>OZ010702.1:5248841-5619841 GCA_963932265.1 Thymelicus lineola | reverse complement strand
CAAATGAAGAAAAAAACGATTTCAAACAAAGAAACTAATGAGGTCAAGGTAAAAAGCGTTTAAAAAAAGCGTAAGCGTAAGCGTATCTATTTTATTTCACGCATTCGGCTCGTTTAATTCACAACGTGTAAATATGGAACTACCCGCGGTTCGTTGAGATCCACAGAGTATTATCAGTCATTGTGCCAAGTTCTCACGGAAGAAAATGGCTGACACACTTACACACTTCTCTAGTTACGTATTGAGATAGTTAATTTGATGTTTAATGTTAAAGTAAATACATTTTTAAGCACATATTAACTTTTATAAAAATCTAGTTTTGTTAATGTAGTTGTTGTTAATATGGCTACTTTGCAATTATTTCTTTATTTGTATAACGCAAAATTTACTGAATCTATTTTGATAGGATCTATGGTCCGTTCAGAAGCAATTGAATTGTCGTAATTATGTCTAAAGTAGGTTTTGTCCGTAGCAAGCGGTAGAGATAGATTTTTTACAAATCCCGCTGGAACCTGTATCTTATTTTCTTTCTTTATTTCTTCTTTCTAGTTGTGGCGTGATTAAGAAACAAACATGCAAACATCCTCAGAAACATACACATTTATAATATTAATAGGATAATAAGATTCTGAGAAAAAATAAAAACTACGACTTTGAAGCGAATTTACTTTAGACCAGTGTTTCCCAACGTGGGGCCCGCGCCCCACAGGGGGCAATTTGATAGTTAAGGGGGGCAATGTAAAAATGGACTTGACACGACTTTAACCCTTTCGCTTTGCGTTATTTAAATGCAATGCTAGATATCGGTGACAAAATTATGTATGGAGGGGCATAAAAATTTTAGAAATGTTAAGGTGTGGCATGGCCTAAAAAAGGTTGGGAAACACTGCTTTAGACTGTCGTGGTTTTTACGAGATACCCTATATAAATTGATGTACAAAATTAACACATACTAACAAAAACACCTAGCTTAGCTACAATCATTATGGGTGATGACAAGGGACCCGGCCTAAGTAAATGATTGCTAATAGGTTACAGCCCCTCAACTTTAGATAATAATACATTTAAGTATGAGCAATCTGTACTATAATTGAGGACGGTATTGTTCGAAGGTGGCGTCTGATACATAATAGTAGATGAACATACGACCTAATGACATTTAAAATATTATTACACCGCGCAGGCAGGTGGAAATAAATTTGGGTGTGTTCCGTTCAGATATAGTGAGTAAAAGTTTTCAAATGCATTATTTAGACGAACGTAATTACAAAATCTATGATTTTAAGGATCATTTAAGGATCATCATCATAAAAAGTATACTTGGGAGAAAAAAAATTTAATGAATATTAATAAATAAATAACTAATCTGGAAGTATCTCTTTCACATTAATTCAGAGGTCAGATACAAAAAATATCCGAATTGAGAACCTCCTCCTTTTTTTTCAAATCGGTAAATATGTTTTTGTCTAAGGCATGGGTTTCACGAAGCGACACACTACAATCTAAAACTAGGTTGACTTCAACCCATTAATGGCCCACTACTGGGCACGGGTCTCTCCTCTTGACCAGGCCTAGAGCATACTCTACCACGCTGCTCCAGTACGGATTGGTGGAGGGATTTTTTTTTTTTTTTTTTTACTTAAAATAAGTTAATGCTTGACCACAATCCCACCTGATGGTAAGTGCAGATATGGTCCAGGGTGGTGAGCGCACTAACTTAATAGAAGCCTATTAAGTGGCCAATCCGAGTGTTGGAAGTTTTCAAAACCGCCCGAGGGCCTCTGACATAGCTTAACGACTATTATCTTATGATAACAACCAGGACCAACGGCTTGACATGCTCTCCGAAGCACGGAAACGCTCAAGAATTTTTGTCACTACCAGTCTCCCATCCAACACAAAACTAGGTAAATAAAACTTATTTTTACATAGGCTCAAACCAAATCGTGACCCATGACTTGTAATCAATGTAAAACGATGTCACGTAACCACACGTAACATCTTCGCTTTCGCCGCGTGACCTCTGATATTACCGGACTATACTTATACTGGCTGCAATAATAATAGTTTTATATTATAGTGCTTTCAATAAAGCACTCACTCACTCGCGGTTTTAGAATTTTATAATGCTATAATGGTCACGAAACTATAGTGAGGAATTCTTTGACAGGTCACTCTTGACTGATCCAAATAAAATAGGTGTTTTTGTTATTTGTGTAAAGCTTTTCACATTCAAATCTTTCTCCTAAATATCAAGCATAATTGCTAATTTATGCTCCTTTGAGTAGGTAAGGTTATCGTTTAAAATTGTATTTATAGTGATTGTAACATGATTTCCTAATATTATCTATAATTACAATATAGCAAATACAAACAAGAAGCAAATAATATTAAACGAATATTTCCTGGCAACATGTGACAAAACATATATAAAAACCTTAAATGAACAAAGAACACTGTGGTGACATTGAATTTTGTGTAAATAAATAAATAATGTTATGTATCGTCAGTAACGACCTTAATAACGTTTCGTAATCCGAATGAGACCAGGTAGGTACCTACTGTTAATTATGTATGAAATATTATAAGCAAAAACAACTTTATTTGTAGTGTACTAAATGTTAATTTTATTTAACTGGTTAGTAGCTACTCGTATCCAATACTCCAACCAGTTTAAACCAATATTCTTGGGTTAATGACATACATAAACCATATTTTTTTTCGATTAATGGTTTATTTTAGTTACTACCTGCTAAAGAGATACTCGACATTTCTAAAGAAGAGTTCGTGATTGCCTGTAATTCTTACCAATTAATCCTCTTGTTCACGTTCTCTAAAAGACTGTGTATTTCCTACTCTATGGAAAAAAGCCTATATTATTCCCATACACAAGAAAGGCTCTAAGTCTACAATAAGTAATTATCGTCCCATTTCAATCCTTAATACTCTCGCTAAAATTTTTGAGAAAGCTGTTTACAACCAATTTTACTCGGTTATAAGTCATGGAATTTCGTGGAATGGAAGGCGTTTGACCGTGTCAACCATAATATACTTCTAAAAAAACTTGAATTACTGGGTATTCATGGGGACTTGCTGAGATGGGTTGAATCCTACCTTGAAAACCGCTCTCAGGCAGTAGTACTCGGTGGTTTTAAGTCTGACTTTATAAAAGTGCCTTCAGGTGTACCTCAGGGATCCCACCTCGGCCCTCTCTTTTACAACGCTTACATTCATGACATTCTCTTTTGTTTTAACAATTCAAATCATTTATTATATGCGGATGACAAAAAAATATTTTTCAAAGTTAAATCTATTGCTGACTGTAGTTTAATACAAGAAGATCTGAATAATCTTATGTCTTATTATAAAAAAAATGACATCACTGTAAGCATTTCTAAATGTCAATGTATAAGCTTCACACGTCGCAGAAATCCTATAATATATAATTATGTGTTTGATGGCGTTGTAATTGAAAGGGTCGATATGGTGCGAGACCTCGGTATATGGTTCGACTCCAAAATGCTTCTCGCGAATCACATAGAACACATCACAAATAAATCATTCCGCAACTTAGGTTTCGTCATGCGCACTTGCAAACAATTTAAATCTTTACTTAGTTTGAAGATTGTATACTTCGCGTATGTACGAAGTACTTTGGAGTATGGCAGCCCAGTGTGGTCTCCAAGGTACTCCGTTCACAAAAAATCAATTGAGAGCATTCAAAAGAGATTTGTTAAACATCTTAATTTTAAATTTAAAAACGTTTCCTCTTCTTATATAAATGACTGTCGTCGTTACGGCCTTATGACGCTGGAGGAGAGACGTATCATGTTAGACATGGGATTTCTTTACGACGTAGTCAGCGGCCGTCTGGACTGTCCGGAGTTGCTAGGCCGCGTAGCATTCTGCGCGCCAGCACGCCGCACACGCCACACCAAACTGTTTGAATCACCCTCACACACTACTAAGTATGCTATGAACGCAGTAATACCCAGAATTTTAAATAATTACAATAAAAAGTTTAGTGATGTTGATCCTTTTGTCGGTTCTAAACAAAGATTTCTTAAGGAGATCAAAGCGAAATTCTTGAAATCGTATTAGTTTATATATTATGTACTATTATTTCTACTGTTGTTTCACCTAGATAGACTTTTGTAACTTTTCTTAAAATTCTTTTTCTGTTTGGTGTAATAATGTTTGACGCCCCAACTCAGAGTCAAGTCACTTAACGTTAATTTAATTCACTCCTTAGTATATAATTACAAAATTCAATCTCAGAGTCAGTTTACGGACAAGTTAAGCATACAAATACCTTTAATTGGTGATTTAATCTAATGATTTAATTATTGATTGACATTGAAGTTTTTGAATGTCAACCACACATCATTGACACTGACAGTTGACGGTACTGCTATTAAAAAAAAATATGGCGTAACCTCTTTATTTTATTTTAGGGAAAAAAGCAACATTGCAATATTTTATATGTGAGAAAAAACAGTAAATGAATTTTTTTAAATTATTATTTTGTTATTAAAATTGAATAATCATAGTTCTATAAACATTGAAATAAATATATTCTTCATTCATACTATCAACGTATTTTACGTGTGGCTACACAAATACTTCATAGAATTATTATTATCGATAAGGTTATTTGACGTTGGACCGCACTAAGGTCACTTAAAGTTGACAATATGATTCTGAGATGAACTGATACATAACATATAGGTACGTATTTAATGTTAATTAGTTATGGACTTCTTACAACTAAATAAACGAACTTTTCTGAGTGGGGGCGTTACTTAACACCATATAATAAATAAATAAATATTTTTTTTTGTGAACATTGGATTGTAAGCATTTTTGAGCGTACGGTATATTTTAATTGTTTATGTAATTTAGTGGATAGTTGTTATTGGCCTAAAATGTGGCTTAATTTTAAGTTTTAATTATACTTATTGTAGTGGCTGTTACTATCCCGAATAAATAAAATAAAATAAAATAGGCATCCAACATAAACGGGGATGCCTCGATAGTTTGATATCTGGTCTGGATACAGGCCTGGGATTCAACTCCTGAGGAGTTACTCAAAAATACAAATCGTGACGCCAAGAGTTGACTGGTAGAGAATGCAACTAGGCATTAAGTCCGCCCATAGTATGATGCAATAAAGAGTAAACAAATAAATAATAAAAATAAATTATGTATTTTTTGCGTATATATGTATGTAATTGGCAACATTGGTTGGATCCATTTTTCTTTCAGATAGAGAAAGAGTATCTATCTACCTTGCTCGAGGTTCTTAACTAAGTTGCATAAAATGTAAATTCTTTGTCTCACTATTTTTAATATTTTCTAAATACTATAAATATCATCATAATTATTAATAAACTAGCTGACCTGGCGAACTTCGTATAGTCTAAGAATGTAAGAGACATGCAAATTATGTCAAAGGAATTAAAAGTTTCATATAAACTTTTATCACATATTTCACCCCCTTGGGGGTTGAAATTTCAAAAACCCCTAGTATATGCCTACGTTATAAGAGGAATACGTGTGGGAAATTTTAGGTTTCTAAGGGTTTGGCCTGTGCGTTGATACATCAGTCAATCACTTTTGCCTTTTATATATATGTACATATACATAGATTAACGCTAAATATTAAGGGTCACGGTCAGCAATTAAGTGACGCGTGACGTGCGTACTTTTTTAATATACTGCTTTGTCACGTGCCAAAAATCACATGTGGCTCTAAAATAATTTTAGCTCCATTATATCCAAATAACAGCTATGTTCCATTGCAACATAATATTAGTTCAAAGGCCTCAATCGTGATTTAGCTATAAATATCACGTATGAACATTAAACGGTTAAATCAATTCTTTGCACGCCTCTGCCTTTTATTTCTTTTAATGGATAAATTAACCTCAACGCAAGGTAGCGGAAATGTTTTCACTTAGTGATTCGATTTTATATCTCTAATCATGTAATCGTTTTATTATTGAGATAGATAGAGGTTTTCTCCGTGTTTTGGTATACAATAGTATTTTGTATTTATAACATTTTCCTTTTTTATTTATGTATTTGTATCGTCTATAATACAACCCCTCAAACAACGCATCTCGAATGTTTTATTTTAATTCAGTTGCGGTAACATTACTAATTTAATTCAGATGCATAAATATGCATAATAACAACGGTACGGTAAGAGTTATATACATAATTATGTATTTTCTCTCGCAGCTATTTCCTTCACTATACCTTGACTCCACAATTGTCGTAAATCTAATGTTATTTTCGTCAGCGAAACAACCTTGGACGGGATGCGATGCGATATGTTTTGGCTACATTTTTGGATTGCAACACGTATTGGTAATTTGTCACTGCATGGCACTGGGATGGTAACTTGCGAAATACTATTTAAACTTTATGCTATAAGAAAACGACTGTTCTACAGAACCGAGTAAAGTTCTATCGTGTTGGGCTGTAAACATAATTATAATTATTTTGGGATGTAAAATCCTTCATTTGTGCTGAAGTACAAGCCAGGTTTCAGTGTACATGCACCCTATATACCCAAACCTGCGGGCCTATTATGAACTTTTATAAAACCATTCATGTTCCAGGCAATTCACTTGTATTATATTTTATTATACTATTAGGTGGGACTGTCTTCGCTAATATTTTCACTTCTGTATCGGGTCACGGCGAAGTTTAATATCCCTGTACGTAGTGGAGTAGGCTTGTAAGTTGTAATACATGTTACGTAGATATACATAGTGATAAATATCTTATTAATTAATTCTATCGTGTTTAGTTAATTTCTATGCAATAAAATTATATTCCGGTATATCTATTGGTTAAATATTAGTTGGTAGGTACTTTAAAGAATGGATAAAAATCCGTTTTACAATTTTTTGCAAAATTATTTTAGTACTCATAATACATTATTAAATGACAATTTACAAGTTGTTGCATTATGCTTATTAAAATAAATCATATCTTTCTTTCGTTCTTTCTAATATGTCAAATAAATGGGTCTATATTAAAAGGTACTCTTAGCAGTCAGTTTTAAAAAACTAGTTCAAGGAAAATTTACGTATTTAACTTCGAGTTCCGTATAGAAAGTGACTTCTATAATCTAAGATAGATTACCTCCGCTATTACACTGACTTATTAACAGTTACATAGCTTAATCGTAACATTTGATGTAGATTAGGATTTAGAGTTTATATTTTTGTAAATAAGCGGCAAAAGAGCAGTTATGCCATTGCATGTTAAGGCTTAACATCTACACACCGTCAATTGCAGGGTCAAAAAATCTTAATTGTGCGTACGAAATTAATACCTAATTACGTATGAGTACTATTGGAAATGTACTGGATGGTGCATGTTGGTAACTTTCGATACCAGGACAAAAGGAGAGAACAGGATGGACCTCATTCCATAGCCTCGTCTGTTGATGAACAGCAAGTTTAGGGAAGTTTGGTGTGTGGGCGAGACTAGCGCGCCACAAGTATGAGCATATGCTAAAAGTTTCACCGATTCGCTTCGAAAAAAGCTTCGCTTTTATTGCGCGTAAATCCCATTTTGTGCGATTATTACTTGCAGAACAAGAAGTCAGATATCGAGTAGTCAGACATGGATTGAGGAGCTAACTATATCTTTCTTCGTAAATAAGGTAAATGGTCGCCTTCACCCATGTACACCAGCAACACTTAAATAAGAAAGAAGATGAAAGAAGATATTAAGAAGAATTTAGAAGAAAGATAAAGCATTGACTCTCAAGGCTTTATTCGGAACACGAGAAGCCTTTTTGCAGCTGACCCAAACACGAGCCAAGTAGCCAGGCAATCTTCACGAAAAGATAATACTAGTGATTTAATTCCGTAGATTACCAAAAAAAAAACACTCAAAAATACTTTCCCAGTAGCTTTACAAATGACACAAATAACCTCTTCAATGAAGACGAATTATGTAATAAACTCGGAATTACAAAGAGATCAGATATAGACTTCAAACTGTTAATGGTTTTTGTCCGACGCGTACCCAATTGCGAATAAGATATCGCCGATATTAATCATGTTGTCGACTCCGTAACGGGTCATTGTTACTGCCTTTACGGTCGGTATCAATGATCTCACAACGTTAAACAGATACTAATCATTTGCCTAATTTGCTGCTAGTGGGTTGCATCCTTTTTGTTACAGGTGCTTTCTTATCTTTGGTTTCGAGCAATTGTTTTTGGATGACAGTTTCTCCGGCGAAAGTTATAATGAGTGAATGAATGAATGAATGAATGAATCAATGAGTGAATGAATATTTATTTGCGAAGATTGTGGTTACATAAAGGTCTTAATTTTGGATTTTGTGGAGCTTAGAGTATGTTGTGCAGTTTACAATGTACCATGTTGATGGTGTGCTTTAGTATTATAAAATATATTTATATGATATTTAAATAGCTTAAATTAATGTCATTATCATACTACTATTATTATAACAATTATATAGATGTATTTATATATATCATTACTATTATTAAATTATATAACATTATATTACATTGTTTTTTAGTTTTTTAGTAAATGTTATTTAAATATAGTACTATTTAAATATACAAACTTGCATGATTGTTTTGGCGCATTTGAGAAAAAATATGAGAGTAAAATTTTTACGATGCGCGCGCATGCCGACAGCCAAAAAGTGACATGATAAAGTTATCTGATAAGTGATTCCTTTTACAAACAAAGAGTTGTGGCATACGGAATGAAATCTTTAGCTATTTTTGTTTTGTTATGCCAAAGAAGTAATAATTTCTTACCTGCGTACATAAGTAATACACACGTTTTTTTTTAACTGACTTCACAAAAAGTAGTAGGTTCTTAATTCGGTTGTAGGTTTTGTTTGTTACCTCAGAATTCCGTCATTTGTCAACCAATTTGTAATTTTTTTTTTAAATATACCAGATTATTTTTGTATTTATCAAAAGTCAGGACCGATGACGAGAGCCATAAGGAATCGAGGGAACTACTTAAATAATATAGGTATGCATGTGATAATTGACATGTATGTAGTATTTAGTGATCTTTATTCGAAGACAATTTATTTATGGTCGGTTTTTTGGTAAAATTGCGATTATTTCATATAGATGTACCTATAGTATTTGACCGTGTTATAGGCTAGTAACGCTAGTAGCCAAACACAGCCAAAGACCTTGAATCTAGTAGTTATTTAGCTTGTAAACTAAATGTTAAAGTTTAAAATCAATGACATAGTTACGCTTACGTGTGTATTTTTACTACACATTGTTATTAAAGTCAAGTGCCAATCAGTAATCATCCTTCTTTTTTATTAATCAAGAATATGGTATTATTATAATATTATTATTTCCTAAAGAATTTTGTGCAGCTGTACATTTAGTTGTATGTATACTTAATGAACTTATATCATTAATCAATATTTTTAATATATTTTTTATCTAAGTCATCAGCCTTGATTACGCGATAATTATAAAAATGATTCTGCACTTCATTACAATACTTCAGCCAAAATGTAATGATACAGACACTTTTTTTTATAAGAGTATTTTTTTGTTACTTACGATAAGTTTTGAGACAAGAAAAAGCTATAATTTAACTTTTTTTCGAAATAGGAGAGTATTTCATTCTTTATGCAAACTTCCATTCGCCTTAACTAACTAGTCTTGATCCGATAGGGCCGAACGGTGACTGAACAGAACTGTTGCTCGAGATAGGGTAGATTCTCCTAACGTTGATTGTAATCGTTTAAGGCCAAGTTTTTCAGTTAAAACAAATAAAAAATCGAATAATTTATAATAATAAATAATAATAATTTATAATTTTATAATAGTATTTTTTTCTTATAAATAATAGTAAATCAAATAATATGACTGGAACATCATATTTTTCTTTAAATTGGCTACTTGCGTTTTAAATTACGAGCATCTCAAAGCTTATTGAGTAACCTACGTATAAGTAAAACATTCAGATTTCAAAAACTGTTTCATATATTGTTATAATTGGATAAACATTGGATTGTTCTGCTTTTAAATTAATATTAATATACAATATTAATAGGGTAGACACCACATGTGGAACTACGCGAAAAAGGGACTACACTGTAAACCAGCAGCCGTGGTTCCTAGCCGTTCCATGGCACAGGCTGAGGGTAGTCCTTTTTCGTCAGGTTACATGGTACCCAACTACCCACTAAATATATGTATTATGTCACACATTTGTTATAACCTTGTACCATGTTATTTTCCATGGCGAAATAAATGTTTCTTTCTTTCTTTATTTCTTTATAATTCAATATGTCTAACATCAATAAAGCATTGGTTGTTTACAATAAATTTGAACAAGTACAAAAAAATACACGAATGCATCAGAAGCTACCATGCTGTTATCTGGAGTTCGGAACGTGCCGTTAGCAGGTATTAGCCTGCGTCCATACTGAACCATCACTGAAATATTTTTTGTGTTACAGACAAGTAAACTGGGATACGATATGTGCGATTCAAGGAGAATACATGCACGTCACTGGTCTAAATAATTCATTAAATTCACGTTTAGATTATTATGTTTACTTGATCCTTATAAATGCAAAAGTTTGTGAAGATGTTTGGGACCATCACACGCTAACCGCTGTACGGATTAAGATAGAATTTCGCACATAGACAAACAATGTCCAGACTTAAAGATTTTATCCTAGTTAAACATCCCCGTGCGATGATTTGGTTGTTTATTATGTTTGTGAAACCATTCTTCTACCGGCTAAGCCGCGGGACTATCCGATAGATTAATATAAGAAAGGCAAGCTTTGTCATCTCAATCAGTCCTAGCTGGAAATCGAACTCGGGACCCTTTGATTCTTGGTAGTACCAACAAGATCGTCAAACCCGTTACAAAATAATGAGGAAATAATAGTTAACATCTTTTATGATAGTTATTAGGTATATATTAGATATTTTTAACATTTAATAGTAATTATTACATTTTAAAGTTAACTGATATTATTTAAAGTAAGTATAATAAAAATATTGATTGTTATTTATTTATCCTATTACCAGCTGTTGCTTGCAGCTTCGCAAGCGGAAAATGTGCTTATAATATTTATACCCTATTTCTTCCCCTTTGGGGGTTGAATTTTGAAAAATCCTTCCTTAGTGGATGCCTACGTCATAAGAGGAATACTGTGCGATATTTTAAATTTCTAGCCCTAATGGTTTGGCCTGTGCGTTGATACATCAGTCAATCACTTATGTTCTTATATATATAGATTAAATGTCAATTACACTGCAGTTAATTAAATTACTTTATGCAATCTAAGTACAACGCTCACGGTCAATAAAACAAAATAATATATTGTACACAAGTAAGACGTTAAATTATATTACACAAAAAATAAAGCGTTTTGTGCAACACATTGTGACTTCGCTAAGAACCTTTTAAATATTCTTTATCCAAGCTTCATTAGCGGTCAGTAAGTACAAGTTACAAGATCTTTTATTCTTCGACACTTGCGTAAATACTTATGGCAAAGGTCAGCCTTTAACTGTCATAGAATGATGAATTCTGAATGTCTATCAGAGCTGATCCTTTAGTTATGCCACTATTGTCTTATACTTCTTACACGATAAGTCATTTGACCTATTGACGGAGTTTAGATGTACATTATACATCAACTTTTATGTTCTTATTATATTGTGTCGTGTAATTAATGTCTTACTGTTATAGGCTGTTAATTATTTTGATATTGCAAGATGTCGCTTTGAATTATCCTGGTACTGATATTTTGTGTAATATTTTTTATTTAGGAGCAGTGTAAAGTATTTTAGCGATTTAATTATTAAATACATATCACATATCATGGATATACCTACTTAAAAACTAGGTAAGGTTAGGTTGCCAGGAATTGAACCCGAGACACTTTTAGTTTCCAGGTCATTATTATCTTTCCTCTTTCCTAAAACCTAAAATATTCACGCACATTTCTATATTTACTTATCGTTGTGTTGTTAATTTTGTAATCTTCATATTGTACATAAACAAATAACGAAATCATAACATATTTCAGTAGTATTTGATGATAGCAAATAACAAACACTTCTAAAAGTCACTTAAGTCTCAGCATTCAATTTCGACATTCAAAACTATTCAAAATAATTCACATGGTATATCGATTAGCACGGTATGAACGTGGCCTTATAATTTAGTGCTCGAAGTGACCTTAGGCTGTCATCGACTGTATAATAATATATCGTAAGGTGAATACTAAACGATTACCGAAGACTCAAAGCACTTTATTCAACTGAAATGACAAGAGGCATTCAAAATTTAATAAGATAATTAAATATTAATTTCAACTTATTACTATTCGTCTATGTGCAATGTATGATTGAAAATGGCATATTCAATTATTGTTTTCTAATCAATCAATATGTACTTGATTGAATTTTGACATAATAGTGACATATTAAGTAGTTAATTAAAGTCAAGTGATTAGTAATTATATGACGTCACACATAAATAATAGAACTATTGGTTTTCAGATTATACCTCTTACGGATAACTAAAGAGCCAAGTTCTCATATGGTAGTCAAAAATGAGTTAATGGACAAAGCAACCTTTTAAAAATAAAATTAGTATCACGGAAAACGCGAGCACAGCTTCTTTTAAATAAAATGTTCTGGGCCGTATAATAATAATGACTAACCCATTATTATTTTTGTATTTAATTTTCTCAGAAGTTACGCGAAAAATACGACAAGCATCTTGGCTTTCAAATAATTAATTGATAACAGTCGATAATTTCATAATGAGTTGATAACGAATCTCGATGCAATTAGAGAAATAATGTGCCTTTGTTTCGTCACAATTTTGAACATTTTAAACGATTTAGTTAAAAATTTGCTCTCTGCCCGCGAAAAAAAGGCTAAAATTGTTCTTATTAAAGATTTTAATTTTATTAAAATATACTCTGCAATTTTTTATAGTATATTTAAAACTTGCTTCTTGCATTGATAAAGCTATAAAATCAAAAGTTCAACTTAGTATTAAAGTACTTTCAAAGCTTAGGCATCGTGTGTGTATATGTATGGATCTGTGTGTGTATGTCTCTGTGTATGTGTGTGTGGAATGACACCGCCCGCTCACTTACAAACAACGAATAGGTTATTGGAGATCCTACGATAGAACCTTAACACGAAAGGTCAGGAGCGCTTCAAGTCATCTTATCTGTGTCGAAGAGGATTTGAATAATTCGATGCTCATTATATTTTACGGTGTTCGGAGAAAAATAAGTAAAGCGGGAACCAACTAGAAAATAAATGTGATGTAGGATATATTTTTGTCAGTCGTTAGGATGTTTTTATTTATTTACTTATTTTAAACTTGATTATACCTTTAAAAAATGGCACAACAGGCGGGCTTAATGCTAGAATCATTATCTGTCAGTAGACCGCAAAGTTTTAGGTTCATTGATCATAATAAACAATTCACCGGAAAATTTATACAAAATGCAATGAATACTTAAGCTCTAACTTTTAATTATATAACTTTCATTTCTCTTCATAAAATATAAGTAATATTACATCCCCAAATTGTAATACCATCCGAAACCACTTTATAATTTTTAAGTCTTGTTCAGGCTTATTTTGTTAGATAATGTTTAGTTGAATCAATCTATTTACAGCTGAAAAGAACATTAAATTCTGTGCAGTAATTTGCAAAGTTATTGCGTTTATACTGATTTATTTCGAATACAGGGATTACCAGTTGAGTTCACCAAGAGGCCAACTGGCCATTTGTGATTTGGCTAATTACATGCATTTGAGAATATCGTATCGAATACATAGGAATGCAGATTTAGTCTGCCACAGCGAGTGATTATAAATTCATAAAACACTTTTAATGACGATGATATTATTATATTTTAATCAAATCTTTAAAATTTTATGCCACAAATTTTTGTTATTTAAAATTGTTATTTCTATTTCTAATGAACGTCATAATTTATTTATCTCACTTGGCTTCAACCCATTAATGGCCCACTACTGGGCACGGGTCTCTCCTCTTGAGGAGGCCTAGAGCATACTCCACCACGCTGCTCCAGTGCGGATTGAAGTGCGAAGTGCGGATTTATCTCACTTAATTTATAAAATTGTAATAATTAAATTAATTAATAATTTTTATTTGGAATTTTAAGGTTGTAATCGATCTTAGTAATCGGAAATACATAAAAGTGTTGTTACAATATAAATAACTAGTTTTTATATGTATACACTATAAAGTTTATTTGTTTATTAGGTACAATGATTTAATATTGTATTTTATTCATTAGTATAGTTTGCCTTGAGTAAGGTCGTAAGTTTTTCACTAATTGCTTAAATAAACAATATAAAAAGACATAATACGCATAATAACATATTATATTTATTATATCGTATCTAAGTAATTGCGTCAATTTGAATTTTAAATCCATCTCAAATTCAGTGCCAATGAATAAAATAAAAATAGTACAGCTTTTATATACAGCTCGTCTCCTTTTTGTTATTATCTGAATACCAAATGTTTTTAAGATTACGATTTTGTTAATATTTTTAAAGAAATAATTGCTTTGATTGCTTTAAAAAATGTTTCGACAATCATAATTAGTGTTCAGTTGGAAGTGACCTTACTGTGCGAAAAGTTTCAGGTTCGATCAGATCATAGTAGGTTCCAGGAGGTTCCATTTTCAAAATGAGCCCCTGTTCTCCTTTCAAAATGGAACGAATCCATTGAAGATTGAAGCCACGTGGCGCCAATGCATTGTTACATACATGGTGTTCGCGGTGTCGGTTCTATACGCTAGTAATAATACTTCAATGACCGTTAAGTTATTGGCGATGCTGCGATAGAACCAAAGCTTACTGATGGTTAAAGGTTGGCGGTGACGGCGTTCTGTTGCAGTTAGCAAATGGGATGTCGCAAGGTTTTGTTTGCTATTGGTAATTTATTGGCTTTTGTCATAAATAATAAAAGTTTGAAAGTTTTCGCCAAAATTGTCAAGTGTATCTTTGATCTGAATGTTTAGATAAGACTGAAAATTTGAGACTACTGTCGATTAAATTTTGATATAATCATCATAAAATAGGCAATGATATAATAGCAATTTATTAAATTTTATGACGAAGCAATATTAGCAATAGATTTATTTTATTGCTTACTTTACTATACATTTAGTTTTTACTTATAATATTTACTACAGTGATTAATATTATAAGCAGGATAAATGTAGGTTAACCTCAATATAACTATATAAACAAGAGCATTATTGATGGTCACCTATAATTTATTTTAAAAATTAAGGTGATCATTGACGCACCCATCTTCACACAACTAGGTCACTCAATCAAAAACTTAGTAATTTCCACCTAAGATCTATACTATAATAAAACTCAAAGTGTCTGTTTGTCTGTCCGGGCATCACATAAAAACCCTTAAACAGATTTCGATGAAAATTGGTGTAGTTGTTACTGATACCCTGGGTCATATTTTAGACAATTTCATCCCAGAAAATTAAAAAGTTTCCCGGGAAAACAGGATAAAAGTTTGAATAAGTTAAAACATAATTTCAGTATGCAAAGCTGCGGGCAACAGCTAGTATACAATTATAAATGTATAATATAATATTTACAACATGACTAACTAAGAAAAATATATGAAATTCAAGCCATTTAATAAATAATACGATTTTGATACTTATAAGCGTGCAGAAATTTGTTTAAACTCGTTGATGTCTTTTTCTCAGACGTGTGTCGATTGTAGCCGCGACCCCCTGCGGCTGACTTATTACCCTTGTAACTTACTTATTTAATAACTATATTACGTCTTTAAGTGCTTATGTTATTCATACTTTTATTAGTCACTTATTCATTCTTTTCTTTACAGAGCGGGGGGCTATTAAAAATGTTTTTTTGATATTAATTGATTTGTTGTACTAACTATTATTATATTGTAATTTTCAACTTACATATTAATATTTTTAATCAATTTAATTATTTGCAATTTTAATTATAATAAACAGATTTTGTTATTATAAAAAATACAGCATTTATTATTAATTATAAACCAATAAATTATTTTTAATTCAAAAATATTTTAATTTTAATTGTAACCTACGTTAAATAGTAAAAAACATATTATACAATTAAATAAAAAATAAGCTAACATTTTTATTAATAAAACTAAAATCCTCATTACTTATCCTTCAAGCAACATCCTTCAAAAACCAACACTCAAAAACCGCGAAAAAAAAACCAAAAAAAAAAAACTCACCCTGTATAAACGAAAATCACACAACGTTACACACACAATGTAAACTGTCCGTTATGTCTGTCTGTCCGGTGCGCGCGCTGGGGTCAGAGTGCGTTGCGCATCCCGTACTCGCGCGCTCGCGCAGTGAAAGTGTTTATATACGCGCGCTCTGAGTTCTGACATCACGTGCGAGCGTGAATCCTCTGGGGAATCGATTTTTGGTTTTTATCCTCCAGGAGAATCGATTTTTTGTTTTCATCCTCCAGGGGAATCGATTTTTGGTTTTCAACCTCCAAGGGAATCGATTTTTGATTTTTTTCTTCCAGGTGAATCGATTTTTGGTTTTCATCCTCCAGGGGAATCGATTTTTGGTTGCCATCGTCCAGGGGAATCGATTTTTGGTTTTCATCTCCAGGGAATCGGTTTTTGGTTTTTATCCTCCAGGGGAATCGATTTTTGGTTTTCATACTGCAGGTGAATCGAATTTTGGTTTCCATCCTCCAGGGGAATGGATTTTTGGTTTTCATCCTCCAGGGAAATCGATTTTTGGTTGCTCCCTATCCCTTTATTATTATTACTAATCCCTTTATTATAATTTTTACTAATACTTTTCGTGTAATCCGTTTTTGGCCATAGCATTTGAGTAATTGTTTTGTCAGCAATAATTGATTTTGTAAACGCTGTTGGATTACTTATTGAATAAATAAATAAATAAATTATTATTTGAATTTTTGGGCCCAGGACATCCATCTCAGGGACCAGATTTGATCTATTGTGGCCGTACCCGTTTCTGAGTTATGTAGATCTGGTCTCGAAGTCCTACTGCTCGGATGAACAATAGGATGTTCTTAGGTTCCAGATCTCTTACTCGGCTGGGTGGGATTAGGTGACCTAAGATGTGACTTCTGCAGTGACTTATGGCAGGGCAGTCACAGAGTATGTGGATGGAAGTTTCCTCTGCCTCATTGCAGAATCTGCACGTTGCGGTGTGTCCCTTATCTATGTCTTTACTTAGGTATTGGGTAAGTAAGCGGTGATAAGGTAAGTAAGGGATGTTTTGTTACCCGAAAAAATTGCTACAGATTTAGTAAATAAAGCTGAATGACATAAGCTACAAATGCCAAGTTTAATCAGAATCTGTTCAGTGGTTTTCGCTTGACGCACAGACGGGTATAAAAAACTGTTCTACAGATTATTTTCGGTTCGCCAGATTGGGGTGGCTTAGAATACTAACCCTAATCCGACGCCGGATGGGTGTAGTACAAGGCGATTAAATTAGGCCCGCTGGTGGTAGGGCCCACCCTCGAGGGATTATATTGGTAATATTGATTTTAATTATTATTTATTTGTAACATTATTACTATTATTATTTCTCCATGGGGTTCACCTGGATAGCTACCGCCCTTGAGCATGAGTCAGCCGCCAAACGATTCGTCGTGTTCCGGCTGGGGGCTTGAGAGCTAGTTTTTTCTTTCTTTCTTTTTCTTCTCCCTGTCTTAGCTGGCAACGCATCAGTGATGCGTTTGGTGTTGCTGATGCCCATGTGCGACGATAGCCACTTACCATCAGGTGGATCGTCAGCTCGTTTGCCGGCTGTTTCCATAAAAAAAATTATCTTCGCGCCAAAACGGTTTGAGTTCACTCTCATTACAATCATAGTCCTAACTCCTAAGTTTATAAGTTTTAAATTTACCTCAAAAGGTCATAAAACAGAAGCATAAATACGAAAATAAATCAAATCTAAGTCCTGAATGGATCCTGCTACCTCATTCCATCATAAAACGATCAAAGTTAATTGCCTTTATTTGTTAAACCTTTTGAGAGCTTTAATGAATAATTATTTACTTGAAATTCTGAAGCTTATGTTTATGAATTGACTTCTATGTTAATTTGTTGTAATAATGTATTGTAATAAAACACTCGGTTTAAAGGCTAATGGAGGCCATAGACGATCATATAGTACTTGTCAAGTCTGCAGATTGACTTGTCATTGCAGTTTGACTTGACGCGGAATCCAGTGTGCATAAGCTATATGACCAGATCGCTATACCGTGGCCACACACGATCAAGTTTACTGGATGCTGCATCAAGTCAAACTGCAGACTTGACAAGTACACTTGATCGTATATGGCCTTCAACAGACTCATTTGCACAGCGCAAGTCTGAAGCGACGTCAAGTGCAAGTCAAGATTCTCTCCATTGAACTGGACAATCAACTTTTTACAATTTGATAATGTTGAACTAGAATAGAGGTGTGAAGGAACCTTTACGTCGACCCCATTGCTGTCAAGGGTCAGTCAAAAACTACTGAACAGATTTTCGTGAAATTTAGCACACAGGTAGACCATTATCTGCAATAGGATATCGGGTATTATCCGTTAATAATATCTTGCTCCGTCAATTAGTATGATGGCACGACATACATATAAATAAAATGTTTATTCACGACCTGAAAACATAAATGTATTTATTATATAGATGCGGGAATTGAACTCAAGACGCCTCGCTCAGTAAGCAAGTTTCCCTAATAATAAGCATGTATTATAATTTTATTCAGAAACACATTTTTTAAGCATTATGTTAATGGCCCATTTAAGCATTAAAAATGTGCAAAAATGAATTTTAATGAAAAACGACTTGTGACCCATTTTCTTGAATGGCCATATTTTGATTAAATGATAGTTTAAGTATAACAGATGTCTAACGCCCCAACTAAAAGTCAATAATGGTTACTTAAATCACTCCTTAGTACAGAATTTGTATGGTGATTTTTTACTAAGGAGCGATTAAAGTATTCGTTAGTGACTGAGTTGGGGCGTAAATCTTTTAGTGCTCCCTTACTTAGCCAATCATCGCTTACATGCTGCCAGAAACATGCCTATGTATTATAAATGAACAATAAATTAGTGTCTCTTCTAAGACGCTACATACATAGATCATAGATCAGAGCTACCCAAACTTTTTTCATACGGGCTACAAACATGTGGTAATCATGGAGTCACGGGCCGCAAAAAAAATTGTTATTCATTTCTTAGGTTTTCGCGATTGTTACAAATCAAACAACTATGTATGTATTGAAGCGCTCATAGCCCTGCGCGGCTAGCGTCGATCTTAAGTGATCGACAAAGTTAAGCAACAGCGGGCGCGGTCGGTAGTTGGATGGGTGACCGCTAGTGGCAAAAAATTCTTAAGCGTTTCCGTTCTTCGGAAGGCATGTAAAGCCGTCGATCCCGGTTGTTATCATATGATAACAGTCGTTAAGCTATGTTAGAGGCCCTCGGGCGGTTTGAAAACTTCCGACACTCGGGTAGGCCACTAACCCCTCCTCCCACCCCACCAATCTGCACTGGAGCAGCGTAGTTGAGTATACTCTAGGCCTCCTCAAGAGGAGAGACCCGTTCCCAGTAGTGGGCCATTAATGGGTTGAAGCTATGTATCTATGTGTATGTATGGTTTCATCGCGTATATTTTACCATTTTTTTGTCATTTCCTGACGTTTCAAACACGTTGCAGTGTCCGTGGTTACAAACAATTGTTTAGTTCAAATTAGAAACCAAATGAAAAATAAATTAACTACTTATTTACTGTAACGAAAAACGTTTGGAGTAGGTCCATTTATGACACCAATTTTCATTTCTGTTCATAATGTTTTCAATACTAGTGTTAGCCGGGCTTTTTGGTCTCTCGCCAAAGACATTCAAGGTAATTTTTGTGCATCTCATCATTCTCCCTTGCGCCGAGCACATGATAACTTAGCCCACTCCGATGAAGAAAATAGATCTTCTGGGTACTCATTTTGCATCGAATTCAACACTTGATGATGGATGGAAAACAATGCCTACCATCCCAAAATGTGAACAACAGATGTCTAACATGCGCTTTAACTAAAGCGCCGGGCGTCGTGCGCTTCTAACCCTCAAAGTCAACAAATTTAATGGGCATCTCTGGAGTGGGTCCCAGAATGGGCCAGACTAAATTTAGTCACTAAATTTAGTCTTAGTTTTTATTTAGTCTTAGTTTTAATTTAGTTAGATTAAATTTAGAGACTAAATTTAGTCCACTTTAAACTCGTTTGCGCGTTAACCGCAAAAAAATCCTCATTTATCGTAGCGCCACAGTTTCAAAATGTTCACCGTAACATCTCGTAAGAACATTGGGTTATTATTATAGACGGCGACGTTACGAATCCAATTGTTCCAACTCAGAAACCACTTGGAGGTTAAGGCCAAACTAGCCTCAAAGGAACTGGGTGTGCTCAATAGAGCAAACACAAACAAACAAATACATACAACATACAACTATAGATTGCTGCTCTATAAAGCACAAGTCCAACCTCATGTGGAGTAGGTACTGCTCCCATCTTTGAACTGGAGCACCGGCTACTTAAGTGGACCCTTTTAAACGGATTGCGGATTGGACTGAAGAAATTTTCTATTTATGTATATATTCTTGCGGTCTCGCTCGCCCGATACGGAACTAAAGACACCCAATGAAACACATCGCTAATCCAAACACTTGCCGTATTAAAAAAATAATAAAATGACGTGTTGCCTTGATACAATAAGACGTCTGCTGTAAATTAAAAAATAAATGATTATGTGTTATGTAGGGTCCTATTTGTACGGTGACCACTTACCATCAGGTGGGCCGTAAGTCTGTTTGCCCATCGTTAACATAAAAAGAAATATTTACTTAGCGCACTCTCAATTTTTTAACGAGCGCGAAATTTAAAATGGTTTAAAATAATGTAATACCAGCTGCGCCCACCACAAAAGCCCAGCGGGCCGCAGGTTGATAGCTGTCATAGACTAATGCAAATTGTATATTTTATTATATGTATTAGTTTGAACGTCAATTTCCTGCAGTTTGAATCCTGTAAGCATCCAGTATGAAACCTGTAAACAAGTATTAGACAACAATTATTTTTTCAGGAGCTTTAGATGAAGTAAAATCCAGTCATAAAGCGCCAACAACTTAACGTACCTTCCAGTGCACAAAATAATGCTACTGTCCGTTACATCCCGTTGCCTTAATATTCGTTCTCAGTATTCTATCATCTAGTAATAATCCTAAAAACTAGCAACCGTCGAGCAGTCACAATATTACAGTATTTTGTAATAACTTTATCTACACTTATCTAGAGATTATATGTAGGTTGATTATTGAAAATGGCCGTATATTGTTAACTTAAGCTGCTTCTGGCGGTTAACGTGAAAAAGTACAATTCGTGAGGTTCACCGAAAGTTTTCAAACTAAATTTTATTACTATTTGTGTAATAGTTCATAAAAAAAGGAATTATTTATACGAGAATAATATATTACTATACAATTTATGTAACTTCCAAAATGTTTAACTTTTTCCGTGTCATCTGAATCAGCACACCTCCAGAAACAACTTTTTCCTTCTACAATAATACGAACCAAGAATTGTTTATCTGAAAAAAATAACAATGTTACCAAAGATATACAACTGAAAGGTTATATTATTCATAGTCCTTATCTACTCTGAATCAACAAGACCAAGAATTCAGTGAAATTAAGAATTGCGAAAACGTAAGTCACAACGTCATTTTGAAATATAAGTCGTAAAACTAAACCGGAGTGATCTTTAATAGCAGTTAACTGAGAAATTTAATTAAGATGATAGCTATTATAACGTTTCAATGATTAATCTTAGCGAGTAACATGATCCATTGTTTAATTGACCTGATGAAACTTTAAATTAACCTATTGCGGAGGTTCTGAACTATGAAATAGATATTGATTTATATTGAGATAATTTAAAGATTTTATAATAATAACCGAAAGGTGCAGATGGACCGATTCGTCGTGTTCCGACTGGGGGCTTTGGAGCCAACTCTTTTAATTCTGTCTTCTTTCTTGGTCCGCAATGCATCATTGATGCCTTTGGTATCACTCAGTCGAAGGTGGTTTTACCATCAGGTGGATCGACAGCTCATTTGTCAGCTAGTATCCATTCATAATAATAATAACATTAATAATAACTTTTCTCTCTCCACACAAAAATTACAATATGTCCTTATTGCACTAAAGTACATGTATATTGTGAAAATTTGTTTTGTAAGCCCTTAAATAAATAAGCCCTTGGAGGTCCACTGCTAGACATAGGCCTTCTCTAACTTGCGCCACTTTAACCGGTAGTTACATAAAAGTAAATGAAACAACTGATGGAAAGTGGACTTTCATAACATTGAACATATGACAGAAGCTAGATTCTAGGATTCTGGGATTATCTGCTGCGCGGTTATTCTAGGAGAGTGCTACCACTCCTTTAGAACAACCCTACGGTAAATCCTACCAACATTAATTATCATCAGCATCATTAGAATGAAATTGGAGACTGATTGGCCTTCAGCAGGAGAGATATGTTGGCTTAGACTCAGATATAAAGGCCACTTAGCTTTACCCATTAACGGCTCATGACGCTGCTCTGGTGCCTAAAGATTTCCCATTTTCATCTACAGATTTCAACAAAACAAAAACAAAACATACAAGTTGTATGTATGTTCTTGTATGACCCCTATTTCACCCATAAGTATTTTTAAGCTTCTTTATTTTCAATAATTTTTTCTCATCGAAATACAAAAAAAAATAATTTTTAAAAATTATTTTTTTTTTCAAGACAAAATATATATTTTTTTCACTCACGCCATCAATACTTTCAACCCATATTTTATTTTATCCTTTAATTAAGGTGTTATTTCAGATATTCTTCGACCTATTGTAGCCCACTATCCAAATCTCGTAGTTCAGCAGTTTCGGTTCTGCGTTGATGAAAACGCCAAATCGCTCACCTAGTAACATAATGGTACATCTGCAAAAAATGCGAAATTGAGTTTAAATGGTATACGTGTTTAAAAGTGCCTAATGTACATAGTGGTAAATTAGTATTAATATCTATACTAGTAACCAAACCCATGTAATCGTAAAAAACGTAAAAAGAAGCCATAAATTAATTTTAAACATTTTTATAAAATTTTTGATCCTCGTTTCTATAAAATATTACAAACGTAGATGTGTCGTTGTAATACTGGGTGAGCGAAATGTCCTTCCTCTCTCTAAAATTAGTAGTAATGGAAAACCACAACATCAAACACTAAAAGTTTATTCTCATAATATTGTATCAAATTTCACTTAGAATTAATTTAGGCAAAGTTACGAAACCTAGAAAAACAAAATAACTACATATACATATATAGGTGAACGACATATGAATAAAGAAACGTAAAATATTTTGATCTGTCATGTTTAATTAATTAAAATAATATGATAATTTAATTGATACTAATGAAACTAATAATAAAAATGCTTGTATATCTGTTCTTCGGGGTTTTATAGAGCAACCTGTAAAATAATTGACCAATTCAAAGTTTACTGAA
The DNA here is from genome assembly GCA_963932265.1 of Thymelicus lineola. Classification (NCBI taxonomy): domain Eukaryota; kingdom Metazoa; phylum Arthropoda; class Insecta; order Lepidoptera; family Hesperiidae; genus Thymelicus; species Thymelicus lineola. The sequence continues at coordinate 5,596,125 of OZ010702.1, read as the reverse complement.
TGTACTCGTAGCTATCAGTCTTGGTTACTGTCATATCAATTCAACTGAATTTAATTCATAAAACGTTTATTTCAAATAGGCCACGTTGTGCCACTTTTGATATGTCAAAATCAGTAAAATAAAAAGTAAAAAAATTAAATATTAAAAAAAATAAAACTAATACTAATATTAAAACTAAAGTAATACTAATAGTGATAATATCACTTAATATTAATTGTAAGTTTACGAGGGTTCCAAACACCCTCTGTTCTGAAAAGCCCACAACAAACTAAGCTTTTTTTATCTGTGACCCAGCAGTCAAGGCAAAACAAAAATGTTTCTGATATCTAAAGTCGAGACATAAACCATTCCAATAGCTACTTTTAATTATTCTGTATCTGGCATACATTAATTTTTATGTAAATTGTTTGAATGTTGTATTAATTAATTAATATACTTGAGATGACCGGATATGTGCAATTTTTAATAAAGTAGGATTTTTATTTTGTTGATGCAGATCTGTACCATGAACAACAAATTTAAATAAAATTTGACATTTTATTATAATAATTATAACATTCATAAAATTATAATTTGGCCCATGATTTGATCTTGCTACTATAACTTACAACAAGGTTACTTCAAGGTTTGTCATATCAGAAGCTCCAAAGGAATTAGCAGTAGGTATAATTTTATTGTCTGCACTGTCTGATCTTGTGCTATTAGAAAAGAATATAGTCAGGCTAATTACAACCAGAACTAAGTTTTGAAAATAAATAATTATATCAAAATTGTTAGGGGTGTATCAAAGTTAATTTTTAAATCGCTTCGCATCGGTAAACTGTTGACACTTTCCCCACAGTCAAACAAAATTACTCGAATAAACTTTTTTATTTGTGAACTGATTGAAACAAACCGGAACAAACGCATAGACAAACAGACAAAAATTCGTAAAATCATTGGTAAGGAATCTATTGGGTTAATAAATACCCATAGTAAAAGTTTTCTCCCATATTTTCCATGTACAGATATTGATCAGTTATAGTTTTATTATACGTATTGATGATATGAAAAGTTTGTATTAAACAAGACAAGACAAAACAAGTTTGTAATAAAAAAAGTTTGTATTAAGATTTGTAAGAATAATAAAACTTAAATCTTCAAATTAGATGACCGAAAGTTCTCAATCAAGGTGAACGAGTCGAATACAGGTGGAATGTCCAACAAAAAGTATCCGTTTAAGAGACGCACCTCTTTCGGATACTTCCAAGGATGTCTCTACCATTACGTGTACTCATCACGGGCTTGCATAATCGCATTTCTGTCTACGCTGGGTCAGGGTGTCAAAATGTCAGACAATTACAGGTCAGTATTAGTCAACGATCGAATGGTAAGGCCTCTAACACAGTTTTTCGTGACTAAAAGAGAAGTAAGGTAATGTACAGGTTCTTGGTCGGTAACGCATCGGTGATTCCTTGAGTGTTACAACAACAACAACAACAAAAACAACAACAACAACAACAACTCTTTATTGTACACCAATATACAGTAACATCTTATACTATTAATAGATATAATGGTACAACAGGCGGCCTTACCGCTTAAGAAGCGATTTCTTCCAGGCAACCTTAGGGAAGAGGACACTTTAATAAAGAGACAAAGTAGTGGTGTACGAGTGCTAGTGAATGAATGAAGTTAATATACAGAATGTTATAAAATTAGAAAGAAGGTAATATAATATAATAGCAATTATAGCGAAGTGGTCTTCAAGCTTATGACGAAAGAAAGTACGCTTTAACTTACTACTTGTTACTGATGTCAATGAGCGATGATGAACATATATTTAAGTGGAAAGGTAGGTAACTAGTGGCAGTAGTTCGGTCCGATTAACTGAACTGCCTTGTCTATTCGTTTGTCTTAAAACCGGGCAAGTAGATGTCAGGCTACGCGCAATGTAGGGTTCCGAAGTAGTAAGTTTATCGACTGTTACTCATTAACTACTTATACTAACATGGTCGTGATAGTTTCCCTTGTAAATTCATCATATAACCTATTTTTGAGAATATTTTCACTTGTCCAATTCCAACCGTTTAGCCGGCAGGGGGGGACACTTGACTCTAACCAAAATTAGCAATTTAAAGCCAAATATTTCGGAAACGAACCCCTAAATCGAACAATGGTCTCGGGAGACGCATACTATTTTTAAAGACCTTTTTAACGATACTCCACACTATAGGGTACGCAACGAAAAAAAAATCATCCTCACGTTACCTAATAAGGGAGGTATCTTGAAAAAAATATTTCAATATTTTATTCTACGATTTTAGAGTTTTAATAAATCTATACAAAATTACAGTTTTATAGCATTTAGAATCTCGGCGCTATGCCTCGTACAAACGAAACTATAAAGATTCCGATTTTACTTTGGAACCCTAAAAATGCAGTTGTACACTTAACTGATTACTGTCTGACAAAGTGTTATTACGTTTTATAATTACTATTTGATACCCGGCATGTACTACTACGCTAAAATAAGGAAATTTTCAATTGGGGAAAACATTTATATGGGAAAAGTCGATAATCGACTTCGTGAATCGACCGAACCTTCCTAATGCTTTGTTGTTTGATCACTAAGGTCTCAAACTATCTTCTTATTATTGCCTTTCAAATGAAACCAGTTTGGGGCATATCAGTTAGATGGCTTCAGAGTCTATATAGGACATCCATACGAACATTTTTTAGCTTGTCTCCTTTCCATTCGCAGAAATATCGGACTTCCAGGAGGAAATACACGTTTTCATTCCCGATTGTTTTAGTGTTTAGTTCCCTATATTAACAGTGCAATAAATAAAATAGGTTTATTAAGCGTTTACCTATATCTTTAGTTGTTTTAAATCATTTATTGACAAGTGTGTCACTCGCCTAAAAACCATCGTGCCCGTGCATCGTGGATCATTTCGAAGCGAAAAATAACCAACCATTATCCAAAGACAAAAATGATACTTTGATCTGTTGCTAAGGTTATTTCAAATGACTACATGATTTATTTAACATTTTATATTTTCGTTTCTAATACAATTTAACGTTTTGAGTACCTTGTGAAATACAAGCGAAATGGAATTTATCATGATGAGGTTTGCTGACATTTGTTGCGAATGGAATAGGTACGTATACTTACGACTTTAACTTTATGCCAAGATTGATGTCATTATCAGAAGGAGATCTCCCGCTAGACCAAGTTATCATACCTCAGCTCAGCGGGAACAAATACGTACATAATGTAAATATACTAAAAATCATTTTCAACGGATCACTTACGTTAAAAGACCCCTCATATTTTGAGAGGAAACCCGAGCTCAGAAGTGAAACAGTTGTATTGCCCTGATGATAACACAAATCTGATACCAAACTTGAGTACTTGACATCCGAAATATTGAAAAAGAAAACAGCCGATAGCGATGGCGATACGTGAATCGTTGTTGAGGTTGTAATATTATTAAATTACAATGCGTTGAGGATATCATTCGCAACATTTTGAATTTATAGCCTATATGGTTGACCTCTGTGAATTACAACATTATGCCCATAACAGGCTTGATTTGGTGGTCGGAGCACCATTGAATTAATTAAAATACGATAAAATCGAATGATGTTAACGTTTTGATCGGCTTAATTACTGGTCACTTTGCTGACATAACAATTCATCTCAAATGTATATTAACAAGAAGCTTTTGCATAAATTCTGTTTGGGTATATTTTGTTATGTATCACATCATTGTAATCTTAATGAAATAGATATATGAATGACTCGTTTTCGTCGGAAGGGTGGTTTCACCCAAAATCACAAACATAAACGTCCCAATCATCCCAGAGGAACATACATCGGGATAAAATCTAAACTTGTCTTATCCTGGACTATCTATGTACCGATTTAATCGGTTGCCGGTCCATAGATAAATGCATTATTACTTTAAAGTTTGGACAAACTTGTTCCGTTGACAAAATTGTTGCTGTCATTTTGTTAAAATTTTTGGTCAACGCGTCCACAATCAAAATACGTAAACAAAATATACAAACTTGAAACAAAATTCTTTAACCAATCTTATGGAGAAAATTAAACTATGTTGTCGTTACCAAAACTTGAACAACGTTAACTCAGCAACATTAACTAACAAAACGTAGCTTTTTGTTATCCTGATGTTTTGCAGTCATTTGGAAAGGATGCTCCACAAATAGTAACCACACCTGGATGTATCACTAATCACAAGCTTTTACAATGTATGCGAGTTATGTGATTATGTTTCACAATAATGAATAATTATAATCACATTGCAACATCTAATCATATATCAATATTAATTATAATTATTAATATCCGCTAGGGGCGGAAGACAGTACATTTCATAGGCGTCAACATCTAAATCAAGTCATACAACAATCGCCAAAGGTTAAGTAATATTATAAATTCTCAGTAATTGACATGATATTAATAGTTGAAGACATGATGACACCACCGAACAATCATGTCTGAGATGAACGCAGAAATGACGTCAGACGTTACTTCATTCTTGCTTAATTAAGTCCTTAAGCTTGAAAACTTACGGCCCAACTCAGAAATGTTCGTTTATTTAGTCGTAAGTAATCCATAATTAATTGACATTAAACATGTTAAGTATCGGTTAAACTCAGAGTCATATTGTCAACTTTAAGTGACACTAGTGCGGACCAATATCAGTTAGTGCTAGTGTAGCGACACGTAAATACGTTGATAGTAAATAAAAGGTAATATAAGATAACTACAATACACAATTACAATTACAATAAATGTAATGTTTTGAGAACTATGATATATACAAGAAATTCGTTTACAATTTTTTTTTATAATACTTAAAAACATTGCAAAGTAAACTAACTTTAATAATGAATTTTTGTAATTCTCTGGTAAGCAACCGTTACGTGCCTCTTGGGGCATTAATTGTTAAGTTGAATTTATTTAATTTGGGCTTTAGACTTCTTACTTTCTTTTGCTTCTCTTTTTCTTGGCCGGCAATAAATCAGTAATACCTTCGGTGTCGCTAATATCCATGGCGACTGAGGCCACTTACCATCAGGTAGGTAGTCAGCTCGTTTGCCGGCTATTTCCATCCTATTAATATTATAAATGTGAAAATTTGTAAAATGTTTGTAGTAGCGGCGTTAGGGTAGGGCGCGGTTGGGCGACCGCCTAGGGCGCTAGGTTTGAAGGGGTGCTGCAGGTAGTCATAACGGAATCCCAAAGGTCGTAGCCCATCTACACGACACCGCTCCCACCCAACCAAAGTATGAGAATTCAAATATAGACTTAAAATCGTGCTCTGTAGGTGCACTTTACAGTAACAACAAAAATTAGCAGCCCGCGCGCGGTAAGCAAGCTTACCGCAACCTTGCCACTCAATAGTTGCACCTACAGAGCACGATTTAAAGTTTATATTTGAATTCTCATACTTTGGTTGGGTGGGAGCGGTGTCGTTTAGATGGGCTACGACCTTTAGTTTCATTATGTCTGTCCATCCATCCGTCCGTCTGTCCGCAGCATAGCGTTGAGACCCTTTACTGGAAAGCTGTAACTTGGTATGGATTTACATATTTTTTTATGGGTTTCAGTGGCAGATAGGGGCGCCGCACAGTGGGGATTTTAAAGAGGTTTTGTTTCAAAAATGCCTAGAGAAGGCTGTTTTAAACCAAATGCAGTAATTCTTTTTTTAATATATACCTGATAAAATTTCGAAGACATTGTCGGAGCCCAAATTTGAAAAATCATAATATATAAATATACAGGGTGGTCCAAAAGTATGGTTATTCAGTGTTTGAATAACTCCTCAGGAATGCATTTTGGAGGAAAATGTTTTGTGGAAAAGTTTTCTTATTTTTTCTTGACTAATCGATGATGACCTTGAATTTGACCTTGACTGTGGCTTTGAAGGTCAAATCAAGGTCAACTTCATTTTTTCAAATTGTAACCCCTATTTTTTATTCCAGATTCGGAAAGAGCAGAAAATTTTACGTCAAAAAATCTTGATCCTGACCTTTTTTTACTCCTTTTTTATTCCCAGATCCGGAATAAAAAATGGGAGTTTCCCGTTCGAAACATGACCTTGATTAAGCATTCAAGGTCAGGGTCAAGGTCATTTTTGCATAAAATGTTCTGCATTTCCGAATACATAATAAAAAGTAGGGGTTACCATTTGAAAAAATCAAGTTGACCTTGATTTGACCTTCGAAGCCACAGTCAAGGTCAAATTCAAGATCATCATCGTGGTTAGTTGAGGAAAAATCAGAAAACTTTTGTAAGAAAACATTTTCCTCCAAAATTCATTCCTGAGGAGTTATTCAGGGTTTCCATACTTTTGGACCACCCTGTATATTTATATATTATGATTTTTCAAATTTGGGCTCCGACAATGTCTTCGAAATTTTATCAGGTATATATTAAAAAAAGAATTACTGCATTTGGTTTAAAACCGCCTTCTCTAGGCATTTTTGAAACAAAACCTCTGTAAAATCCCCACTGTGCGCCGTAGAAATCCTGCCCAGGGCGCTGGTAGTGCTAAAACCAGCGCACTGGATGTTTGGATGTTTGTTCCTCAATCACACCACAACTACTTAACTGATTTGCCTGAAATTTGGAATTGAGATAGCCTATAGTCTATTATATATGAAGCAGAAAGAGGTATTCTATGATGTTGGTTATGAAATGATATTCCTTTTACTTTGCACCATGATATATTTTCAGTTCTCTTAACGTTTACATCAATATTCCAAAGTACTTCAACACTACGCCATCAATAATAATCTATCCTACATTCTTGAGAATTCCCTAATCTAAATATGACATGACATTTCTTATATGCCAGCCTCTGCATCAGACAAGCGCTGTAGAATAAAGAGGTCCGTCCCTGGACCTTCACTGGAGATTCATACCGATATATACATACATACATAGGCTACTTTTTATCCCGGAAAAGTTCAGGGTTCTCGCGCGATTTGTAAAAAATCGATATCCACGCGCGCAAAGCCACGGGCATCATCTGTCATAATATCTAATATTATGTACTTATCCTAATCCATGATTCTACATAAAGGTGCATTTTATTTTTATGTGGTTCTGTAAATCTAAATAAATTAGTTAAAAATTTCGTTTCGAATATCTAATCAATTAAAATACCCTTTTCCTTACTTAGCAGCTCTTATGTACAATATTTATGATTAAAAAGAGACACGTTTCCGTGCACATACTCGTATATTATGATCATACCTCTTTCATACATCACGTTTCAAACACATCACGGAAGTTGCTTTACAATAGACGTAAAAACCTTTGCAATTTAACAACAATAAATTAATCACAAGAACTGACAGTATAGATTTTAATTATTACTAGAGACCGTCCGAACTATTGGTTTCGGTTTCGGTTTCAGTAAGTTTCGGCCAAATAATCTAGTTTCGGTTTCGCCCAAACCGAAACTCAGTGTTCGTGAATTGTCGTGCGTCGTTCATTGAAGTATTATTACTAGCGTATAGAACCGACACCGCAAACACCATGTATGTCCCAATGCATTGGCGCCACGTGGCTTCAATCTTCAATGGATTCTTTCCAATTTGAAAGGAGAACAGGGGCTCAATTTTGAAAATAGAACCTCCCGAGCGGGACACACATTTTGTTCTAGATGTCTTTTCTATGACATTATATTTCAATGGCGTCGTTCGGCTAACTTCGCGGCTAATCGGTGTCGCTGAATTTCCAAGAGAAGTCTTTCTTTTAACATGTTTATTATATTTGTTCAAGACAGGGTGCTTTGGCGCTCATTTGGATAAGCCTATGTTAAGCAGTCGAATAATAAATACTGATGATAATGATTTGTTCACGACATACTGACATATAAAAATAAATTGGTAGTTAATTATAAATTAAAATACAATACAAAACTCTTTATTGCACCCCACTATAAAATGTACATGTAGATAACACAATAACAATGAATAGTACACAATTATAATTGTTATATTTGTTACATAAGCACTTTAATTTTATTATTGTTTTTTTTCTTCATTTTATCTAATACCATTTAACGTCTGTAGGTACCATATCATATACCATAATCGTCATCCAAACATGTAATGAAACTGTAAGTGATCGATGTCTGTACGTAGAAGATATTTGAGTAAAACTATGGTATTTATTACCTATAATATAATAGGTAAAATTGTAATAGATAAATTAGCTACTCCAATCCTTCGCCATATGATATCATATACTTTAGTTGTTAGTTTTTTCCACAAAACAACGCGGGAGAGATCGCGGGTCACAGCTAGTGTATAATAAAACGGTAACTGGTCGATATGCCTATGGGTGATATTCGAGAAAAACTATCACGAGAGGTATTTGTCAACGCAATAGATGCCAAAGCAATTGTTTTTAGAATTTTCGTCTGTTTGTATGTGCGCTTGTTCCGAGTAATTTAAAAACGGCTAAATCGATTTGGATGCGGTTTTCACTGGTGTATTTTAGTAAAATTGGATTAACATTTAATGTTCATGTTTTAGTTCAATCGTTACACAAACAAAAAGTTACGTGTATTTTAAAAACACATCAATACATTTATTACAATTTTTGCCATTTGTGTATTAAGATAAGTTTACCGAAGTGAAGCGAGGGTAGTTACTAGTAGGTCTACAATTAATGTGTAAAACAACACGCTAGATTTCAGTACCTATACAGGATGTTCCGTAAGTAGTGGATCAACCACAGAACATCTACTAATTATTAGATGGATGTTCTGTCTCAAGGGTTGACTTACCAATTTTCAAAAAATAAGCTTTGTAAAAGGTTTTCGAGATTATTACTAAATACGGCTTAAAGAAGGGTAAAGACCCTACTTTTTCCTACTGAGTCCATAAATGAGCAGTTCAAAAAAATACGTTCGTTTGGCTTCACCTTGTTCCGATTTCGGTTTCGGCTGGAACGGGGACTAATGGTGGGCATACACGCAACGAGAAATCGTTACGATTAGACTGTACAGTTCGAGCGGTACAGTTTATCGTACATGGCATACAAGCTATACACGCTTCGAGAAATCGTTACGATCAGACGGTACAATAAACGTTGCCGACGCACACGTGTCAGCGATGGCTTCGACAAAACTGAACACGAAAACTGAACGAGCCCATACACGTTACGATCAGTCGGCACAGTTCTTCGATTCCGTTTATCAATTGAATTTTTCGTACTGTTCCGTTCGACTGCACAGTCTTAACAAACGGACGAAACTGTACAGTTTTATAATATACCTACATTACCGTTTGAACGGTACCGTCTGATCGTAACGATGCCTCGTTGCGTGTATGCTCATCATAAGGCTGAAAACTCGGTTTCGGTTTCGGCTGAAAAACCAGTTTCAGTTGGACTCTAATTAATTATTACCGAACTTACGTAGGTACCTATCTACGTATATGAACTACATACAATTTCATGGTATATGTATCTATTGAGTCTTTGAGCAATCTATCTATTCTTGTATTTCTATCTATCTTGAGTCCAAGACTCCAAGTTAACAATGCTTCTGGAGTGTCCTGACAAATGATAGATCAGTCTTTCTATACGTTTCGAGCGTCTTTGTGTCTTGTGTACTTCATACAAAGTGAATACTTATATGTCGTAGAGAAATTAAGTAATGATATAAGATGATAGAATGACTCCATTGGATCATTTTCCTAGAAAATTTCGGTGATTTGATCAAATCCTTACTATGTTAAATAACGAATGGCTTACTAAATAAATACTTTTGATATCTACACAATTCGTTAACATGTGAAACATAGCTGTGAGACTTGTGAGAGACATCGACGGACATCGAGAGACTTCGACAGATAAACATAAGTACATAAAAGGATAATTCCATTCAAGCTCGCTCGAGCGACTCATACAGACATATAGAGTATATTGTGGATCATTTTTATTAAGCACATGAGGGTATATGTTTTTGACTTAAAACCAAACGTCACCTTGTCTTACCGAGAGTGACGCCGCCCGCTTATCATGTGTGCGTTATTTTAGTGCGGTCCGACCAATCCGACGCGGTAATGGCGGCCGATTAATAACAGCATGGTGTCAATGTGTGCGTGTGATACTTATACGAATAGAGGAGTTGGTATTACTATGAGTGCTTCACTGAATTTGTTGCTGACAATTTTTTTTAAGTCTGTGGCCGGATCTTAGACTATTTATTAACTCGTTTGTCATATAATTTTAATTTACTGTGCCTGTGTGCGTCGCGTCGCTCGCACTGTGTATGGCGTTATTGGACTTCTATTCTCTCTATTTTGTGTAGTGATATTGTGAGTAAGATTTAACAGTGATAAACGTGAGTGTAAATTGTTTTGGTGGTTACGTCATATAGGACATCCTTTTCCCGTCCGATAAATAAACGCGACAAATTTAGAACTATCTGTGATACGTCACATGTTTGTTTTACCCTGCGGTATTTCCAGATTTCACGCCTCCTTTTATTATCAATACAACGGTTTATTTTATAGTTTTCTATAATAAAATCCCGAAGTTATTACGTGACTTGCCAGTGGAATTGTTTAAGAAACATGTAAAATCTCAACTCTTAGTCAAAGGTACTGTACTGAGGTACTGTAGATGAGTACTTAATGACAAAGATGCATGGAAATGACCAGCTCTGCCAGCAGTTCCGTTCAAGTTAGTGATATTTTTTTGTAATAATATAATACCTATGTATTTTTATTTTTAAAAGATGCGCTGAGGAGTTTCTTTAGGCTTTTCTTCTCCTCCATGACTAAGCAAGCACCTTTCCGAAAAGCCAAAAAATGAGTCATAAGTGTATTAGTGATACTTATATGAATAAATTACTTTGAATTTATAATAGACTAGCTGTTGCCCGCAGCTTCGCACACGGAATTAATTTGCAACAAAATATTGCGACTATAAATTGAGATGTAAGCTATCTTATCTTTCAAGTTGGATCAAACTGCATACGGTGTGCAAAGATTAAAATCAGTTAACTAGTTTAAGAGTCCATAGCGGACAAACAACATGACACGTAATTTATATATTTAAGATTATGCAATAAATATGCACTAATAATAATCTAAATTATTATTAGTGCCATTATTGTTAAGATTTTTGCTCAAAAAAAGCTAAAAAGAGTAAATATTTTTAGTAAATTATACTCAGTTATAATATTATGTAGCATATAATACCCATTACGATATTAAAACACATTCCATTTGAATATCACTACTTCATATTTACTTTATATTAAGTCATCATCAAAAAATCTAAAAATCATTGCTATGGAATCTATTACCCACAATGGCAGTTTACCTCAAATAACCACAATGTACAGACATCAATCATTTACAATCTAAGATATTATCTATACTAATAATAAAGAGGAAAGATTTGATTGTTTGCATTGAATAGGCTCCGAAACTACTGAACCGATTTGAAAAATTCTTACTCTGTTGGAAAGCTACACTATCCCCGAGTAACATGGGCTATATTATATTTTCAAAAAAATTAGGGATCCTTAATAAAACTCCAATAATGTAACCCAAGGTGTAAAAAATAAAGAAAACCGAAGCAAAGCGAGGGCGGTTACTCGTTATGTATATATCAACGTTAACATGATATAATGAACCTGATACAACCCAATGATTGTGACGAATAATAGGCGTGTCTAATCTCCATAAACAATCCCTCGCTATATTACAACATCAAAAGTCATCGAACAATATTATATCATCAATATCCTAATAATATTCGCTGTGGTTCATACCTGTCTTAGCAACGGTTGTCATAGAAACGGAGGTAGCAACTATGTCAAATTGTATGTCAATTCAAAACTTTTGTTATTTGTTGCTTAATAGGGATGTTGACACTAACTGTAAATTAATATGGTATTAAGGGAAACATTAAAAAATCTATAATATTATTCTTTTGTCGTAATCAATCCCAATAAATTAATTAATTAATTTAAAATGTTAAAAATATTAATCACTTTCACGTGACCACAAACACCAATTTGAGAATATGACGTCATTGTACTTATTTTATATGGAAGTTCAACAAACTTCAGTAGACCGATAGTATTGAATAGTGACGTCACGTGACGTTTTTGGTGGGAAGTCTTTAAATTGAAGATTATATAATATTTATAAAAAAAATTTCGTGAATATTAAGGTTCTATCTATGAAATAAAATTGAATCTTAAAGTTAGTCAACATGCCAATTGTGGCTGTATTGGGGCGGCTCAGAATACTGACCACAATCCACAGACATGTATCTACAATACACGTCTGGGCCCCAATCCCATTCCGCCAGACCAGGGTAATCCAGATTATCGTAAAAAGTGAACGACGCTGGCCTACCACTGGAATAGCCGGTAATCGAGCTGACGATCGACCTGATGGTGAGTGGCTTCGTCGCCCATGGACATCAGCGACATTGAAAGGATCAGTGATGGGTATTGAAAGAAAGAAAGAAAAGATTTATTTCTGGCACAATTAAGGTAACATAATTAAGATAACACATAATTAAGGTAACATAATTATGAACTATGCATGTTACAATGTTCGCGTGTGTTGTGCCAGAAAATGGTACCCACTCAGCGTATTGCTTGTTTCAGCCACCAAACGACTCATCGTAGTCCAGCTGGGGGTTTCAGAGCCAGTTCTTTCTTCCTTTGCTTTTCTTGGCCGGCTTCGCTGATGGTGACCACTTGTACCATGAGGTGGCCTGTCTGCTCAGCTGTCTTTAACAGCTATTCTCATAAAAAGTGTGTCTAAAAATATTTCTATCAATGTAACTTTGCGCTCATACATTACACAACTGCGATAGGATCTTGAAAATGGCCGATTCATTTCAATTATCATCCTACCGCTAACTCTGTGGTTTCTAAACAATACGAGTTGCAGCTTTCGACACTTTACGACAGCAATCTGATTTAACTCAGAGCATTGGAAGATCTTTTTTATGACCCGTTGAGCTGCGATTCATAAAGGTCGAGATGTTACGTTATTTCAGCGTCTTTTTCGGTTTTTATATAATAATAGTAAAAATATACTAAGGTATCTATTCGGTTCGGTATGTTTGAGTCACAGATCAGATAGATAAATGCGTGAATTCCACTTGAACCCCCTGCTTGGACCCCCTAAGGGTGCTATGGACAATAACTTAAGGAACTCCATTACTATTTCTCACTGAAACAAACCCAATGATATGAGGTTATTAGGCATACAAATAAAAAAATTGAACGGAAAGCACGAAAAATAAATTATATAAACAACAAAATACTTAATACCGTGTAAATGCAAACCTTATTAATTAGCATTATCCTATCTATTAGAAAGTTTTAAACTCATAATTTTGATAAGGATACAAAAAAAAATACTTTATAGGAAATCTTATGATCTATAGGTACGTATCTACGGGACAAGTGTGATGAAAGGGACATTTTTGTTGTTAAACCTTTTGTTGTTGTTGGAATTGGGATGTAAAGTTGGTTGTAAAATGTGCATCAGAGTGCCATACGACAAAAATGGCGTTGACCAGAAATTGTTTTTATTTTGCACTGCCCGAGACTTCGCCTGCGTTTTTTGAGATGATATTTTATTCCATATCATGTTCTGCCTGTACCTACTGGACGGATTTTCGTCCAGGGGGCCGTTCAAGTATTACGTAAGCACTATGGGGGTGTGGGGGGGTCTTTGTTTTGCTTATTTTGGATGACATGGGGGGTAGGGGACTCTAGATGTTGATTACGTCATCGGTAGTTATTTACTTTTTTACACTTTTTTAAAAAAATGTTTACGTAAGCATGGGGGGAGGGGGTAAGAGCTTTGCTTACTTTTGCTGACAAGGGGGATGGGGGATAAATAATTGTAATAAATCTGCTTACGTAATATTTGAACGACCCCCAGTAGGTTTTGCATGAAAGAGTAAATAACATCCATACAAATTTTCACACTGTCTCTTTCAATACGTGTCCCTTTCATGCCACTTCTCCCCTACTTATTTTTATATTAAATTCTAGTACACTGTACAATGGAAAATAATAAGATGATCCAGAGTTTAGTATAGTTATTGATATTGTTAACTATTTATAGCATCCTTGACCTTCTTACAATTTATCACTATTATAACTTTAATTTTGTGATCATCAATTCACTCTCAAAGTGGTAAATTATATTGAGGTAGTTTTAATTTAAAACGGCTAATAACACCAAGATTCCTTCTTCATCTAATAATACGGAATTAGTATGATAACAGCAGTCAATATAATTTACATATCGTGTTTTAGTTCAATTCTAAATGCCGCCAAAGAGAACAAAACGTGAAAATACTAATCAAGTTAAAAGAGGATTCGTGTAGGATAGGTTCCGTAATATAACTTGGGCTTCGGAAAATCAACAAGCAGTGTTCGAATAGTAAAACATTATAGTTAATAGTATCAGGCGTTACTTTGCCGAAATCCATTGTTAGTTAGCATTAGTCTACTTTGCAACAATCCGCGGTTAATATGTATGATGGTATACTTTAAGGCATCCACGGCACTTCCCTCCTTCTTACAACGGAAACATGCACTACAATAATTAAAAGTATACACCGTTATTCTTAGTATATATGCGAAAGCTGAATGTATTTTGATCAGAATCAGTTGCTGAATCGATCGCAATAATTTTTACACCATGTTATATTTTGTCCTAAAAATATTTTAAAAATGTTACAAGTTGGACACCAATGCAAAACATCGTTATTACCGACCATCTTAAGCCTTGGTGGATAGTTTCAACTTTGTTGGTTATAATAACAACAAAATAAGATTTCACATAAACATATGACATGGGAGAACTACTACTAACATCTCAATTTTGTTAACTTATACATAAACTGTTATTCAGTTGCGTTGACAACAGAGATTGATTAAGATTGTCACACAGAGTACTTAATCACTATGGATTGTCAAGTCTGGCGTTTTGCTTGCGCTCTCATAATAAAATTATTATCGTGTCGTAAAAAATTTGGAAAATGAATTTTCAATACAGTAATGAGCAGTACACAGAAATGGTACTCGAAGTGGTGTAAGGTGATAATGTGTCCATGGCAGTACGACGGTACGAGGAGCAATTTGGTGTAAGAGTGTCGTAGAACACCATGCTTTCCGGCACACAACGCTTAAGGGACTACGGGTAGTTCCTGCCTCCTATCGCCGTTAATCGAGGTGTGAATCGCATTCCGACGGCAGTACAACAAGGGATTTTGGACTACATAGCCGACAATCCCGTGAGCAGCACAACACATGTGCTTGCTTGTGCATAAGGCAAAATGGGGGACACTGAACAATTATGTATGACTTGTGTGAATGATTCACTATGAAAAATTATTAAATACATTATTGTAAATAATGGGGATTAATATAAACACTTCAAGATGTTTACAGCTAACTGCGGCGGTCGCGAATTGACGCGGGCCGCACGCTCGGTGACCATGTTTATGCGGGGACAATGGAGAAATACAACAAGCTTGTAACTTTGTGAGTTTTCAAGATACACCTTTGAAAATTTTTATGTAGATTATTTAGGCGAAAATATTTGACATGTGTATAGGTTTTTCTATCAAGAAAGAATAACGTTGTATACTAACATACATCCCAGCACCAACACTATGTCAATAAAGAAGCAAGCAGGCGTATTCTGATAATTCAGCGTGTTCTTAAGTAACAAACATTCAGAATATATCTACATACGGTTGAGCACTAAAAAACTTAACTTCGGTTTATGAACCGGTTAAAAATGTAATTGCGAGTAAAGTAAGGTTTTCAATATTTCATCAGATGATCGGAACCATAAAAGATGTGTTCACACTGTTCACGCTCCGTTTCAAGAATCTAGTTGGTTTTAGAAAAATAGAATTCCTTACCCCGATATTATCTTGAAACCTTTGTGCGTTAGACAAAGGAAGAATTGTTTTACTCATTGAATAAGTATTGAATTCAATCGGTGTTTAGTGTGTACTGGCCTTACATTTATGCATAATATCATACTTCACAGTAAGGCTCCATTAATTAGTAAGACTGTATTCAATTATTTAAATGATATTTGTTATTCTATGTATCTACACTTTTATCCATTAATTTCGCTCTTTTTACCCACAACGGACGGAACGGAGGCGGTATATACGTTTGGGGTTAGAGGTTGTATGTTTGTATGTATGTATGTTACCGTTTTTTATGAAATTACTGGGCCGATTTCGTTACGGGTTTTGCATTTAAAAGGTATCATTATAGAGCAGGTTTATAGATATGTTTTATGGCGGTAGACCACCAAAGGGCGCTGCAGTAGCCTGATAGTAGGGATTTCATCATTTTTTGTTTACATCCAGCGTGGGTTTTTCAAAATATTTAATTTTGTGATTATTACAGAGAAAAATCTTGAAAGTCAATATCTTAACCCAACTTTAAACAAAAAACTTTTGGGCGTACAAAATAATTTTCATGTTTTCACCTGACGAATCTATGATAATGTTCGGCAGAAGCAAGGGAAAACCAGTTATATTTTACATATTCATATATTTCAGAAAACAAAAAAAATCATCACCATTTTACTTTGTAACTATGATTACAGATGGGTATTCAAAACACTTGAATCGAATTATTTTAAAGACCCGTATGGCGAACCTTACTATGCCGGGCCGCCGTGCCAAGAGTCCTGGGTTCGATTCCCAGCGAGGAGGAAATTTGAATGATGAATTTAAATTTCTGTTCTTGGTCTGTGTATGTGTGCTCTTGTCTTTGTGTGTTGTCCATGGCACTCACGACACAGGGAATCCTAGTGTGAGGCTTGCATTGAGTACGCGTGAGTAGCATTATTTATTTATTTATTATTAGGTTCAAAGATCTTTATTTCTCATAAAAAACATAAAGTTTTACTTATAATGAGATACAAGGTTATTAAATATAAAAAGTAACTACATAATTTCATTTAACCTCTGGGCATGCATAAAGGAAAGGCGTGATAATATTAAAAATAATAACAAAAAATAATATGATTTTGAGTTCTCAGGATGGTAAAATGTTTTAAGGGAATGATAGATGGTAAGAAGGTAGAAGGTAAATTAGGTAAATGATATTATGTTCCTTTTTTACATAAGTAATTTCTAAGCTTTTCTAAGCTTATTCAAATCTGGATTCCGATCTTGATATGGGTAGATGATCAAAATATCAGTGTTGCATTTTTAATTATTTTTAGGTACATTATTGGGTTCATTAAGGATATAAATTGAAACAGGTTCCACACCGATCATTAGGTATTATTCTCCTGGTTAAATATTATATAAAAATCTTTTTATTTATTGTAAAAGTAATTTCATCGGACATAATTAACTATTTTTCCTTATTTACGAAACTTTAAAAGATTATATGCCTTACAGCACAATGCACACAAACATCATGTATTTATTTGACATACATAGTTACAAGGTATGATATATTTAATTTATGTGGTATTTCCTGAAGCAAATATGATTAATTTTGAATGGGATTTCCTTCTGTGGTTTGTCGTAGTTAATTAATTTACCTTATTAACTAGAGGTACAGCAACAATAACAATAACAATAACAGTTTAGATAATAATTATATTCACACCTGGAGCACATCGTGTTTTAAAAATCGCGTCCGGTATTACAGGATAGTTAATATCGACGCTTGAAAGGAAAAATTGACTAAGCGACATTGAGCTAACTTTACAGGAGAGCAGTTTAAAGTTGAATTTTTAGAAAATTTGTTGTATATGCCACAATATAGATGATAAAATAAGGATTCCAAAACAGTAAGAATAACGTCGGTAGGTGGATTACAAAAAAAAATATGTATAATACTTTTTTTCTAAAAACTCCAAATTTAACTACTCTCCTGTAAAGTTAGCTCAATGTCGCTTAGGCAATTTTTCCTTTCATGTGTCGATATCCTAATTTATAATTGTAGGGAACTCATTAGGTCTCATGTACGAGTAGACATCAATTTAGGCACACCATTTATTATATTGAAAAGTTTTGAAGCTAACGAGAGTCGTGGTTGGTAGAGAAAGCGATAAAACACGTCCGACTCCGAAGCATTTCACTACTTCGACTTTATCGTCACTTACCAAAAGGTGGAATTGTAGTCAAGGATTAACATAATATTACTTAAACTATCGTAATTATTATAAAGAGCAAAGTTTTTAGTGGAACGAAGTTCTTTATCGGGCGTTGCGAAAGAGGGCTAGACGGAAAAAATTAATATATATATCGAAAGGAATTTCGTTCCATCCGGGTGTCCCTTGACACCTCTCAAGGTTTTTTTTATTTGTTTGTAATGGATAAACTCAAAAACTGCTGGATCGATTTAAAAAATTCTTTCAACATTATAAAGCTACATTATTTCTGAGTGATATTTGATTATGATTACTTATATATACTAATATTATAAAGAGATTATGATAATTACTATGATTTGATTGTTTGTTTGCATTGAATAGGTTCCCGAAACTACCGAACCGATTTGAAAAATTCTTTCACTGTTAGGAAGCAACACTATTTACGGGAGACATAGGCTATATTATATTTTTTTTACTATTTTTCTTGAAGCGAAGCGAGGGCGATCTAGTATTTTATATAATTATAAGACATGTTGCAGAACAACGTTTGCCGGGTCAGCTAGTAAGTTATGAAAAAGAGCTCATAACAACTTAGGGTGTGATTACTGTGTAAACGTAAGTAGCAGATCTATCTACGCGATGTCAGGGTGGGATCGATCGATAATACAAAGATGGCTACTCTTTATTTTAGTAGACTGTAAGAGCACTAAACAATGCAATTGAATAATTATAAGAACATTTATATTTACTCGTAAGGTCATTTATACCCATTCGATAAAAGTTCATAAGTGAAGGTCATCACATTGACCGTATCCGTTTGGTGAGAAACTATTCTAGTGATGTCAATACTAACATAATGTCTATAATATATTGTATTATTTTATTCTTCTTAGAGGCAATAATTATTTTATTGTCAAGTGCAATTACAAGATATATCAACAATATGAGACAGTAAGAGATCAGAAGTTGTAAGGGTAGAAATTTTACTTACTTTATAATGTCGATATTGGTACTCGTATTCAAATTCAAAATAATTTTATTCATTGTATTTCATCAGTCTACATGCACTTTTTTATTACTATTTTGAACAGGTGCTTTTACAGAAGAGAATAAATGGCGAAAGAAACTCCTCAGAGCATCTATTAAACTAATAGTAGTATTAATTATAATTTAGCAGAAGCAAGAAACATTTTTAGAGTCAGTTTCAGATTCATAATTTTCAACTGAAACATGTTTTGCAGTAGCAAAATATGTCTTGCATCCATTGAAGTATAATGTCATAGAACAGACATCTCGAACAAAATGTGTGTCCCGCCCGGGAGGTTCAATTTTCATAAGTGAGCCCCGGTTTTCCTTTCAAAATCGAACGAATTCATTGAAGATTGAAGCCACGTTGCGCCAATGCATTGGGACATACATGGTGTTCGCGGTGTCGGTTCCATACGCTAGTAATACCTAATACTTCAATGCTTTCAGTAGGAAAAACTGATAACATAGAGAATCTCTGTATTAAATGTTTGTGTATTGTGACTAATACTGACTGTCCATTTATACGCCGATGATACCACAATCAGTGTTGTATAAGCAACCATAACAAATACTCGTTTACCATGATATAAATTAACTGTTAATATGGTTAAAGTGAATACAAAATTATTTACACTTTTAGCAATGTGTGTCATATTTCGGTGTGCTTATAGTATTACAGATAGTATGAAACCCAGTGTAGCTTTTGTGATTGACGATACGGCATCTATGGAGAACGTGATTGAGGAAGTCAAAAAAAAGGCTGAAGATATTTTTAGGACTATATACCAATCAAAAGCATCCATCATTGGAGATTTCATTTTGGTCACATTCAACGATTATGAAGTTTTTAAAGACGAAAGGATAGTAATCGACTACGCGCGAGAGCGTAAGTAACTGTTTTTTAGTTTTAAGTTGAAGAAGTAATTTGGTATGTAGAGGAAGGAAGATGATTTATTAAATCTCAAATTCATGCTATCAAAAACATAACTTGTAAAAACACCGAGTCTCGCAACTCAGTTCTTCTACCGTAAAAAGTTTTGAGATCCATGTAATACCAAGTCGGTTAATTTATTCAGTCTTAAATTATTATGTAACTAACCTATGTAGCTAACCTAACAGCATCTTAATGTATTTATGTATATATGTATGTATTTGTATGTATTCTTGTTATGTAGTATATCTACATCTCATGTTAACACCTGCCATCAGCTATTTCCACATCCACCCAGGGTTGACTGGTGGACAATGCCATTAGGCATTAAGTTTGCCCTTTGTTTCTTCTTTTTAAGAGGTGACATAAACATGTAAATAAATAAATAAAAAAATAAGCAGTCATTATTTCTGGCTCTCCATATTATTTTTGGCACTTTTACAAACTGATTGCTATTGATATTATGTTTATATAATAAACAAACAATTAATAAACAATAGCATTTTCCAAATTATTATTTTATAATAATTCTAAAATTCGTTACTTGAATAGCATTCGCCTTTTTTGTGTACCTATATGAAATTCGTTTACGGTTCATAGTTTTGAACATATTTTTTATTGATTGTTTTATATTTTGTTGTTTTGCTCAATTTGCATCTATATTACATTTAAAATGTTTAGTGCCCGCGTTGATATTAATAAGTTTAAAATCATAAAAAATAATTGTTTCAGCCGTCAAAGTGCGGACCGTTACGAGAGATCCGGCAATATTCTTAAAGAAACTGGATGAAATAATTGTAGAGGGCGGTGGTGAATGTCCTGAGATGTGTTTGAGTGGAATCTACGTCGCAATGGAAAAATGTAATCCTAACTCCTACATATATGTTTTCACCGATTCCTCTTCAAAAGACTACCACCTAAAACAAGCAATTGAAAATTTAGCCCAGCAAAAGTCAGTCCAGGTAATAATTTAGTAACAGATAGATAATAGATAAATAGATAGATAAATTATTGTTTGTACACTATAGAATTAAACATAAAAATAAAACTAACAAATTAGCAGTACAAATACAGGCGGCCTTATCGCCATAGTTTATGGTATAAATGTCACTTAAATAAAAAAAAAATATTTCTTATTTTAAACAATATGTTTGTTTGCCTTGTGTGGGTCAAATCTGGCAAGCTTCAGTAGACCTTCTTCCTCTTATTCTCAGGAGTTGAACATTTTCAGATTAATTTAACAATAATTTTTAACCGAATTCAAAACAGGTTCTCAGTTCGACTGTATTTTTTATGTTTGTTACCTCAGAACTTTCGACTGGGTGAACCGTTTTTGATTATTTTTTAAATCGAAAGCTGGTACTTATCATGTGGTCACACTTAAAGAGCGAGATCTGACGAGTAGTGTTTGAGCTATCCCTAATTTTGAAGTCAGTTATTTTTTGTCAAGAATTATTTTACAAGCATATCGTGAAACTACTCTCAGGATAGGCTCCAAACGAAGGAACTCCTGAATAATTAACTGCACAGTAACATTGTTTTGTATTCGTGCCTAGATCGACGCTATAAAGCCGTGTATTTAGTTTTTAAACTATTAACTTGTATACAGATAACTTTCCTGTTAACAAAAGGGAATCGCTACTGTACCATAGAAGATGACACTTTATTTAGAAACATATCAAAAGCAACATCTGGAGAAGTTTTCCGTATAAATGAACGCGATATAAGTGAGGTATGTATATCTTAAGTATCCCTACGGTTATCTAAAAAAACAATGAGATTGCCTGCATCTACTGCACGGAAAAGGGTCCTGTTGCTCCTAGAATTGCTGATGTTGTTAGGTAGTAAAAGTAGTCAAAGTAGTAAAAGTTAGGTCAAAATTTGACCGTAAGTGTCAAAGGGTTACTTCACATTGACATTTGTTAAGCATGTGTGACATATATTAAGCATGTGTGTCAAACGATACTGCTATTGTGCTTGTGTATTATTTTTATTATATTGTGTTGTGTGTTTCTAATGTACATGGAAAAGGAGTGCAGAAATATATATTTTTTTTATACAATACTGGACCGATTTCAAATATTCTTTTAAATATAGGATCTCTATTGTTTCTGAGTAATATGGGCTTTATTTTATTTAAAAAAACTACGAAATCTCTAACTACGAAAACCAAAGTAAGGCGGGAGCGTCTAGTAAGTGATAATTAACCGACTTAAAAAAAAGGAGGAGGTTCTCAACTCGACTGTATTTTTTTATGTTTTAATCGAAAGCTGGTGCTTGTTGTGTGGTCCCACAAAAATTTGTGCGAGATCTGACAATGGCATCCATGTCAAAAGCATATAAGTCTTAAATTTGCGCTATAAATGGACGAATAACTCAATATCGCGCCAACCGATTTCGATGATTCTTTTTTTATTGGATGTACTTCATTTGAAGCCGGTTATTTTTTTGTTAAAATTTTAGATTATTTTACATCTCACCTCATGGACTATAATACTAAAAATATTATTTTTTATTATTTGCAGATATTAGATTATGTATCGCTTCGTATACAAAGTCCACAGACGTCGTTGCTTACTGCACCAATTCAGCCAGGGAATTCTAACATAAGTGTACGTGTTAATTTTCATGTTGATTTATCTAATGGTAAATAGTCCCTGCGTCATGAATATCAGAAGATTTACCAAAGAGTAATGCGTAAAACTAGTTTTTTAATCAATGATCAAAACTAAAATTTAAAAACATTCATAATACTGAATTTATAAGAAGAGAAAGGCTAAAACTTAACTCCTTTGTTAGTCAAATGATTGTAGTATAAACCATGGTGGTCATGTCGTAGTCAAGCCATAGTAATAAATTATACCACATAGTTTTTACAAATTAGCAAGAAATTAGAAGATTCCATATTCCACTGTCTTATTATAATTACAAAATTATATAATATGCCCTTAATGCAACTTAATATCTATCAAAAGAAATTACTACTTATATTACAAAGTAATGTAACTAGACTTTGAATAAAATTAATAGAACTTTAAATTTTATGTTATTGTTTGGCAGAAATTTAATGTAATTCACCATTAGTTTTCAGGTGATCAGAATATGAAGAATCTCACTATTACTGTGAGTTGTAATAATGGTTCTATAGGTGTGAACGTAATTGGACCAGATGGAAATAAAGCACCTGTAGACTATTTAGTTAAAAATTTAAATAATATCAAGGTATGGGTATAAGTTCTTTACTATAATAATTTTACCAACTAGACACATGATATAAATGTTTGAGTCAATTTTTTATAGTTTCTAGGAACTGTCAAATTTTAAAGCAATTAAATTAAACAACTCTCATTGCTGTGAAATATATGTATTAGGTGTAACTGATGGCAAAATTTGACAACTAAAGCATTAATTAACCGTGAATTAAGTTTACTATACTCCTCGGCAGTAGACTCGTGTATAGCTTACCTTAATCCCTAGGGGAATTAAGTCTACTAATCTAGTATTCTTAATTTACTTCGGTCAGTAGACTTAAAACACCTGGATGTATGGTGAATAAAGTCTACTAAAAGTAGACTTAAAACACCTGGGTGACTTAACTCAGGTGAATAAAGTCGACGGCGCCTTTTGTTTTTGATGCTATTGTTAGATTTGAACTAATTAACTCAGTATTTTCTTCACTGGTCTTCAATCACAAACCATAATTGTTGTTAGCTGTTGCTAATGAATCTAAACCATTGAGCTTATTTAGAAGTTGTATAATATACAATAAGAATATATTGTTTTGTTATTTATTTAAGTCACTACATTAATTTCACTGCATTTAATAATTCATTATATTTTTGGTACAAGGTTCTTCTTATACAAAATCCTGCATCCGGACAATACGTCGCAAATATTGATAGTCATAGTGCAGGAGAAGCATCTGTTATAGCTTCAACAACTGTGGACTTTCTGCATGGGTTTAGTACATTCGATTCGAGTCCAAGTTCGATGAAAAACACTAAAACTAAACCAGTACCAGGTGAGATACCAGTTATAATAATTCATTTCAAAATAAAATCTTGCGTAACTTTTAAATTTGTAGTTTAGCATGTCAAACATAATGATTTTGGCACATACCCAGTAACATGGAACAATGCTTTCACATAGGTTATTCTACCATCTATATTTACACTAGGTAATAAAACAATGAACATTGACAATGGAGCTACATTGGGTTTACACCAAAACTTTGGTTATCGCCATAACTGTCAGCCAATACCAAAGATTATTGGACAAACTTTAATGACTATTTAATTTCATCTCTATGATAAGGATAAAGATTAAATAAAGTAGAAGTAAAAAAAATCCGCCTACATTAATACAATTAATGTAAAGTCAACTACCTAAATCATCTTAAAAGACCTAAACAAAATCAAAAATAAGGTAATAATAAACCATCGAAGGAACTAGAAATAGGACCAAACATGAAATGCAAACTACTACATATCGATCGATATCTTTCTAAAATTGAATGTACTCGTAACATGACAACACGCTTTTTTTTAATGAATTTATTTACTTAGCTTGGCCTGTTTGTTTGTTTGGGTCAAATCTTGCAACCCTAAAACCTACTTCCTCTCATCCTAAGAAGTTGAAATTTTACATGTTACTTTAGTTCTGATGACAATGCATTTTTGTGATAAGCTTGACCTGACAAACTACAGCTACAAATAGGTTTAGCACCAAGCGAGGGAACTCCTTAAAGATTAACAGCCCATACACATTTTTATAGAACCTACATCGATAGGATAAAACCGTGTAACTATATTTAGTTTTTTAACAGGCTTCAAAAAAAGGAAGAGGTTCTCAATTCGACTGTATTTTTTTATGTTTGTTACCTCGGAACTTTGGACTGGGTGAACTGATTTTGATGATTCTTTTTTTAAAAGCTGGTGCTTGTCGTGTGGTCCCACATAAATTTGAGCGAGGTTTAAGAACTTGAGATCAAAAGAGATGGCATCCATGTCAAAAGCATATAAGTCTTAAATTTGAAGTCGGTTATTTTTTTGTTAATATTTTAGATTATAAACTATTTACTTTTTAGTACCTCCATTCTCAATATTACCTTTTACTCGACGTCTCAAAATGAGTGTCCTAAAAATTGCACAAGATTCACATTAATTAGAAAACAGCATCGTTAATATTGTTTTCATGCAAATAACATAATAATTATATCAAATAGTTTTGAGTATGTAATGTGCGTTTGACATGAGTTTTCACTTTTCTGTTGGTAGTATTGAAGTGTTTCCAAATTACTAATACTATAATATACTTAATGTAATTTTATAGGTGTAGTATCTCATGATACATTTTGTTACTATGTTTGATGAACATGACAATTACGCTATACTTATTTCCCTAATTATTGGTAATCATGTTTTTTGAAATTTTAAAATCACTTTCTACCAACATAATAGTGAATTGCAAACTTATGTGAAACGTACTATACATATATCTACCAATTTTAAACTAACAGGCTGTTCGTTCCGTCGCGCGTATCTTTACAGATGAAGAATCGTACTTAGCGATACAACTTATATTAACAGGCACAAGTGATGCTAAAGTAAAAACTATTCATATAATTGATATGAACCATAAAGAACTTATGAGTATGCCTGCCAATGTTGCAAATGAAAAGGAAAATATTTACGTCAGTGCAGCATTTAAACCACCTAATGATATGTTTAAAATATTGGTAAGCAAACATTTTGTTTAAGGTTTGAAGAAAATGACGTAGAATTTTAATATTTTTTAAATTTTATTAAATTTCAGATAGTTGCAGTAGATCTGAAAACTGACGAAAAATTTATAAGGATTAGTCGTACACCTATACAACCACAACCACGTCCTGCAAGTAATATAATAATTTAAGTTTATATTATTTTCCAAAGTATACAATGAGATATTAATAAGGGTTACTGAGCAAACTGATTTAAATCATGTATTATCTCGTGCATTTACAGTCCGCCTCAAATATAAAGAACCAGAAGTAACCATCGAAAACAGCCCAAAAATTGAAGTTCAATATGGTGACTCTATAAAATTAGAGTGCAAAGTAAAGGCTTATCCTAAACCTGATATTGAATGGGAAGATAAAGAGACTCGCCAAAAATTTCCTTCAAAGGTAAGTAGCTATAGTCCGATGTCAGATAATTTTTCAGAGGGTATTTTATATCGCAGATTGAGGAGAAGAGGAGAAAACTTGTGTCTGAAGTCGAGACATCTCTGGAGCGAATCTCGGAATGGGGCAGAATAAATTTAGTCCAGTTCAACCCCGAGAAGACACAAGTTTGCTCGTTAACCGCTAAAAAACCCCATTTGCCATAGCACCATAGTTCCGGCACATTCCTCTTAACATCTCTAAAAGCATTGGGATCCTTGGTGTCGACATTTCGAATGAAGTTCAGTTTCGGGACCACTTGGTTAGTAAGGCCAAACTAGCCGCAAAGAAATTGGGAGTGCTCAATAGAGCTAAGCAGTACTTCACGCCTAAGCACAGGTTGATGCTCTATAAGGCGCAAATTCGATCACACATGGAGTACTGCTCCCACCTTTGGGCCGGAGCTCCAGCTGGCCAAGTGGATCCGTTCAACCGAATTCAACGGCGAGCTGTTCGTCTTGTTGACGATCCCAAGCTTACAGACGGTTTAGAATCGCTTGAGTTGAGGAGAGATGTAGGCTCTCTCTGCATATTCTACCGTCTGTATAATGGGGAATGTTCTGAAGAACTGTTTGGCTTAATACCTGCAGTTAATTTTCGCCACCGCACATCACGTACCAGGTTCCACCAACAATACCTGGATACATGGCAATTGTCCACAGTTCGGTTCTCACGTCATTTTCTACCTCGTACGTGTAAACTGTGGAACAAACTACCTGCATCGGTGTTCCCTCTAAGCTATGACATGGGGTCCTTCAAGAAGCGGGTCTATCGTCATCTTCTTGGCCGGCAACGAGTTGGTGACGCCCCTGGTGTTGCTAATGTCCATGGGCGGCGGTGATCACTTACCATCAGGTGACCCGTCTGCTCGTTTGCCTTCTCTAAGCATAAAAAAAGAAATAAATTTTAAATAAGCGTAATTACTTACTGATTAAATAATTTAAAAAAGCGTTTTTATATTATTTTAATCTGTTTTAATCCTACTAATACTAAGTGCGTAAGTTTGTGAAGATCTTTGGTTGTTTGGGGTATCATCACGTGCTAACCGTCTTGGCACACAAACATACCAAGTCCAGACTTTAAAAAATGGGGTACATTTTATTCCAGTTTCACATTTAAATTCGTCAGCTATTTGCGAAAACAAAAGCAGTCACATGCATTTAACAGTAACACAGGATCGAAAACCATTACTCATTTGCTATTTATATATTAAACAGGTATCAATATTGGAACTTCCGTATGACTATATTAGTCACTTGGAGATTAATAACGTTAATAAAGATGGAGTATATAAATGTAAGGCCATATCCAGCCGCAAAACTGTTGTAATGGATGAAATAGAAGTTAAAACATTCATCGGTAAGTCTATTTTAAACTGATTATATAAAATATAATAATAAAATAAGTGTTATCAATTTAAATAAGGTTGGTAAATTCGTATTTTTATTTGTTTCAGAACTTCCCATATTCGATAAAACTAATACAACTAGTACAGTTGAAGAGGGCTCAATAGCATTTATATCTTGCCGGTATACATATATAAATATTTTATTAATTTTTATTAATACAACAACTATGTAACCCAGTTTATGAAACATAGTCATTTGTTCTCACTCATGTTTGTGCATTCATGCCCTCCAATTAGAATTCTAGTGCGCGAGTGAAAGTGTGTAGAAGTTTATTTTATATACATATATGTTGATGTTCTCAGTATCATCAAAGGATGGCCAGCACCAACAATCACATGGGAATTCAAGAAACATGACGCTAATGAGTTTGTAATCCTGGCTAATACAGGACTGGATATTCAAATAGATTCTGTCAATGTGGATAACGCCGGGATTTATAAATGTCATGCAGAAAATATAGTTGGAAAAGATGATCATGAAATCTTACTTACTGTTCAATGTTCGTATAGCCATTTAATTGAGAAAGATGTAATAATAAATATAATATTATTTATAAGTAAATGTATAAATTACTTGAAGAACATTTATATTACATACGAAAGTATTAAAATTTATAATATACATATGTATGTAATGAGTTTACCCTGAATAACCCTCTTGAGCTAGTTCATAGAAAATCCTTAATACTTTTTAGGTATCTACCTATAAGGAATCAAAAATAACGATGCTGAATTTGTTGATTTCATGTTTTTTTAATTTGTAATTATGTTCATTGTTTATACATAGGTACATAACATAACGTTGGGCTGATTCTTTGGAGACACTCAAAAATTTCTTCAAATTTCCATTACCGTATTTTTATTTCAGACAAACCCAGCATAGACAAAAGCAATTCGAAGGTCACAGTTAATCTAGGGCAACAGGCTTTCATATCATGCAGGTAAAATATTAGAATAATTGGGAAGAAAAATATTGTATTTTTTAATGTCATGAGGATAACAATCGAACTTGCGGTGCAACCATCCCCTGCCTTTTTTAAATTAAATTCCATTAAGTGTTTTCATAAAACAGTAGGTACCTGTGAGCCCTTGATTTGATTTATTAATATATATTTCTTTTCAGGATCAAAAAAGGTATCCCTGAGCCAGATATAACTTGGGAATTCAAAAGAAAAGGCGCAACTGACTTTATTGTTATTATGGAAACAAAAGAGAGTCATAAAATAGCATTGGCTGAATTAGAAAACGCCGGTGTTTACAAATGTGTTGCAAAAAATGTAGTTGGCGAAGATTCTCATGAGATAGAATTGATTGTATTACGTGCGTATTAACTCTGACACTAAATATTGTTATCATTATTATATCACTTGATTTGTGTACTCACAGCGCACATAATATAGTAAATAATTATAATTGCTATATGAAAGTACTAGCTGCTACCCGGCGAACTTCGTATCGCCTAACAATGAATTAATGTAGTGATACGCTTAACTAATAGTAGTTTATCTATATCAAGTATAGCTATTTTGTTATATATATTTTGTTTTATTTCAGATCCTCCCAGGATAGAAAAAAATACGAAAACTAAGACTGCCACCGTAGGAACAAAAGCTATGATAGAATGCAGGTATTTAATATGTTACTAGCTTTTACTCTCGACTTTGTCTGCATGAATTTTAAAGAGAAGGGAAAAGTGTGTGTTCCTCCTATCCGCACTTAAGGGCCCTATCTATGAAATAATATAATTTACCAAACTAGCACTAGGCACTAGGCTCTGTTAGTTATCGATTGTGTAGAAAAATGAAGAATCAAATGCGCAGAACCATGGTTTGTGCGGCAAGGATACTTGAGCGAGTAGGCTCATAACACAGTGTTTATTGAAAAAACTTAAGCAACAACACACTGCTGGGCTCGGACTCTCCTCTCACAATGTGAGGGGTACAGGCCATAGCCACGCTGACCAAATGCGGATTGGTAGACTTCACACAACTTTGAGAACTTTATGGAAAACTCTCAGGTGTGCAGGTTTCCTCACGATATTTTCCTTCACCGAAGCAAGTGATAATTGTAATACGCACATAATATTTGAAAATTAGAGGTGCGTGCCAGGATTTGAACTCAGGGCCCCGCGTTCGGGAGAACAATGTTATAACTGCTAGGCTATCACTGCTTTTAAGAAAAAAATTAAAGCAATACTGTTTTAAAACTGAGATCCTAATATCATTGTAGAATGGCCAAAGGAGTACCATTTAAGGTTTTTAGGTGATACTGTTAAAACCAAACTAAAATTTTTCAATTATGCAACCCTTGAATATAAAATTTGACTCACTTTCAGAATTTTAGAAGGATTACCGACACCGATAATCACTTGGGAATTCAAAAGGCAAGATTTAAACGAATTTGTTACTTACAAACCGGAAACCGAGCATGGGATCAATCTTACTTCAGTCGAACTAGATGATGCCGGTGTCTATAAATGTTTCGCAAATAACGTAGTTGGTCATGACTCCCATGAAATTAAATTTACCGTGACTAGTGAGTATCACGTTCATAACTTTAAAAAACAATAAATTACAAGTGATAACATTATTGAAATAAATTATGTCAATAGTAAGGAGTTAATTTTGTACAGATGCACCAAATGTTATCGTCAATAAACCAGTAACAGTAAAGATTGATGAACAAGTTACTCTCTCTTGTGAAGTTACCGGTGAACCAAAGCCAGATGTGAAGTGGATCAGGGATGGTAGAAGTATTGAAGCAAATGCAAAATACATAATTTATAGGGACCATTCTTTAAGGTAAGGGTCTATTTAATGGGTTTATTACCCGACTGCAAGGAGAGGTTATATTTTTCGCTCCTATCTTATTATGTATGTTTGTAATATTTTTATCTTCCAAACCGCTTGACTAATTTATATAATTAAGATACCGATAGAGGCATCTTGACAGCCCAAGTGTTCCTAGATAAGTTAAACAAATATGATAGCTGTGAGATGCCATTGTTTGAACTTTGAAGCATCAAAAAAATCTAATACTACATTTAAATTACATGAGGGACCTCATCATAAGGATTTCAAAAAGGTATATCATGCTCGTTTTTAATGTTTATTTTTGAGCAGTCGGGTTGTTGATTTTTCAATTTATTTTAAGACTGGCATTTAAAAATAAATTGGATCTTGAAGCCAAAACTTCCTTAAGTCGGAATCTTCTGCTAATGAATATAACTGGTTTAAGTAGATAATAAAAGTATGCTGTAAGAATACATAAATTTATTTATTTTCAGGTTTGTAGCTAGATCAGGCGATGAAGGCGATTATGTCTGTGAGGCGAAAAACAGCCTCGGAGAAGATTCCAAAAATGCAACCGTGCAAATTTACGGTAAAACCATTTTTATTTTTAGCTATAAGTTGAAATATTGCGACAAATAAGTAACATTTTATATAAATAGATGACAAAAAGAAGACAATGAACAATCAAGAAACACAAGACACTATTTAATGGTGAATTATCTTCACCACCCATAGACGTCAGTAACATCATAGGCATTATCGATGGGTTGCCAGCCAAGAAAAAGACAAGAAAAAGAAAGAAAGAACTGGCTCTCAAGCCCCCAGCCGGAACACAACGAGTCATTTGGCAGCTGACTCAATCGAAAGTGCGGACAAGCTTCCCGAAAATATAATAAACAACCCATTAATAGCCTACTGAACATGGGTCTCGCCTCATAAGGATTCTTTGACCATACTCCACGACGTCGCTCCAGTACGGATTGGTGGAATTTGGATTATAATTTTAACTTAAAAATATCAAACCAATAGAAAACATTTTATTACAAACTGTTTTAAAGTTATTTTTTAATACTAACATAACTTGAAACAATTTAGTGATGTTCGAAGGATTCGAACTCAAAAGCACATTTGGAAAACCAGCGTCGAAATTATTAAATATTATTAAAATTATTAAAACCTTGCTTATTTGTATATGAAATCAGAAGTCAGTGAAATATCTACACTACAAGTTCAAATCTACTAACTAAATTATTTTCTAGGTCCATTAACAATAGACCCTCCTGCAGAAAATCCTATCTACGTCAACGTTGGTATTGATGTGAAGTTGCCTTGCAAAGCCAGTGCAATCCCAGTGCCCGAAATTCAGTGGTATTTCTTCAATAAGGAGAAAGATGTTGAACCTAGATCTTTTCAGTAAGTTATTCACCCTGCGTTTTTTGACAAATTATAATTTGTATAAAATAGGTAGCTATAGTTTAATATAGTACTAGCTGTTGCCCGCAGCCTCGCACGCGGAAATTATGCTTATCATAAATAATATTGCGACTATAAATTGAGATGTAAGCTATCCTATCTTTCAAGTTGGATCAAACTGTACACTGTGCGCTTTGATTAAAATCGGTTAAGTAGTTTAGGAGTCCATCGCGGACAAACAATGTGACACGTAATTTATATATATTAAGATAATAATATTACATATATTACTGATGAAAATATAATGTAATAATAATCGAACATCCAAAAAATCTCATTAAAGTACACTTGGAACTGTAAGAATATAAATTAATTACAATAACATGTGGTTATTGTATTTAAGATTTATAACTTACAGCTAACCCAGCAGACGTTGTTTTACAAAATTTTTTTACACAAATAAGTTAATGCTTGAACACAATGTGGTCCAAGATGGTGAGCACATGAACTTAGTAGCCTATTCACTCTTTTCTTGAAGACATCCACATAACTATTTTTACTTTAACTAACTAAATAAAATACTCATTTCAGATCTCAAAAAGAGCCACTTACAATATCTAAAATACAAGAAAACGGCACAGGGTCCTACAGCTGTCTTGTTAACAATGGTTACGAAATAAAAGCAATAACGTATGAAGTAGTCGTTACCGGTAAGATTCATGCAACCACATGAGAATGAAACGAATCTAGAATCAGAATATTGTTGATCGCTGATTGTTTGGTAGTTATTTAAAACTAGGAAATGCTATGTACTTATCCATGATCTTATTGATTTATATTAATTTACTGGTGTCTAAGAAATTAAAAGTAATCCTGGATTACTTTTAATTTAACTCTGGAGTTATGGTGCTCGAGTCCCAAAAGGACGTATGTACATGAATAGACAGAAAAACGTTCTGCAAATCAGTGAGATCACAGGTGCAATAAGGCGATTATTTAAAATTACTTAAAGTACGTTATCTGGATGATTCAGATTTCAGTGTAACTAAAACCCGTTGTTTGGGGTTCCTATTTTTTATTTAATTTGATCAAAGTCAACCTATTCCAACTTATTAAATAACGCACATTATTACTTAGATAAAATCTTAAGGCAAAGCCTTAAGAAATATAGTGGTTAAAATTACTCTAAAATTCAATAACTTTTTCTGCGGAATGAAAATTACACAAATAACTTAGTTCAATATATTATATTATAACTTTAAAAGTTCGTATTTTCCAGTGCCCGTCGAAATTGAGAAACCCGTAAAAACAGAATTTACAATAGTCAAGAACGATTATGTGTTGAAAATTCCTTGTAAAGCTAAAGGATCCCCGAAGCCTAAAGTATCTTGGTTAAGAAATTTCAAAACAAAAATTTTTACGAGTAAGTCTTTGATTGATTTTGAGTAGATAGTAAAATTGATTCAAAATAAAACTCATTCATTATAATCATTTTATCTATCTTCACTAACTTCAAAGTATCACGACTCATTTATTACGAGTAGTACGATTTTTTAACAATTTATAAGACAGTAAAAATTAAATATGTAATTATAATTTTAAGTTTTCATGATTCAATAATTGTTGAAATAATAATTATCACAACAAACATTATTTTCAGATGACGATCATGAAGTAGATTCTGACGGTACTCTGAAAATCAAAAATCCAAACGTGTTCTCAGCAGGAAATTATCTTTGTGTTGCGGAATCTACAAGATCTAGCGCTTTTCAACTGTTCACTGTTCATTTTACATGTATGTGCTTTCAGTTTAATTTGTTTTTCCCTTATTTAATATAAGTATTATGTTTTAATGGTGTTGGGTGACAAGTTTTTTTTTCTTAAAATAATCTAATGCATTTTAACAATCCCATCTGGTAAGTGGTGATCAAGTCTAAGGTCATCAGAAATCAAATAATATACATATCTAACTGGAACTTTTTTCACAGTAAAACATACGTATAATATCCATCAAAAAATATCCATATCCATCAAATTGCAAAAAAAAAAATTTTTCGACAGCGTCCCTGACTCTGAGTGAGCCGACTGAAACAATTTACGTAGAGGAAGACAAAACAAAAGAAATTCAATGTAAACTTCCGCACAAATCAACGGATACCATTCGATGGTATAAGGTACAAGTATCATGTCAAGAAAATTGCTCTGCTTTTTCCATTGGATCTCATTGTCAACATTGTATTACTTTCAAATATTGTACATATTCAAAACTTAAAATTTTAAAAACTTTGTAATATTTCAGGATGGGGAAGAAATGCGACAACCAACGAATGAATTTATAATATATCGCGCTACTGCTTTTGATGCCGGAGTTTACAGCTGCCGGGTAATCTCATTCCAAGGTTCTAAGACTGCTCATATGAGAATTGAACTTGGAACTAAACCAGAATTTGAGAACAAGAAAGACAACAGAATAATTCATACGTTCATTGAAGGGCGGAAGTCTATTCTTGATTGTTTTGCAAAGGGAAAACCTTCGCCGACGGTACTTTGAAAATTTATTGACACTTGACACGACTGTTAAAGAACATAAAACTACGTTCGCCTTAAAACTTTTTTGAGCATACCCCTTATGCTCAGTGTTAAGATGCCATATAAACATGATCATTCGTTGGTTATACTGCCTTTGTCGTATTCATATTACCTGAAAATTGACTGGAAGATTCCTTTTTTCCTATTCTTCTTTTAAACTTTAACTCTGCATTTGTTATTGAACAAACCCGTAAATAATCTGTAATGTTCATACAATTTTAAATAAGTAATGTAAAGTGATTGTTTCAGTTAACTTGGTGGCATAATGGGATTAAATTAAAAGAGTCATCTGACAGCTATACAATTAACGAACTTAACGAGAGTCACTTGGGAGAATATCGATGTGAAGCTAAAAATGACTTCGACACCATAACTCGAACTCACGTATTACAAAAAGTTTCAGGTAATGTAAGCTTCTAGTTGATTCATGATAAATATAGTTTTTGCGTAAAACTATGGTAATGATTACTTGTACTACGGTACGCGGTTTATGACCAAAATTATATTATTACAATATTAATCACCATTTCTTTTCTCAGGATGCATAATTAACTATAATGAAGACAAAGGATATAAATTTCACCCTGTATTAAGAACCAAATCTGGAGAATTAGCACATTTCGAAAGTAAAAATGGCGTGATGTATATACCTGAAAGTGAGCCAGTTGAATGCCTGTGTCCAAATAGTATACGTAAATTTTATTGTGCTGGAAATCAAATGTTTCTGATAGTCGAAACAAAGACAATTCATGCAGAAGATCGGAAGATTAAATACGCTGACCTAAAATGCGACAACGAAATGAAACCTAGTGAAGAACATGTACTTAAAGGCCAACGATGTGTACTAGATGACCCTAGAAGTAGATTGATCCGAATTGGATACAAATCTGGAGAATTTAGTGCACTTTACGATGTTTGTTTAAACAAAAGGACTCAAAATCGATTTTTTATCAAATACGATGTGCCCCGATATGCATCTAATTTTAAAATCGGTAGTCATCCATTAGCTACGAAGAATTGTAACTCTCAAAATAATTTCAATGGAAAAATCAGACGCGGATGCTGTACCGGCAGAGCCGTGGTGAATCCAGAGGATGTTTCACTAGACACGCAGAAGGCTACGTATTTAAATATAAATATTGTACCTCAATGGAACTGTAGTAATTATGTTGTAAGTATTTGGTAATATGTTTATGTTTTATAATAATAATAACAATAGTTTATTTGGAGACTATGGACTATTTTATCCCATATTCTTCTAAAGACGAAGGGATTCGAGCAGTAAGATTTACTAATGAATAATGTTGCTAATAATTAAAGTAATAATTGAAATGATGTGTTTCATCGAGAGGTTTACTAAGTATTTTTTACAATAATAGCGCTACACACTCATAGCCCCACACTAGGATCCTGTGTCGTGGGTGCCTTGGATAGTACACAAACAGATGAACACACACATCCAGACTGAGAACTGAAACACAAACTCATTATTTAAATTTTTGCCTCGCTGGGACATTTCCCAGCCAACCCAAGTCCCTTCCAACCAACTCCCCCAAGTCCCAGCCAACCCAAGTCGCGCCGGTGCGGCGCCAAGAGGTGACGTGAACCTAATATCATAGTAAGCTAAAGTTCGTGGACTTTACTAGCACTAGACACATCACCGACGCATTGCAAAATCCCAGCAAAAAAGAAATCCAAATTGATTAATAAATGACGGAGTTCCGAGATGACAAACCTCCTTTACTGAACTTAAAAAAAGGTTATTATCAACAGAATTTGGACGAGATCGACAGAAGAATCAGAAACCTTGCTAAATCAACACCGCGTAATGTGGTCGTTTTTGGTGGGGAATTCGATTTGAACCGCAGAGCCAGGCATCCAAAGTATTTATGGAAGGTATAACATATTGAAGATTCTGTTTTCTTCGCCCTCCTATTGTTAATAGGAATGTGTATATAACTGATCTTCAGAAAAAATATCTTATTTAAGTCGTCGAGCGATCGTTTAATTTGTCACTTTGTAACTTTAAAATTAGGTATAAAATACGATAAATTTGAAAGTGTGTACGGATGTTTTTTACTATTGCACGAAAAAACTACTGAACGGATTTTCATTAAATTTTGCTCACAGATAGACGATCGATCAATCGATCATTAATAAAACATACGGCACTCATTAACCTGGAAAACGCGGGGAAAGCCATGGGCTGAACACTAGTCTTGAAAAATCTTGCCAAATATACGATCGCCCGAAAAAATACACAATGGTTCACTTCTAGTATTTGCGTTAAGAATTGTTTGTTTTAACCTTTTTAACAGGTCGTAGCAATTCGTCAAATAGACAAGGCATTAGCGATCGTCACAATAAACTTACCAGATTCAACTGAAGAGGAAGCAAGCAAGCTGGGACGAGCAATATGTTCGGATATATGCGCTTATATAGACTGGATGAACAACGAAAACTGGCATAATGTTACACTCGGCTACACTTTCTGCTGCGATCCAGAGGAATTTGCTGAAAAAGTTAATCCTACATTCAAAAATATGTTCCCACTAAACGTATTAGATAAACCTGTGTAAAGAGCAAAAAACTGTTCAATTTTAATTCCTATTCATGGCATTTATTTTAACGTTCCTTGTAGCTGTATTACAGAAAGTATTAATAGGTTATTATTATTGTATTGAATAAATATATTTCGTAAATATGTTCGTGATATTATTTTGTTATGTAATAGTAGTTTTTGGTCTTTAAGACGAATGCTATTAAGAGACCATGTAGGCGAGATAGCACCCAATTAATTTGCCCGCTCTTATGACCATCAATAAGCGGTCAAAGATTTTAATAGCGAGGGTGGCAGAACAAAGACCTATTTGTTTATTGAAGGTTAAAATTATTATTATTCCTAATTGTATTCGTAACGCAAGTACCTTAAATTCTTTTAAAAACCAGTTAAAAGCCCATTATCTCTCTAACTAATCACTTTCTCTCCTTACTCCGTTCCCTCTTTTTCTTATTCTTGTCATCCATATTTATGATATTATTATTTTAAATAATATTTGTAATTTCCTCCATATTATTCGTGCACCTTACCTCATTTAATCTTACTCTTATCAGCTCTCCACATCTTAAGGTTGTCTGGAAGAGATCGCTGTGTAGCGATAAGAGCGCCTTTTGTACCTCATATGTCTGCTTTACTTGTTTACTTGTTGTTGTATTATTTGGTGTACAATAAAGAGTTAAATAAATAAATAATTTAGGCTTTCGTCCTCATCATCACTATGATTATGATATTAGTTGCATATTAGTCAAGCATTAACTTATCTATATACTAATTATAAAGAGGAAAGATTTGACTGTTTGCATTGAATAGGCTCCAAAACTACTGAACCGATTTGAAAAATTCTTACACTGTTGGAAAGCTACACTATCCCCGAGTAACATAGGCTATATTATATTATCAAAAAAATTAGGGATCCTTAATAAAACTCCAATAATGTAACCCAAGGTGTAAAAAATAAAGAAAACCGAAGCAAAGCGAGGGCGGTTACTCGTAAGATATAAAAAAACAATATGAATAGGCAATACACGTGGTGATCAATATGATAGAAGAACGACTGACACATTGTTAACAATTAGGTTGTTATAAACGTCCGTATGCTTATCAACCTAACGCGTTGGTTTTCCATATAATGAGAACAAAAGGCGAAGATTAACATATTCCTGTCCGGAATTCCATTAAATAGTAATTTAAAAACAATGATTTCTTTCAAAACTACAAAGTTAAACATGTGGGCAGTGGGCACATTAATAATATTAGGTATAAAACTTATGTTGTGAGTCATTATAATTAGTTTACTGAAATCTGTCTGTCAGTTCAATATTTGATACATACATAAAGGTAAAGTATGTTTAACTTCGAGTGGTGTAAATACTTCTGATTAGTAACCAATATTAGGGAACATACCAAAACCACGTGCCTCATTTAGGGGGGGGAGGGGGGTCTTCAAAACACCACGATTGGTCACAGAGGGGAGGGGGGGGGTTTAGGTTTTTGTCACGTAGTCAATATTTTAGCAACCATTGCGCCACAAAGTCGTCAAATATAAGCAAAATTATTATTTTTTAACTCTGTTCTGTAAAAAGTTTCGAAAACCGTATTTATCAATTACCACGTGAAAACTAGGAGGGAGGGGGGGGGGGTCTTCTCATATACTACGGATGGTCACGAAGGGGGGGAGGGGGGTAAAAAGTTGGAAAAAATAGGTTACGTGGTTTTGGTATGTTCCCTTAGCAGTCCTTTACTTCCACGGTTCTCTTCCTAACGAATAATAACTATGTAGCTGATATCCTAATTACACCGAATACTAACAGAACATGGAGTATACTTCCATACTCCATGTAACAGAACCTGTTAACTCACTAGTTTGTCGGCTAAATGAAGACATATCAAATTTTAATAAACTCTTAAAAATTAGAGAACGCAACACTGTTATCTATAGGTAATAGAGTAAGGTGGGGCGCAATATGACATGTGTTATAATACGTCAATATCCGGATGACCGAGCTTTGCTCGGTTTAGTGTTGCTTAACAACGCCATTTACTGAAGTAGCTTTTGTTAGCGTGCTCTCTATTATTACAGTGTAAGGCACCACTTGAGACTATTATTTTGAACTATTGTGAATATAAGTATGATATTGACTAATCTGTATTACTATCATCAGTCGCCACTTGGTGGCGCTAGTGAGCATTGACGACATTGATGTCGACGTTAGATAATAGAACTCAGGAATCGGGACATTCGCCATTCGACAGTCGACCTGGACGGTCGCATGAAAACCCGAGGCAAAACGTATCTAAGGTCTAGATTTTAGTGATAATTTATTTGTGATGAGTGTAATGGAAGTGTAATTAAAATAATTGTGGAATATCGTCGTTTTATTGGGCTGAGCCCTACAATTCAGAAGCCGGGATGAACAGATAGAAGAATCTCTTGCCACGCCCCAGAGATAAAAACGTGAGCATTTTATTTTCTTCCTGATGACACGTCGTGTTGAATTTGGGAAAATGGAGAACTAAGTGATTAGCTTTGAAGGATAAACCTCTGGCCACGCCCCAAAGAGGTGAGGTAAAGTAAAAACGTGAGTAATTTTTTTTTTCTCTTCTACCTGATGACACGTGCCGGATAAGAAAAATGAAGAACTAAAATGATTTTTTTTCTAAAGATTTTATTGTGTGCAGCTGATCATCCATACTAATACTACAAAGAGGAAAGATTTGATTGTAGGTATATTTGCATTGAATAGGCTCCGAAACTATCGAACCGATTAAAAAAAAAATATTTCACTGTTGGGAAGCTACACTATCCCCGGGTGACATAATAATATAGGCTATATTTTTTTTTTTACTGGTTTGCCCGAAACGAAGCGAGGGTGATTTCCTAGCATTATATTTAAAAAGAAAAACTACAAACATCATGAAAAGTGTACTAAGCAGAGTAAGCAGATGTCCTACGTATATGTATAAAAATAAAGGAAAGAGGAGTAATAAAAGTTCCAGTTTATTAAGTAACCATTATTAGCTAGAACTGATTATTAGCTACTGAATCAATGCATCATTGAAATAAACGAACTGTAAAACTTGCATCCGAAATATTGCCCCGATAAGACGTGGCGTTCTTTATAGAGTATTAAGTCTCCTTCACTCGATGGCCAGCAATGCACTTGAGCTCCCTCCATGTTTCGCGAAAACACCAATAGTGAAGTAGGTACTGTGATGCAATATAAGAATATATTGGAAGCCAGAGATTAAATAAAACACCAGGAGATATTTCTTACAGGATTTTTATTACTTGAGTAAGTACATCAATGTTTTAGTGATTGCTTAGAATATTGTAACATTACGTTGGTCTAGTCACCAGTCGTACATTGAGATGATTTGAAGGTAACGCAGAACCGGACTTTACCGTTTCATTTAATTTGATCCTGTAGCTATACTCATTTACTTTTTCAATTTGTAAAACTATGCACCTAAAGAGGTCACCGAATACATTAGTACGAGTATGCGTATGGTAGTTTCAACTTGATAATACTCTGACGAGGTGGACGTGATGGTATCACAAGATGGACAATGGAATTATTCTGCCATTATTGCAAGTCTCTTCAACTTTGAGATCGTATTGCTTTATTTTGGTGATCTCTTATCCATATAATATAAAACACAAAACAATGCTTGTACGGATGTCCTCGGTCTATATACTTTGAAACCACCCAACTGATGTGCCCCAAATTGATTTCATTTGAAACGCAGTAATGTGAAGATGGTTTGAGACCACTAAAACAATGCTTTAGGCACATTTTTGATTTTCGACTTTTCATATGCAACATTTTAGCCTCGTGGAGTACGCTGTGTATCCGCTAGTTTCTCATAAAACAATTGTCATGAAAATTATGTCATGAAATGAAATCACAATAATATACCCACCAATATACCAAATCCGAAGATGAACATACAGGTAATTAAGAGTACACAAAAATCCTTTGCTGTTATCAAAGAACCTTTCCGAATTGCTGATGGATAAGTAAAAAAAAGTGATATATACAATGATATTATATGTATAAAAGAGGTAGATGGGTTACTAGCGCGCCGACGGCGAAGAGCGAAAGAGTAGTCAATTGACCACGCTTGCTCGCATTACTCGCAGTCGCTCTCTCAATACTCTGTCGATACGCACGCTTTTATTTTTGTCAGAAGTGCTGGAGATTTGACATACAGCGTTAAAATGCCTTCGTGTATTATGCGTAAATGCACTAATTACTTACGTAAAAAAAATAAAATTCATGGAATAACATACCACAAGTAAGGAATCATGATTTATTGCATTTTATTTCATTTCAATAATTCTCCAACAAAATAAGTATGGCGGCATGACAGCACGCCAGCTTGGCGCCAGCCGAATGTAAGGCGATTTGTGACGCGAGCGACAAACACTAGCTGTCTTTTTCACTATTATGGTTTTAGTAATGCTATCCCTTTTACATAATTTAACAAGCGCTGATTGGTCGCAGTGTGTCGTAGCTGTTTTCGGAACAGATTTTTCGTTTCATTTCTAAGGGCATAACGTATCTCTAATAAACATCATTGGATATATAGTATATACTAGAATAAATTATCTTGAATTGAATTTTTGAATGTTGATGCTACTCCGTAATGCATCTTTTCGATTTTATGTACAATAGACAAGCTCTATTTTATTTAATCGGTATATAACCAAAAAAAATATTGAAATCTCGTGTCACGGTGTTTGTGGCGTGGTCTCACTCATTCGAAACTGCTCCACCGATTTTTTATAACGACTAAGACATGTCAGATATACGTTTATGATAATAAATGAGGTATAATTTTACCACATTTAGTGTACCCTCATACTGAAATTTTAGTGAGTTCAAACTTAATTCGAGTTCCATACTTACACGTGAATTTGGTTACGGGAGCAAAGGGTAAAAACAATAATAGAAATACACTTTTATAGCGTTCTTGTAATAGAACTACCAAAGCGGAAAAGTGTGTTGTTGAGCCAAGTTTGAGAATGGCAGTTATTATATGCATTTGAAGCGAGATATCATAATTTAATGTTTTAAAACTAAAGATCTGTTATTCTTATGTTATATCATGACTGATAGAAGTTATGTCATCTGGATCCAATTCACAACGTTATATCAGGACATGTTAATATACAGTCACGATAACCAAGTGCTTGTGCCGCATGAATTGCATTTCAGATAAATTGGACACTGGGAAGTGAGTCAAGTTAACTTACAGGATTTGATTAGACACCGGATATTTGAAATGAAATGGAAAAAAATAACGGGTTGTTGAGGTAAAACATGTAGTACTATTACCTATTCTATGGTAAGACATTTGTTTTGGTAATTTTTGTTAGCAAGCGGGTGACTCGTTGAGATCATGTACTATCCATCAAATTACGGATTATTAGAGATTATTTCTTGTGATATCTGTTGATTTAAGTAACTATATTGTTACTGTCGGTTATCTTAAAGGCACATTAGCGTAAAGGTACATTACAGAAAAAGATGCAATGAATGCACACTTAGATGACTACTCGATAAATTCGGTTATCATAATGGCTTCTGTACGTTGCACACCAAATATGAGCTTAGTATGAGCTTAGCTACTCCGGAATTTTTTTGGTGATTCCCGTTTGATGTTACAAGTATTGTTCTTATAGCGTTTAGTTATAGTGATTGTTATCACGCCCTCTACAGCGGTACAATATGTATAATTGAAGTTAACGGACTACTCGACGAATTCAAACAACTGGAAAATGACCGTGACTGACAATAACTAAACTATGTATTATGATTACAGATTTCTTTGTGACAAGAGATTGCCGGACTGCGGTCGGGATTCTACGGTACCTAATTGATAAACATAATGTATTTGTGAGATACCGCGTACTAACATGTGAATTTGATTACGCAGCCTGATCACATTCCTATGTGCTCTTCCAAGGAGGTACAAGGTAATGTCTTTACTTTACTTTTATTAGTGATGTTTTATAATGCTACATAGTCATAGCACCACAGTTATGGCATAGATCGATTCACTGAGACATCGGGCAAACTGTTAGAGACACAGAAATGAGGTTTAGACATTGCAATATTTGCAATAATTGTTGATGATGATGTGATGGGTATCTCCGAGGATTATATCTTACATTTGGAGGTTTGATGTGTCTGATGTAAGACACCATACTATTTTAATTATTACTGCAAAGAATGGGACATGTATATGTGTGATGTGTGATCGACAAGTGTCTCTGCTATGAAACTTTGAGGTATCAAACAGGCTTCAAAGCCAAAGTGAATAGAATGGAAATAC
This sequence comes from Thymelicus lineola, assembly GCA_963932265.1. NCBI lineage: Eukaryota > Metazoa > Arthropoda > Insecta > Lepidoptera > Hesperiidae > Thymelicus > Thymelicus lineola. The sequence goes on along the minus strand of OZ010702.1, from coordinate 5,552,688 downwards.
GCAACATCCGTTAATATTAGATATATTAACAAATTATATATATTTATTTGATGATGATAATTATTTAGTGTCTTGCAGTCGAAGAGGGAATTCATCATAGGAGTATCCATGTCTAGGTACTCCATATTATGTTAATTTGACATTAGCTGTTCAACATAGGACATGTCATATTGATATTCTTTTCCTTGGAATGCGATAATGAAAGAGGAGGTAAGGAGTTTCTTTAAGCTTTTCTTCTCCTCCACGATAAAGCACCTTTCCGAAAAGCGAAAAAAAATGACGTGCGTAAGTGTATCAGTGATACCTATATTAATAAAATATTTTGACTTTTGACTTTGAAAACCTAGTCAATTAATATTCTTGACTACTTATCGGGCTATGACTACCCCGGTAGACGGGTATAGTACAGATTTGCTTACAGAAGTTTAGGGTTATTTTTCCCTATAATGAAGCGATTATTCAAAGGAGTGATGAATATTGACGTGAACCATGTTAATGGATTGATTTGATGTATGTATTGGGCCATTGGGGTTAGTTTTTACGAGCATATTGAAACTACTGGAATTTTAAGATTTTATTTATTTATTGATATTATTATACTGTACTACATTTATTACTGTACCAGAAACATTTTATCTGAACAATAGATTTATTTTATTACAATAAGCGCCCACTTATTCTTAATCTCCAGAGTATGAAGAATAAATATATAGAAATATACTATTGATTTTAAGTTGCTTTATTTCTGCGACAAGACGTTGCTGAAGACTGGATTGACAGAATATAGTTTAACACATATACCTTTTTAATGATAAACATCTTACTCTGATTCTTAAATAATAACGTTACGATATTATATCATGGAGTCCTTATGACTTCTGCCTATTTGCGTTAGTATATGAATCCACACTTATACAGTATTTGTAAGTTTCAGATCGAATACATACATCAGGTCAGGAGGTTCAGAAACAACACTGATGAAACCACGATTCTGACAAAATTCGATGAACAACTCTTGAATGAAGCACCTGACGAACGGCGGGCACCTGAAAACTCTGGTGAAGAACATGCAGGAGGTGAATTGAATCGAGTTGAATCGAATCAAGTTGAATTGAATCGAATTGAATGAAATCGAGTTAAATTGAATCGAATTGAATCGATACGAGTTGAATCGAATCGAGTTGAATCGAATCGAGTTGAATCGAATCGAGTTAAATCGAATCGAGTTAAATCGAATCGAGTTAAATCGAATCGAGTTGAATCGAATCGAGGTGAATCGAATGGAGTTGAATTGAATCGAATTGAAATGAATCGAGTAGAATCGAATCGCGCTGAATCGAATCGAGTTGAATCGAATCGAGTTGAATCGAATTGAGGTGTATCGAATCGAGTTGAAACGAAGCTAATCGAAATGAACCTAATTGAAATCAAGTGAATTGAAATGCATCGATTGAATTGCATTAATTCAAATAGATAAAAATGAATGATATAATTTGAAATAAAATGATGAAGCAATGAAATGAGACAAGACTATATGAGACTAGACAATATGAGACAAGACCATGGGAAACAGACAATATTTGATGAAATGACATTAATTGACACCACCGGAGAGCTAGAGCAACGGTCGTGAGAGAAATGATACGTTTCGGCGGTGAGCTTGAGCAACGACCGATGCGTATGGATATCACCACGGTGATGATATGGTTCACTGAATTCCTCAGACGATGAACAAGAGCAACGTCTGAGGTGCTGCCAAAATGACAGTCCGAGCGATGAGCTTGAGCAACGGTCGGGTTTAGTGAACCAAGTGGAAAAGCTTGGTCGTGACTGACGGTGTGGTGAGCTTGAGCGACACTCCCCATCACGGCCAAGTATGAATTGAGAGATGGATCTGATCAGAGAAGAGAACCAAGTAAGGAACATGACTGACGCATGAAGCCGTGCCACGCGGCAAGGTAGCTGGCGATTTGAATACGTACCGCAACCGTAAAGGTTTGATAATAATTATAGAAGTTCAATAATTTTATAGATGTTATGAAAGGTTTTTCTGGGTCGAGTAGCTACTGTTTGGAGCATATAACAAGTTATTGTTTAATTGTAGATGCTTAATTTCCGGGATATTATTTTGAAAGCATAGTATAATAAAATGATATTACATTATAATATAATATTATTAGGACGTAAAAGTATTCTGATCAACTTTTTGCTTGTTTGATAGAAAAATTTAAATTTTGTTATTTCCCATTATTCAGATATTGACTATAATTCTCATTTAAAATTTACATTCAGTAAGAACTATCATAACTAATCAATCTGAACATATTATGTAGATCTTTACGATGAAAGTCATTAAGATGAAAGTATAAAGTACCAAGTATCGAAATAACAATTGTAATAATATATTTGACTAAAGATTACAGCTCTTACGAAATAAAGGATTTTTTTTATAGATGTATAAAATGTTAAGTACATGATATCGATTTGATCATATTATATTTAAAAAAATATTTTTAAGGTTCAAATGTCTATTTGAGAGGAAGGATAGTAATTTATAAACTATATGAATATCTATTCGTTTTGATGAATAACACAGCTGTGAACAATAGGTTTATGAAAATTCATTTTCACATAACTTAATTTATCATGATTTCTTGGATTGTTGATTTTTTGTTTAAATGATTGATTTCTTGTTTAAATGATGATTGTACAGTATTGAATCCAACATATTCTTAATTTGCGCTATGTATCACGTACGAGGACGTACGAAAAGTCAGATGGCCGAGCTGTTAGCGTGCTCTCTATTATTACAGTGTAAGGCACCACTTGAGACTATTATTTTGAACTATTGTGAATATAAGTATGATATTGACTAATCTGTATTACTATCATCAGTCGCCACTTGGTGGCGCTAGTGAGCATTGACGACATTGATGTCGACGTTAGATAATAGAACTCAGGAATCGGGACATTCGCCATTCGACAGTCGACCTGGACGGTCGCATGAAAACCCGAGGCAAAACGTATCTAAGGTCTAGATTTTAGTGATAATTTATTTGTGATGAGTGTAATGGAAGTGTAATTAAAATAATTGTGGAATATCGTCGTTTTATTGGGCTGAGCCCTACACTTTAGTATTGCTACTTGCCAATAGATGTCAGGAAGAGTATATTGTAGAAGTTTATTTTTTTACACCGATAAAACGACATTTTCTAAAAATGAATCCTAGCTAGATCGATTTATCGCCCCCGAAACCGCCTATATACTAAATTTCATGAAAATCGTTGGAGCCGATTCCGAGATTCCAATTATTAATATATATATATATATATACAAGAATTGCTCGTTTAAAGATATAAGATATGGTAATTACTACCTTCTTCGAGTGGCTATCTTCGAAACTACGAATGCTAGAGATATGTCGATACTACTGTCGTGTAGCTCTTTTCACGGACTCATCTGTGGTGATAACGATGTGGGTGTCAATATGACATTTGCAGTTATCTTATCTGTCATATTTTGCCCCGACTTACCCTACTTTAGTTAAGCGTGTAATGATTCTGTTCTGATTTCGTAGTGTTTATTAATTTAATGTAGGTATTCCAATTTATCCGACACACTATGCATGTCAAATTTAATAAATTGAGACAAAATATGACAGATAAGACACAATAATTAAGTCACATTATTATTTAACACAATACCCGCCTAACTCTACTTCAGATATGAGTATTATTATAAATTTCATAAAGTTTATTAAAAAATTACATGTCTTCACATTTATACGACAAGATACACTTTTTTACGCTGATTCGACATAATATTATAAAAAAAAATTATTTTTCCAGACAGAGTCGCAAGAATCGTGTATCTTCTTTAATTATTTAATTGTTGCGTGTGAGTCAACTATTTATTAATAGCGTGAATAAAGGGCATAATGTTATCAAAAGTATGAGACTTTGTTGCAAAGTTACATTTTATTACATTACTTATTTAAGGCTCACCTAGTTTAATTAATACAAGAAGGTATTGTTTTGATAAATTAGTAATAATTTATAATAATAGTGAATAATAAATATAATTAAATAGTGATTATTTATTATTTTGTAGCGTAAGGTTCGAGTACCTTCCCAAACCCTTACATTTTGCAAAATCTATATAAGGCTAATAATAATGATATACCACGGAAATTTTGTCAGGAGGTAACATTAATTTATATTTTGACTATTTTTTTTATTTACCTGTTGCAGTAATCATGCCTCTCATCATCATTTCAAATATATTTATCTTTCAAACTTTATCAAAAATATCCATATTTCCATTTATAAATATATCAGCTTAGTTAATTATTCTTAGCTTATTGAACACAGTTGGAACATTTCTCTTGTACAAGGGGTTCTAGGTTATTATGTACCTCCAAATAGCTTTGCATATTACAAATTAGTTATCCCTTGTTTCGGTAAAACGTGAGGAAACAATGTACACCTGAACACTCTCCATGATGTTCTGATATCTTCTTAACGGTGTGTGATGTCTATGAATCCTCATTTGTTCAGTTGTTGATTCATGGCTTGTATCCCTTACATTGTGACGACCCAAGACCAGCAGAGAGAAGTTTTCATTCCTGATTTTGAAGATGAAAGCATTCTTACGTCTCAAAGTTAGTTATTATATTTAAAATTTTACTCACAACAATTTGAAAAAAATATGGAAAAATAAAATAAGTAAAATATATTTATGGTATATATTGCAGTTTTTGTATTTGGTTTGGATATTGTTATACTTTTCTTAACTCTTTTCCTTACCAAATCTTACCTCCAATTATTTTTCTAGTCGCAGGTCTGCTGGAAGGAATTTCGCTTGTAATAAGCAGTACCTTTGTATTTCTTTACTTACTCTTATAATAATTTATCTGTTATATTCTGTTGAGTGTATAAATATAAATAAACTAGGTGACTCGCCAAATGTTGTTCTGCCAAACATTTTCTGGATAGGGACACCCTAATCACCCAGCCGTATGAAATATACTTTACTATCTATTCTCATTATCTAGCAAACATACACAAAAAATATCATAAAAATCGGTAGAACCATTTCGGAGGAATGTGACCACAAACACCGTGACACGAAATTTTTATATACATATGTAAGTAAAATATGAAAAAGGCAAATCCAGACAAATGAAGCTATGGGCTTCTTTAGCTTGATCATCTTGCAACATTGTGCAAAGAGGAACTCGAATGAATATCCTACCCTTAACAAACTGCACAGTTCCTATGAACAAAACGTAATGACCACGTATTATGTGGATTGCTGTCATCCAACAACAACATATTCTAATGTTGTAAAGATGACGACAAAATGTTCAATTTTCATTCTAATTATCAGTTGTATAATAACTGAAGGTAGGAGAAGTTTTGTTATTGTAACTGATTCTACAGGGTCGATGAAAAACGAAATAAATACATTAAGAAACCACATTGGATCGGTGGTGAATTCTCTACCTTCATCGGGAGATTTTGAAAATTACGTACTTGTGCCCTTTAATGATCCTGGTAAGTTTTTTTGTTTTCTATTGTTACTATCGTCGTCATTATCAAAATTATGTATGATGTAGAATATTATAGAATTAATATAATACTGCATGCTGCAATGCTGGATTAATTTAATGCTGCTTCATTTAATGCCATGTTTTTACATAACATGGTACCTAGAAGTAATAATATGTCTCAAGTATACTAATCGCCATCTATTCAAGCACTTAAGGCGCTGGAAAGAGCCAATAACCTCGAGCAACTGGGCGGAGCTAACACGAACCCTAAATTAAAACTAAATTATTATTTTTCATATTTATACTTACAGTTTACATAGTAGGTGTAATTTATGCCAATATTTTAGTTAAGGAACTGTGCAAAAATTCCTTGCTGTTTAAAAGTAGAAACAAATTTTCTGGATGATTTGTATTGGCTCTTACAAATGCCTTAATCACCGAAATTCAAAATTTTCACTCTTATTTAATTATGAGTACATTATAGAAAATCAACAAAGATTTTGAACAAGACACTTCATTGTGAAGATAATTCAAGTATAGATTATTTACATAAAATTCATTTAAAATTAGTTTACTGTTTCACAAATTTCTGAGTTACATACTTTAGCAAAAATAAGAAATCATTAAAAACGGATGCTAAAGTTTTAATGCAAAACTTGATTGTAGATGTTGGAGTTCCTAAAATATCATCAACACCTGAAGGTCTTATCAATGCCCTGAATGAATTAGATGTAAAAGGTGGGTTTGATTGTCTGGAAAACTCTCTGGCTGCTCTTGAAAAAGCTTTGGAGATAACCAAGGATCACTCTAGTATATTCCTCTTTACGGATGCACCTGCAAAGGACTTTGACAAATTATCCTTTATTCAAACTTTATGTCGGCAACGTCAATCACAGGTACCTAATTATTTTTACAGGCCTTTAATTATTTCCATTTAATTTAAGATATCGAAATTATAGACTTTACAAATTCAAGAAATCAATAAAATTAAACAAAATTTGAAATTACTTGATTTAACCCTCGAGAACTCGCGCAAATAAAAATCTCATAGGTACTCGCGTGGAGAGACTTTTGCTCACAATATTTAAATGGTGAAAAACGTGTCTTTATGGCTCAAGAAATTGTTTTTGATAAAATGGCGCGAATTTTTAAATTTAATATGAGAAAAACGCTTATGACGCGAGTGCTCGCGGGTTAACACAATAACAGAACAAAATACTTAAAAACGGCGTGAGTGATGAAAAATATTATTAAATGAAGCTGTGAACAAACATTTTCAGGTAGTTACATTTTTAAGTGGAGACTGTCCGGGACAACCGTTGAACAATGTGTATGATGAAATAGCCAAATCCTGTTACGGCGCCGCTTTTCATTTAGATGAGCATACTTTACAACAGGTGGGTTTTCGCTCATTAATTAAGGCTAATTGAAATAAAGAATAATACGTGATTTAACGATATTGTATAAAAACATAAAAATTCGTTTAATTCAGGGAATATTATTAAAATTAACGATAATTTCAAGAATTGTTAGTTAACAAATACATCAGATGGAAAGGATCATAATTATAACGACTAAATGATTTTAAAGCCAATAGAAAAACCATTGAAATATTCAATAAATAAATTGTTTTTCAGGCATTTAAATATATGAAAGAGATTGTTAATGTAACATGGACTGATATTCAAACTCACAAAGAATTCATGGGTCGTAAGCAGTTTAATGTAAGTATATTTTAGAAGATTCAAGAGGTGGTGTGAATAATTCTCCAAAAATTATACTAGCGATACATTTGTCGTAAATAAGTTTTAATTAGTAATGGAATGATTCATTAATTAACAGGAGGTAGTATTAATTTTGAATCTAATCTGTTTCAGTTTAATATAGACGCGTATACAAAAGATTTAATAGTAGCAGTGGCGGGAGATTTTCCTGAAATACAAGTTACGAACTCTGATGGAGAAAGCGCAGCAGTGGAAAGGATTATGGACACCAAACGTTCACTCGTAAGGATTAATAACTATTTATTATTCTCAAAATTTCCAGTGTTACGAATAAATCCTCGTATATTGCAAATAATATTTACTAGGCACGTAAACTATTTTTCCTGGTGCGATGTTATTAAGTTTACACGGACAGTATTGAAGCGAAAGCATCATTATTATATAGAGGAAAGATATAGGCATGCAAGAGCTTTATCAAACAACGAGAAAGAGGCAAGAAATAAAAAAAATAGTCTCTGCTCTTCGCAATGAATAATAAACATTTAAAATGAAGATTGTCAGTACCTAAATAAGGCCTAAGATGACTTTTCTGCAGGTGATCCGTTTGTTACAACCACCAACCGGTGAATATGTTGTAGAGATATGCAGTAAAGGTGTCTCTGTGACCACCTTTTATAAATGGAAAACACTGGAATTCCTCTACGGATTCTCGCCTAAAAAACCAAATACCCTTAATGAGACTACGAATGCACCCCTACCAGGTATTGTATCTATTTCAATTTAATTACTGTAAAATAGAACTAAAGTAAATTTTAATTTTAATTTACATATAGCATTTCTAACTTTTAAAAAGGTGTAATCTCATGGGAGAGATATGTTAGCATGGAAAAAAAATTAATTAAAATTGGATATCAAAAGTATCATGAGTAACTCTCCCGCTAATGAGACCAGTTTAACACGCGAGCAATGTAATAAGAACATTATGAGAAACTTTGCTCTAGGGCTTACGCCGGAAGTTGATGTTACGGTGGACACTTTGTTTAGAGGTGTTTAGTATTCGACGGGGCCCTCCGTTGGAATGAAAGAAAGAAACGCAATAAATGTATTTAAAATTACCTAATAGTATTTAGTTAATATTATAATAAAGGTTTTGAGAGTGGTTTATAAAAAACTTTTCGCATATATTATTTTATAATTTCCTAATCTACAATCAGATGAAACAAGCTTTTTGGTGATTGAACAACTGGATTCTGGAATTCAAGTCGAAGTATTGGAATTGAAAATAGACGGAGAAACGAAATTTTTAGAATTGGAAATACTAGATGAAGACAAAAGACTTTATATGGTTCGAGTATTATTCAAAGCAAACACACCTTTTCAGATAAACGTAAGTTGAGTGATTGATTTGATTTGATTGATTTTCTTCGTTATAGATTTTATAGGCCCTATTTCTGAAGTTATAACGGAACGTTATGAATAAATTGTCACAGATTTCTATAATAATTTTAATGTCGAGTTACCAGGATAACATATCTCATGAGGTGATTGACTTGAACAGTAACTATCATCGATATTATTTTAGTTATTTCTGGTTTAATCTTGTCTGTTATGAATATTCTTAACATATTTTTTTAACCACATCAATAGTAGGTATAACGATTGTACAAAAGTAAGTTAGATTTCTTTATCATGAAATATATTTTCTATGTGTATTGTGTACTCTATTAAAAAGGATGTAATACAAGCCGAATATAGAAGACAAAATGGAAATATTTTAATGAGTTTATATTTATGTTACAGCTTCTTGGGCGTGATAAGACTACGCAGGAAATGATTAGAGGAAAAAGTAAAATAATTTATCCTCAGACAAAAGGTAACTTTGAATAAAGTAAGGTTAGCTGAGAGTGAATCAGAAATCTACAATATTAACAGTAAAGCAGTAACTTCCACATCACTAACAAAACAAATGGTAACTTATGTTTGCAGAAGAACCCCGTGCTATAGGCGCGACTGTGGAAGCAATAATACCAGAATCGACTTTAGTGGAGTTCACAAAAAATTTAACTTTGTATTGCCAAGTTAACGGAGACCCCAAGCCAGATATTTGGTGGGAAGACGAAAATCAAAATAGATTAGAGTCCGAGGTAAATTATGTTTATTTATTTTTAAATTGATCTAAATTATATTTATTTCGTAGTTTATTCGAAGGAATTCCACGCAAAATACTTGAAATTTAAGTACCTACTGATTAACTTTTGCACTTTATTTTTATATCCTAGAAAAAAACAAGTGACGATTTTTGGAAATTCCAAATATTTAGAATAAAGTAGGGAACTTATAGTTTGCCAGAAAGGATTTAGTTGTCATCACCAAGACTATTCCATTCACCTTTAATGGTCTAATAGACGACGTCTTTGATGTGCGCGGAAATATTCACAGGGACGATGGCTAAATACTTTGACATGTCATCCTATGATGTTCAAATTGACCACAACTGATATTGAGATCAAATCTTTTTACATTCAAATTCATACTTTTCTATATATCCGTACAGGATGCTTTCTTTAAATGGCCATCAACGTACATCAGTTACGCTACCATCGCAAACGCAACAACAAACACCACTATTTACTGTAAGAGTAAAAACGTTGAGGGAGAAAGTTCATTGTCAGCTGAGGTGTTCGTTCACCGAGAATTTATCTTTGAAATTATACAAAGCCCATCAGGTACGTTTTAAATTAAATTCTTCCGACGGTAATTTATGACGGAATCTACGATTTACGCTTAAAAGTTGTTTAACTATTGTCTAAAAACATTTATCACATTTAACAATGGCTCTATCCACGGTGGTACCCTTTAAAAAACTTATAATGGCTATGGCTTCAACCCATTAATGGCCCACTACTGGGCAAGGGTCTCTCCTCTTGAGGAGGCCTAGAGCATACTCCACCACGCTGCTCCAGTGCGGATTGGTGGAGGGGTTAGTGGCCAACCCGAATGTCGGAAGTTTTCAAACCTCCCAAGGACCTCCGACATGGCTTAAAGACTGTTATCATGTGATAACAACCACTTTTTTGCCACTAGCGGTCACCCATCCAACTACCGACCGCGCCCGCAGCTGTTGCTTAACTTTGTCGATTAGTTAGGGTCAACGCTTTTGTTTTCTTTACCAAGAAAAAACTTATAAGCCTGAGACTAAATATAATATTTTTGACAAAGTTAAAATTTGCCACATTATGCTTAGCTAAAGCTTAAATGCAATATTTATCTTTTATTCTGTAATAGTAGACAATACTGGCTGAATTGATAGAAATGATGATGATATTATAATACCTATTGCATTTAATTTTTCAGATATAACAATAGAGTACGGTAGCGAAGGAAAATTATTTTGTGAAGCAGTAGCTTATCCAGAAGCAACCATTAAGTGGTACCACAATGATACTTCTATTGAAAATACTGAAAACGTGGAAATTGTTCCTGATGACAATATGCTACTAATCAAAAATATGAGCATAGAAGACACCGGTGAATATAAGTGTGAAGTTGAAAATAGCGTAGAAACGAAATCTCTATCAGCTATCGTTGCTATATTTGGATTAGGTAATTAAATGGTAGATCTGTACGTATGTAACATAAAATATTTCTCATAATTAACAAATTTTTGCCTTTTAATTATTACAGAACCACCGTCAATAGAAATAGCAAGTTCTGAACATATCTTGAAACCCGGAGACTCGATTGAGGTTGAATGCCAGTAAGTTATTTATCATCTGACAGTTAGTATTTGAATATGTAGTTAGTAAATATTTGAAAGTGATCAAAACATATTAGACCGCATATAGTTATGTAAATATTTCATTATATCCACTAATTTATGTCATAACATATGCTGTCTCTACTAAAATTATATTATAATACCTTGATTGATTGGAAATTGAAAGGCCAAGTTTAAAATTTATTAAAGAAGCATTAATTTTTTTAGGATTACAAAAGGTAATCCTACTCCTGAAATAACTTGGAAGATGGAAGTTGAAGATGACTTTGTGGATATTCCTGATGACATTTCACTAGAAGAAAATATTTTAAAAATATCTTCGGCCAAAGGCGAGCATAGTGGTCGCTATAAATGCTCAGCCACTAATATTGTAGGAGAAGACTACAAAGAAGTGACGATTGAAGTACAATGTGAGTATTTTTTCCATTTTAAATATTATAAGAGCTATTCTCTACACAAATGATAACCTGTCTTCAGGGGTATCATATTCAGGGGTTAGTTAACCTTAAAAGAAATTGAATGTAAAGTGAACTGTTCCGTTTTCAAAATTTTATAAAATAAGTATTTTTTGGTGTCCATAGATATTACTTTTTTTTACTTTTTATAAATTAGTGCTTGACATTTCCATTTGATGGTAAGTGAGTATGTAGTCTGGAGTGAAAGTGCATTTAATATGAGCCCGTTCAGTTCCCTCATGCTTTGAAAGGGGTAATATGTGCTTAAGGAATCAATGATCGACAAACGAACAATGATCAGAGTGGTAAAACTACAATCTGGATTGTTGGCCAAATCGCACCAGTGGAAAAAGGCATAAGATGAAAATTGCAATTTTACAGGAGAGCAAAAAACTGTTAAAATTCAGTAAGTAGTCAAAAGAATTTGCAATACGAGTTCTTGCATAAAACCGTCAAGATTAATGATAAAATTTTGAAAAAAATTGAGCATATTATGCATCTTTTGTCCCTCTCTCCAGTCATATTAATAACTAAAATTCAAAGTAAAACTTAGAGACTTATGCTACTTATGCTTTTTTTCCACAGAGGGTGCGATGAAGGTTGGTAGACAAAATATTCCCTTAGCTTTCGCAAATTCTTCAAAGCCTTTTCTTTTTCAAACTTAGTAATTACGTGTTGCAGGCTATGTAGATTCAAAGATTTTATATTTGATCAAAACGTGCCTGATCACTTGGTATTTATTAATTTTAGGCTATTATTTAAAATGTGTGTTATGTATGGATGCAAAATGCGATTATAACTATTGTTGTAAATCTACTTACGTTTGTCAACGCAGATGCACCTGTTATAAAGAACGGCGATGAGATCAGAATGGTGAATGCTGGGGAATCAGTACAGTTAGATTGTGATGTACATGCCGAACCCAAAGCCGTGGTCCACTGGGATATGTACCAGGATGACGTCATCATTGCCTTTGACGACAGACATAGCACTGATGACAAAAATACCCATCGGTGAGTAACCACATTAGTACTGTAACTCTTGGTAGATATACGAAAAATATGAGCCTTCGAATCTTACAGGCCTATTTTTAGTGTACAATGGTTTCTGTTATGTTCTTTTACATTTCAGTTTTATAGCTCAACCGTACGACTCGGGAACTTATTACTGCGTAGCTGAAAATGACGTGGGACGGGCAAAAAGGAAGGTTACAGTCATTATACTAGGTAAGTGATAGAATTAGCAGGAATATCCCTTAGTGGTAAAAACGTTTCGCTATCGTGGATTAAAGTTTTATTTGGTATCGCACGCATGGAGTAAAGTTAAAACGAATTAATGATGGTATTAATTTACAATTAAAATCAATAATACCAATATAATCCCTCGAGGGGCCCTACCACCAGCGGGTCGGATTTAGTCGCCTCTTACGACACCCATCCGGCGTGGGATTGGGGTTAGTATTCTAAGCCGCCTCAGTACAGCTAAACTTTCTTGTTTCTTGTTGCAGAAGCACCTTTTATAGAGCCTCTAGAGTTTAAATCCTTACGAGCGCGAGTTGGAAGCTCGCTGCAGATCTCGTGTAATGTGTCCCTTGGTCGACCAGTGCCCGTGACACGATGGGAATTTATTTCTCCTAAATCTGTTACTGTTTTATTAAGGTAATTAAAAAAAGTCCTCTAAAGTGAGATGTGTTGTGGTTGCCAGATCGGAACGTTATTTGAAAAATGTCTTGTTGTGTGGAATTTCTGGTTTTGTGGTTTCGGCTATACCTAAATGTGTCGTTTCCAATATTCTATCAATGCGTACCTAATGCTTGACATGATATTTGACATAATGAAAACGGGCCGTTTTTTCATTATTCCATCTACCTACCCATAATCCACAGTACCTAAGATATCAAGTACTTAATTGTAAAGTCGCAGGTCGTTAGGTTAGATAAAATATTGCGAACGGCCGTATACCAATATCCAAAGTCAAGCTTGGCAATGTTATCATGTCTTCGTTTCGACTTACCTAGGTTAGGTTCAGTACTTACTACGCAGTTTGATTGCAACGGTCCTAATCCTATTATTATTATAAATGTGAAAGTTTGTGAAGATATTTGAATGTTTGGACTTTGGATGTTTGTTCTTCAATCACGCCACGACTACTTAACCGATTTGGCTGAAATTTGGAATGGAGGTAGTCTACACCCTGGAATAACACATCTAGGCTTTGTATCCTGGAAAAGTTCAGGGTTCCCGCGGGATTTGTAAAATCGATCTCTACTGCGGGCGAAGCTGCGGGCTATAACTAATACACAATAAATCTTCTTTTTTTTTCAGAAAAACGACCAGTAAATTAGATTTAGTCCTCAGGGACATATCTAAAGTGAACGAAGGGTATTATCAATGTGTGACGGAGAATATAGTGGGCCCTGACTCGGTCAAGTTCTACTTATCCGTTGTGTAATAACAACGGCCTAGTAATAAAATTATGATAAATTATAGTTCTGATAAACTAATAAAGTCCGTGTACCTACATGTAATTTTTAAGAACTTGTGAATAAATGTTTCAATTTTGTACCTCAGATTTATTTTTATTGCTTCCAGACAAACGAGCAATCACCTACTAATCATTTTTTATAATTTTTCATAATGTCAATTCATTTCAACAAACACAACAACAATTGCAAGCAAACACAGCAACTATTGCAAGCGACAGGAGAGAATGTCGCGAGAGAATGTCTTTGATACACAATACACATGCACGTGTTTGTAGCACACGAACATGCGCAATGCAATCCTTTACCTGACGTGTGAGTGGACAGGAGGGGCGCGAGCTTTGAGCGTGTGTCATTGGCGTCCTGACGTCTCCCTTTCTGACCGCCTGTCTTCAGCCCATTAACACAGGTCTCTCCTCTTAAGGAGCATACCTACACCACCACACTGATACAGTGGAGATTGGTGGAGGGATTAGTAGCCAACCAAAGTGTTGGAAGTTTTTATGCCACCCGCAGACCTCTGACATGACTTAACGACTGTTTTCTTATAATAAAATCCGGGACCGATGGCTTTACGTTCTCTCCGAAACAGGGGAGTGCTCCGGATTTTTTTTGTAATTTAAAGTATCATAATTCACTCATCTAACTATTATACCGAACGCGCCTGTTGGTGCACTTGTGGCTTACTAGATAGGTTGATCACTTATAATCGAGACAAGGCACCTGGCTATGAGCGCTTCTGACGTGTACTTGCACAATATTCTAGACTTGATTTTTTGACTACTGGATCTTTAAAAATATATTTATAAAAACATTTTAAATTACAGGCAAAAAATAAAGTATCTGCGGTTACAAAAGTAACTTTAAAACAATAACTTATAGTCTATACCCAACCGTCAACGCAACTGTCAAAGGGATTTGTCACTGGTCTGGTTGTCACTTATCAGTATCATGTCAAACTTTATTTGTGAAAACAGGTGGGATTGATTTGATCTCAACAGTTCACAAATAGTTAAGACTTTTGTAAGAAAATGTGCTCATAAAATAAATCATGTCTTGTTCTAAAATACCGCCGTACATACTGCAAGAGCTTCCAGACATAAGCGAAACAGTGAATAATCCTATTAAAAGCATTCAACGGATAAAGGTTAGCGCCCCTTACTATGTTCTTGGCATTTAGTCAAAAATAATTGCGGCTATTTTAATTGCAATGAAAGAAATCACTAATCTAGCTCTATTGTTATACAGCCTAACTTATAGCCTAGCAGAACACGTCTTAGTTATGTTGGAAACAAAATGTAGAATATTGACATAAAAATTTATTGTTTAAAATGTGGTAATTACAATGAGACACTAATGTATACTTTCCCTTGATCTCTTAAAAGAATCTCTCCAATAAAAGTGATGACCTCCTGAGTAAAAGAATAGAGTATAGCTACTTTTAACCCCAGTTATTAAATATTCACTTATATACATAACAAAATAGCTATTGTATTGTCCTATATCTTTCTGCATTAAATTATGATTAACAGTTATGATCAAGTAATCTCTTAAGATATTAATATTTACAGTACTCATAATTATCTATGTTAATAAATGAATTCATTGTCTTTATTCATATTAAAGTGGCAAAATTAATTTGTAAGAGGTAGTTCTTTATTTAGGTAGCCTTTGGTGTTATTGATGTTCATGCGAGAAGGTGATTACTTACATCAGGTAATTTATCTGCTCGTTTATCTGTTACGTATATAAAAAATGTACATACAAAATAAATTAGTGATCATCCATGAATATCTGTAAGCATCTGTTAGCATTCGTGTAAGGTTACTACCTCTATGAAGCATAAGAGGCTCTTTCCAACATTTAACCATACACCAGTTTAACCATATAATTGGTGTTTGTTTATTGAGATGTGGACTGACAATCTGAAAAAGGCAGTAAGTATCTGCTGGATTCAGAGAGCCCTGAACTGATCAGAGTCCACAACTCAGTGATTGCACAACTCTGTGCAACTCTGTTTGGGTACTTATGTACCGCAGTGCCCATAAAGGCCTCAAAAAGGCTGATGGATGGATTGTGAAAATCCAGCTAATTTGGTTATTATAATTAGATCTTTTAACTACAGTAAGCAATCTAATATTGACTACAAAAATTTGCAGTAAATCTCCTATTGCAGTGTCTACTAGTGATGGGCGATTGTTGAAAAAAAAACAATAGACTGAATTGAAAATTGTGCCACTGCGCATTCAATTGTCGATTTAGTTGTTCCTTATGATGATTATTCAAATAGCAATCGACAAACTACTAACTGAACTACTAAATACTATCAGTTCAGCGCTCGGACGAAAAAAAAGGTCATCGGCAGTCAGCTGCAGCTTTCATTCTTTCTTTTTCTTCTCTTTCTTGGCCGGCAACACATCAGCATTTGGTGTTGCTGATGTTGTAACGTACGATTTGTACATCGCCCGTTACATGGAACCATTATTATTATTTTGCAATAAAAATTAATTTAACTCTTCATATTACCACAGACTACTTATTCATTCACCCGTTTGACATGTTTGCCATGGATTAATAACTTCTAAATTTGACGTTGCTTATTTAGTCGTGATATTGAGACTGGACCCCAACCAGATAACTTAACTTGTTCTTAATTCAATTTATTTAATTTCAATATAAACATAAATTTGATAGTGGTGTTTTTGGAAATAAAACTACTTACAAGACTTAATTGTTTATTTATTTTACGAAATTTATTTAATTATGTTTGGTAGAACATATCATAGACATTGCCATATTTAAAATTTCTTACTCTGTGCAATTTTGCATAGACATTACGTATCTATGACACAAGCGTCCATATTCCTTTTTCTCTTGGCTCTTGACACGGATAAAATGCGTCAAAACCAATAATTTGTTATTTTGTGGATTTTCTTTAGAAGTTTTTTTCCAAATTCGTTATTTTGGACTAATAGTACGTTCCCGCGTCCTGGTCATGATGGGGGCGATATATTTTCCTTCGTAGCATGTAAATGCACCGGCGTCGGATGACGGCCATTATGTTATGTAACTGGAAAGCGCTCTTAGCGGTAAGATTTTTCTTATTTATTGATATTCCTATTAGAAATTGATATAGTAAAGCATTTTGCAATGCATCTACATGAGAATAACGTATAGGTATTCGTTGTTCCAGCTTTCTTCCGGTATTTAAAATTTTCCCTTTATTTTTTTTCCAACTTACCTTCCTATAACAACTTAGTTGAACAAGGATGCTTGTATCCTTTCCTTTATTTTCCTGCGGTGTTCCACACTGGACCCGTGGTTTAATCATCACTTTAGTGATGTTTTCATTTAATTTCCACTGATATTTCCATATTTTTTTTTCCCTTACTTCGCTTTCCGCGAGTAAGTTTTTTTCCATAATGGCTTTCTTGACTCTTTGATGTCAATCCATTATCTTATTCCTTATTGAGGGCGGAATATTCCTTCCTACCCATCTACCTTTCGAGCCTGGACTACGAACTCAAGATGAGGAGACCCTTACCTTGGAGCATACCGTAGCAGTGACGAGGCAGCCTTGCAGTCCACTGTTAGGAGGGGATTCTCATGGAGAGGACGTGCCCTAATTTTGACTAAGTACTTCTGTTATACAGGTACATGCTTGTGATATTTTTCTACCATACAATACAACTTTTACGGACAATTTAGAATGTTTATTTATAACTTTGTATACTTTTGCAATGTTTCTCTACTTATAATGATACAATGCCAAGTCTTGTTTTGAAGAAATAAAAGTCTGTTTGGTACTTAAATTATTTTATTTCACTCCTCAGCAAAATATCATGATTAATATTTAGTTTTACATACAACACTGAAGTATAAAGCCCGCTTTCTTTTTAATATTTCAATATTTTATCCGGCCCTTGTTTTCGTACGGTGTGCCAGCAGTATACAATAATGGCGCCGACGAACAGGGACTGATTTTTTTAGACCGACCTGATTTGTTCGGACTGACTTAACCTATACTTTTGTTAACCTTTTTGGTCAAATACATACTCAGTGTTGTTATTTTGTTTACATACATGATATATTGTTGAGACTTAATTTTGCTTGGCTATTTATTTGTTTTACAAGTAAAAGTTGTATGGTGTTTTGTATAATTTCCTTTCTATATTGTTTATTGAACAATTATTTTGGTGTATACCTACTTGTTTGGTTTCAACATAGAAAAGTACTTACTTGTTTTCATGAAAGTTTGTGAATAACACACTTGGTGTTTATTTGAGGAATTTGAAGTTAACTATATTTGCTATTTGAATTGGTAATATTGGAAATAAAGTTAAAGAGTAATATTGAATTTAGTAACATCATTAACATTAATTATTGACTTTGTTGTAATTTGAGAATATTAAATATCATAATAGTATTAATGAAAGTTGCTCTTTCATTTTGAAGTTATTGGTTATTAAAGTAAATAATTTAATGTAGTAATATTAACATACAGATATATAAAGTTAAAGTGAATTAACTTGTAATTGTTATAATTTAGTTTAAAGTTTTGTTATTGTTGGTGAATAGAGTTACATATTAACTTTAGTTAAGATGGAGGGTACAGCCTCTGTTTCTAAGTCTGACAAGGAATCTATAAATATGCCTACGACCAGCCATGAACAAGAACCTGCACCAAATGTGTCTTTTCCAGTGCATGTTCAGACTCAGAATCAGGATGTGTTCGGCCCAGATGATAATATGATAACGTTGGATAATGTGACAACAACACCACAATCAAGACTAGTTTTGAACAATAATTCAACTGCCTTAGATTCAACTTTACCTGTTGCGAACTATTATTTGCGAAAACATTTTGATTTTTCAAAACTTAACTTAACTTTTAACGGTAAAACATGTCCAATGGAATTTCTAACTCGACTAGAGGAATTAAAACCTGTTAAAGGATATAATGATCATCAGTGTTTCTTAGCTTTGCCAGTATTATTAACCGATATTGCATTAAAATGGTACCGGGGTAGAAAACATCTTATTGTTAATTGGTCACAATTTAAACTTGAGTTTTTAGACTATTTTACTCCCAGAGACTATAATTATAGATTAGAATACGAGATTAGAACCAAGAAGCAGCGAGTTGGTGAATCTTTGTCTGAGTTTGTCGTTGAGCTGATGGATTTATCTGCAAAACTGCAAGTTCCTTTCTCTGAAAAGATCCTACTAGACATTGTTAGACACAACATGTTGCCGGAATATTCTGTTCATCTAATTGGCCGATGTGTCATATCACTCAATGAAATTATGCATTTAGGTAAAGAAATCGAATCTTTTCATTCACTTCATCCGAATAATTGTTTATTGCCATCTAATATAAAGTCTGAAAATTTTGTAAAGTCTGAAAATTTGAAACCTAATTTTTCTCCTCAGTATAAAAATAATTCTTCTAGAGGTAATTCTGTTTGTTTAAAATGTAAAAAGACTGGTCATTCTTATAGGGACTGTAAGTCATTTCCAGGTGTTAAGTGCTTCACTTGCGGCCAGCCCGATGTAGTTACTAAGCAGTGTCCCAAGTGTAATCCCAAAAAGAATGTTTCCATTGTAAATAACTGCGATCCAAAAAACGAGTAGTGGCAGCCCGTTTGTCGCAGTATAAGTTTGACATTATTCATAAAAAAGGTAGCAGCCACGCTGTTCCAGATGCTTTGTCCCGAGTAGAAATAGCTGCAATAAGTTTGTGTCCCGATGATATTCATGACCCTTGGTATTCTAAAATGTATATTGATTGTCAGAAATATCCTTCTAAATTTAAAACTTTCAAAGTAGATAATGAAACCCTATATAAATATGTAAAACCTAAGAATGATCTATGTCAAAATTTAGCTTGGAAGATAGTCATACCTAGAGAACATACTTTAGAAACAATTAGAAATAATCATGATAATGTAGATTCAGCTCATTTTGGTATACATAAAACTTTAGAAAAATTAAAAACCCATTACTTTTGGCCTAAGATGTTTAGGGACGTTAAAGAATATATAAGTAAATGTGATATTTGTAAGGCTTATAAGCACTCTAATTCTGCACCATTAGGACTTATGTCAAACCCTAAGTTAGTCGACCGCCCCATGACTATGTTGTCCATGGATATAATTGGCCCATTACCAAAATCTTATTCAGGTTATAAATATATATTGTCAATTGTTGATGTTTTCACAAAATACTGTTGGATTTTTCCTCTCTTTAATGCAACTACACAGTCTATCATAAAAATATTGCAAAAAGAAATTATTTTGAAATTTGGTTGTCCAAAAATTGTAATATGTGATAATGGTACACAGTTCACTTCAAAACCATTTAAAGATTTTATTAAAACCTATAATATACCTAAAATATTTTATAACACATTATATACTCCTCAGAATAATCCAGTAGAGAGATTCAACAAAACTATAGAAACTTGTATTTCGTGTTATGTTGAGGCTGACCATCGGACTTGGTCTAGGTACTTACCCCATGTCCAAGCTGCTATTAACAGCACTATTAATTTAGTTACAGGTTATACACCAAATTTTCTTATGTTTGGAAGGGAAATTATTTTAGATGGCTCATTATATAAATTTTCTTCAATTTCTGATCCTTCAGAATTGGTTATTAGTAGTCGTTCAGACTATTCTTCTTTACTTTCAACTTTGGAAAATATTTTTAGGAAAACAGTGGAAAATTTAGTTAAAAGTTATAGGAAGAATTCTATTTATTATAATGCCAAGAGAAAAAGCATTTCTTATAATGTTGGAGATACTGTATGGAGACGTAACTTCGTGCAGTCCAATGCATCTCACTTCTTTTCATCTAAGTTAGCACCTAAATTTATTAAAAGTAAAATTATAGATAAAATTTCTGATAACGTTTATTTATTAAAAGATTTTGATAGGAGTAGTAGAGGTAGATATCATGTAAAAGATATAGTTAAAATTTAATATTTATTCTGTTTATTCGGATACATAAAATTATACTTACCAACTTGTTTCTATTTGCTGGCAAAGGTAAAGGCAACTATGTATGTGGAGGAATATCGCGTGATGTATGAGTGGTGTTGCACTTGGATGGTGATGTATGTTAAGGACCTAAGTTAGTAAATTAGTAAAGTTAGTAAATGTACTTAGAAACTATATATACCATACTCTACTTAATTTGGAACTCTAAATTCATATAAAGAAAAGAAGTTAGTGCCCACAATGTTATAAGGACTCATATTTTGTTATTTATCCCCAATTTTTTTTTATCCCCTCACTAATTTGTACAATTTATTAGTAACTTTTTTTTTATTGGTAGAGGTGGATTTATTTACCTATTTCTAGGTTTTATTTTGTTTTGTTGTACACTATTAGTTAGCTTCTACTTAGAAGTATTTTGTTTAAGCTTAGCATTTATTTAGTTTTTACGTCCTACTTTAAGTACTAGAATTCCTAGGACCTGGACATGACATTTTGAGTTGTACAACTAAACCTCTTTTCCCTAAAGATTTTTTACATCTTAAGGGTGACTTTTGTTGTGTGTGAAACACCACACTCCTTTTTCCCTGAAGATTTTTTTCATCTTAAGGGTGGCTTTTTGTTGTGTGTGAAACACCACACTTTCTTTTCCCTATAGATTATTTACATCTTGTGGGTGACTTTTTTTTTGCTAACATTAATTAGCACCTTTTTATTCACTTTCGTGGATACTTTCCTGGCATGCCATATACATTTGACATGTACAGGGTTGCTTTGTTGGGTTTGTCATTACATAGCGAATGCTCACTGTTTTGACCGGTTGCATACCAAACATAGCATTTTTCTTTTGTTTTGCGTGTATTTATATGACACAACTTATAAATCTATTCTTATAGGATCTTGGTTTGTTAGTGTAAAGCGAGGGTGCTGTTACATTAACCAGGTGCATACTAAGTCCTATATTTTTGTTTTGTAGAGTAGGAGTTTATTTTGAAGATAGAGTAGGAGTTTGTTTTGAGATGTAGAAGGAGTTTTGTAGGATTACAGTTTGTTAATGTAAGGCGAGGGTGCTATTACGTTAACCGGTTGCATACTGAATCCTATGTTAGTTTAGTATTTTGATGTAGAGTGGGAGTTAGTTTTCTTTTGGGATTTTCAACCCAATTTGGATACTTGGATTGGTTTGTTGTTGCAAAGCGAGGGTGCTTATTGCGATAACCGGTAGCATACTAGTCCAGTATACTTTTTTGATGATACTTCTTATCGACTTATTATCGACTTCTTATCGATTTGTTATCGACTTTCCATCGATTTCTCATTAACTTGTCGTCAATTTATTTTTCTAATTTTTGTAACAACTTAGATACACTTGTTACTGTACTATTTTGTAGGGTTGTCACCATACCATGTTATAGGGTTGTCAACACTTATAAAAAAAAAAAAAATTTTTTTTTTTGCTAGAAAAGGGGGAAATGTAACGTACGATTTGTACATCGCCCGTTACATGGAACCATTATTATTATTTTGCAATAAAAATTAATTTAACTCTTCATATTACCACAGACTACTTATTCATTCACCCGTTTGACATGTTTGCCATGGATTAATAACTTCTAAATTTGACGTTGCTTATTTAGTCGTGATATTGAGACTGGACCCCAACCAGATAACTTAACTTGTTCTTAATTCAATTTATTTAATTTCAATATAAACATAAATTTGATAGTGGTGTTTTTGGAAATAAAACTACTTACAAGACTTAATTGTTTATTTATTTTACGAAATTTATTTAATTATGTTTGGTAGAACATATCATAGACATTGCCATATTTAAAATTTCTTACTCTGTGCAATTTTGCATAGACATTACGTATCTATGACACAAGCGTCCATATTCCTTTTTCTCTTGGCTCTTGACACGGATAAAATGCGTCAAAACCAATAATTTGTTATTTTGTGGATTTTCTTTAGAAGTTTTTTTCCAAATTCGTTATTTTGGACTAATAGTACGTTCCCGCGTCCTGGTCATGATGGGGGCGATATATTTTCCTTCGTAGCATGTAAATGCACCGGCGTCGGATGACGGCCATTATGTTATGTAACTGGAAAGCGCTCTTAGCGGTAAGATTTTTCTTATTTATTGATATTCCTATTAGAAATTGATATAGTAAAGCATTTTGCAATGCATCTACATGAGAATAACGTATAGGTATTCGTTGTTCCAGCTTTCTTCCGGTATTTAAAATTTTCCCTTTATTTTTTTTCCAACTTACCTTCCTATAACAACTTAGTTGAACAAGGATGCTTGTATCCTTTCCTTTATTTTCCTGCGGTGTTCCACACTGGACCCGTGGTTTAATCATCACTTTAGTGATGTTTTCATTTAATTTCCACTGATATTTCCATATTTTTTTTTCCCTTACTTCGCTTTCCGCGAGTAAGTTTTTTTCCATAATGGCTTTCTTGACTCTTTGATGTCAATCCATTATCTTATTCCTTATTGAGGGCGGAATATTCCTTCCTACCCATCTACCTTTCGAGCCTGGACTACGAACTCAAGATGAGGAGACCCTTACCTTGGAGCATACCGTAGCAGTGACGAGGCAGCCTTGCAGTCCACTGTTAGGAGGGGATTCTCATGGAGAGGACGTGCCCTAATTTTGACTAAGTACTTCTGTTATACAGGTACATGCTTGTGATATTTTTCTACCATACAATACAACTTTTACGGACAATTTAGAATGTTTATTTATAACTTTGTATACTTTTGCAATGTTTCTCTACTTATAATGATACAATGCCAAGTCTTGTTTTGAAGAAATAAAAGTCTGTTTGGTACTTAAATTATTTTATTTCACTCCTCAGCAAAATATCATGATTAATATTTAGTTTTACATACAACACTGAAGTATAAAGCCCGCTTTGAGATTAATAGTTCAATGTTTTATCCGGCTTTGTTATCCGTACTGTGTGGCAGGTGTATGGTCTCCTTGGCGCCCGTATTCCTGGTTTAATTATTTTCTTATTTAGGAGATCATCGGCTCACTAACATCCGAGCAAAGTTCGCCTACATTCGGGTACACTTCTTTTGGTGGGTTTGTGTTCTATTTATTTATTTTTTTTAATGTTTCTTTTTTAATATTGTAGCCAAACACAACACCCCCTCTCTCTCACTTATTCATTCATGTAGTAAACTTTTTTTTTATCGGCTACAATGACGCCGCTTCTTCTTCTTCCTTTTTCTCGGCTACAATGTCCATGGGCGATGACCAAGGCTATCGTCGCCACTTACCATCAGGTGGATCGTCAGCTCGTTTGCCGGCTATTTCCATAAAAAAAAGTCAGAAAATCGACAATTGACTAACATCAATTGTTCGACTAAACTGGTCAATTAACTAATTCAATACATTTAAGTAATAAATTGCCCATCGCTAGTGTCTATAATCAAATATAAAATTCATCACAAGTTTTATATTGGTTTTCAGTACACCTGCTTTGACATCTCCAAGTCTTTAATAGCATTTGGAGCTACCAGTGGAGGAATCTACGTGTTCAACCGATGGCCATGTGAGTTTGTACAGCTGATTCCAAGCAAGGTATTTAAATTTATTCCATGTTAAAATTCAAGAAATTAATATTCTCCATACATATGGATGGAGGATAACCAATTGTGATAAAAAAATCCAGTCTCACAAGTACCTACCGTTTCCTTTATTACATATTTTTTTATTCAATAATGAATTATTCGCTTTCTATATGTTTATTTATTTATTAATTTATTTATTTATTTGAGATAACAACAGCCACTTAGTAATTACGTACATAATTGTTACCTTACATAAAACAATTAGGCCAATTAATGTTATCTGCTAATTACAAAAGTAAAATTTTTATGTATATTTTAATGTACCAAGCTATAACTGTATAAAACAAAAGTTTCAATACATTTATAAATTTATATATAAACAACGCTATTCTTAGTATACTCCAAACCTGAAAGTAGATTGTATAGAATCAGAAACAATGTTCGTAATATACCTAGCTATTATTAATTAAAATATGATTGTTTATAAATTAAACTTATAAATTATGTTTATTAATTGTCAAATGGTATGGATGGTGGCTCGCAGGTGGACGTGATCTATACCGACTTTGAAAAGGCATTTGACCGGGTAGATCACGTCATACTTTTACGAAAATTATATGAATTGGGAATTCACGGCAATCTGTTAAGATGGATGGATTCATACCTACGCAATCGCTCCCAAGCTGTAGTTGTGGGAGGTTGTCGCTCAAATTTCATTATGATTCCTTCCGGGGTGCCACAGGGATCCATCTTAGGCCCACTTTTATATGTTTCTTATCTATACGATGTAGGTAGATGTTTTCAACATGCACGTTATCTTATGTATGCAGACGATACCAAGATTTACATGAATATAAGACAATCTTCCGACTGTTTAAAACTTCAAGCAGATCTAGATAGATTGAGCCGTTATTATGCTAACAATCGTATTGGTATTAACTTAACAAAATGTTCGTTTATATCATTCACCAGAAAAAGACTTCCAATTACGTATAATTACACAATTAATAACATTAACATTGCTCAAGTTAACTCTGCGGTAGATCTCGGTGTTATAATTGACTCAAAATTAACATTTTCTGAACACATTGACAGCATAGTATCTAAGGCATATAAAAGTCTTGGCTTTGTTTTACGAGTTAGTCGGCCATTCACAGACGTCGGGTGTTTGCGTGTTCTTTACTATTCATATGTAAGAAGTATATTAGAGTATTGCAGTATTGTCTGGAACCCCCAATATATAAAGTATGTTCAAAACGTCGAGAGAATACAAATTACTTTTCTAAAGCATTTAAACTTTCGTGATTCGTGTGAATTTGAGGACTACCTGGAGTCATGCTTTCATCACCATGTTATGCCTCTTCAAAGTAGACGGATTTTAATTGACATGTCATTTTTGCATGGAATATGTAACGGTTACATAGACTGCCAGGAATTAGCATCAAGACTTTTATGTCTCAGTGTCCCAAAAACTCGAACCAGGCATACAGTATTGTTCGCTGTTGACCGCCACAAAAGTAAATATGCGCATAATTCGGTAATAAGTCGGCTACAAATAAAATACAACAAGTCATTTAATAAAATTGATATTTTTCATTCTAGCAAAACTTCTTTCCGACAGTCAGTTAAAAATCTGCTGTCTGAAAATAGGGACAAGAAAAAAGGGATTAATAAAAAGTAGCAAGTTATTATATTATAAAAGTATATATATATATTTATACACGTATATATTGTATATAAATATTATATTATATATTATATTATATATATACAAATAAATAAACACACACACACACACACACGCACACACACACACACACGCACACACACACACGCACACACGCACACGCACACACACACACACACACACACACACTCATGCATGCACGCACCATATTAAATTGTTTCGCTTATTTACACTCAACACACTAGAATAATTATATTTAATTGATGTACTTAGTGATAATCTATAAATGTAGACTAAAAAATGTAAATCCGTTATTGGCTGTAAGATAGTTCGTAAAATGCATTTATACTATTTCCTTTAAGAGCTGTGGATTTTGTAATAAAAATAAATAAATAAATAAAATAAATTACTCATTTAAAAATTGCGCAGTAAAATATTTAAACGGGTAAGTTACTTAATACAATTTTTAGGCAGTAAAGTAAAATAAACTGGCAGTTCTGTGTGGGCAGTTTAAAAATCAAAACTAGTTGGAGATATATATTTGCAAGCAAACATGCAACATGCAAGCAAGCATTCAGTATGCAAGTAAGCATGGAGCATGCAAAATGCAGCACGCATGGTTTCTGTCACGGCTCCGGCGCTGTGGGAATCCGGCAGACCCACGCAAGCTAATCGTAAAGATGCTTTCAACGCTCACCACCGCAGTTTTGGCTTGCTGCCCGTCTTTGCTGGCTAGCCTCAGCCGCTGCGGCGAGCGTTGAAACCCCCTGCTCCTCGGCTCGCGGGTCGCCTCGCATCTTCGCGGCTACGCGGGCTTACATTACACTTTAGCCAAGACTACGTGTAGTCGATTTTGCAGCGATTTGTTTCTGTCACTAACGTTAACGTTACCGCGTATTGTGAACTGCCGAATTGAGTATCGAACTGCCGATTCCATAATTTTTTAACGCCGATTCAATTATTACACAGCCTGAGTGATTTTTGAACTGATTGAAATAACTGACTAATGTTCTATTTATTACTGTTTGTGTTTTAATGCCACATTACTTTATGAACTGCAAAAAAATTAAACAACTGCCTGTTTATTTTTACAACTGATTATCTTCTACTTCTTCAGAGTAACTTCTCACATATTTAAAGAACAGTCGTAAATATATATTCACTTTTTAAATTCCTAAAAATGTAACTGCATTTTCCAGGATGGTCCTGTAACGCGTTTGGCAATATCATCAGATGAGAAATACGTCAGTTTTGCTAACGGCAAAGGCACTGTGACAGTGATTGAATGCGATGGATCCCTCAGCGGTGGCAATTCTTCAGCTACCTCTAAGGAGCATCAGGGCAATGAGATTACTGCGATGGCTTGGAGTAGGAACATACTCTTTACTGGAGACGATGTTGGGAAAGTCTCGGTATTGCAACTACAAAATTTTATTGTAAGTATATATTCATCTTCATGAAGTGATTCTAGCCCAGCGGCTTGTGTTGATCCTAAGTGATCGACAAAGTTAAGCAACTGCAGCGCGGTTGTTAGTTGGATGGGTGACCGCTAGTGGCAGAAATTTCTTGAGCGTTTCCGTGCTTTGGAGGTCACGTAAAGCCGTCGGCCCCGGTTATTATCAAAAGACTGCCGATAAACTATTTTGGAGGCCCTCAGGCAGAATGAAAAATTTCTACGTTTGGCTTGGCCGCACTGGAATAGCGTGGTAAAGTATGCTCTAGGCCTCCTTAAGAGGAGAGACTCATGCTCAGTATTGGGCCATTAATAGGTACTTAAAACCAAGTGCCTAGTATGGATTGGCAGGCTTTTAACATTTATCTATCATATAAATGTCTGTCCAATCTGGGTATTGAACAGGACCCTTCACAGATAGGATCATTGCCATCTATGCTATGGGGATACAAGCTTTGGATTACGAGAACTTTTTTTACATGTTATAAGTTAACGCTTGATTGCAATCCCACTTGAAGGTAAATAGCGATGGAGTCCAGGATGGTACTTAGTAGTACTCTGCTTGGAAGAGGTCCACATCATAGATGGATGTGAACGCCGACTTCAAGCTATTCGAGTCCTATTTTATTTAGCTTTATCATCATGCTATAATAATATTTCTGTCTTTTTCTAATTCCAGACAAAAACAATGTTTCACAGTTCCTCCCAGGTAATAATGAATTTGGATTCTCGAGTCTGCCAATTAGACGCAAGAGATTGTATGTTACTAGTTTCTACTCTCACTCGGTGCTACATATGCAATACAGCAGTTGAACAGTACCGTCAGATCGGCCAGAAGCTAAGAGATGGTGAGTTCGGAGCTTGTTTTGTTAACAAAGAAAAAACCATGACAAATGGTAGCATAGAAAACTCGAAACAAGATTTTACAGAAGTAAAAAAGTATAATATAGTAGATGATGATGCTGCATTTTCTGTTAACGAAGAATTTGCTAACACACTTATATATTGTGCTAGACCATCTTCTAGGTTATGGGAGGCTACAATAGATGGCTTAGTTAGGAGAACTCATCAGTTCAAACAAGTACTAGCAAAGCATCCAATGAAGCCTCTATCTGATGAATCATATAAAAATGATGATTTTTCACTAGATAATACAGATGGTGAAACCAAAGAGCAGTCAGTTAACTTTTCTAAAATCTATAGCATTAATGGAACTGTATTTTCCTACAGCAAAAACGCTTTATACTTTCTCAATATTCAGGACGTCGATGACACGGTTTGGTTTTCTTACAAAGATATAGTTGATTGCAAAATATACCACGATATTCTATATGTATGGTTAACCAATGGTTCTCTAATAAATCTCAAATTTATGAAAATAGACAAGTTTCTACTGAAATGCTATATTGAGGAGAAATATATGACTTGCGCTAAGTTATGTGCCTTCTACCGCGATTATTTATTGTCTAACAACGTCTCACCGAAATTGCACATCCTGACCGGATTAAAAGATAAATTAGAGAGTAATGGATTGCTGGAAAGTCTAGATGGCCTTCTAAAGAAGTTTGAAAGCTTAAAGTCTAATGAAGCTACGCAAATGAAGTCTGGTATTTACGTAGTAGACAATACGTACCATACTCAAACTACGCTAGAAGAATCACTGAACAATAAATATGAAGATGAGAAGTTGTTCACAACAATAACTCCAGAGACCATTCAAGCCCTTAAAGGTTTAAGTGTCACCATGACTGACAAATTAAATACTAGTAAAAAGATCTTAAAAGAAAAATGGGAGGACTTTGAGGGTAGAATGAAACATCTGAGCATTGATAAACAAAGTAGTCAAGATTCCCCTCTACCTCAAGAGATAGAAAATGGACCCAAATGGGTAGCTCGGGATGATTATAATTTAAATGAAAATACGCCTGCTTTAGTTAATAATGATATTGTATACAAAGAGGAGTCTAGTCAAAAGGCCATAGAATTAGACAATGATAGTTTAGAAAATGAAGAAGCGTGCAAAACGCTTTATCAATATTCTCGGTTAAGCCTAGTGGGTAAAGAATCAGATATGTCGAATTTAACTTCTATTATAGATACTCATGCCTGTGATATTCATCAAATACACAATCTTATGTTGTCATTGGAGAAATACTGCATATCCATTGATGCAATAGACGACGCAAGATTTGTTCCGAACAAAATTTTCCTCACTTACTTGAACGTATCAAATCATGATTTGTTAGATATTGTGATAAAAGACGAGGTGTTATACAAATATTTCGTGGATTCTTGCATATCAGTGAATTTGAAGACCCAAAAGATAGCGAACCTTGGTTGTGAGTGTGGATTTCCTTTACCATATGTTAGGACTAGTCAAATGCCCGTTTTTCCTGAACTGATCGATGAATTTATCGAACGCCAATGGTCCAGTCAGAGTAGGGAGCAATGCTATGAAATTTGCAAGCGAATGCCGTATTTGTGGCGGAAAATTCTGTACTTGAGACGAAACGAAGATTTGTTGAATGTCTTGAGGATACTTCTACAGATGTTGGATGAAACTCTTCTACATTCATTTTTGCCGCAATTTACGTTAGACAGTTGGGAGAGAGCCGTTCAATTGTATGCAACTTTACACGCGAATATTTGTTTGAATTGCAACAAAAAGTTCGACAATATCTCGGTTAAGGACATGTTAAGTTGGGATGACCTTGGACTCCTTATAATTAAATCGGTTGGAGGAAGAAAGGCGGCAGAAGTTATGAAAAAATATGCACACTTGATTGAGTTAGGAGCGGTGACGATAAAGTTTTACCATGCCTGTTTGCTGACGTCATTGTTCGAGAAATATGACGCCACGGTCACTATACCGCTGGCTGACACTGTGTATAGTTCGTACGAGTTTGATGACTCGCCTAAAGAGGTAAGAGTATGACAGTTTTCTTTCTTTTTCTTCCCTCTTTCTTGGCTGGCAACGCATCAGCCTTTGGTGTTGGTGATGGGTGACGATAGCCACTTACCATCAGGTGAATCGTCACCTCGTTTGCTGGCTATTTTCATAAAAATAAAAATAAATGTTTTACAATTTCTTTTTTTTTAGCTTTCAAATAACTTTTACCATATATTAGGACCTACAAACTTATTTGAGTTTTATCCTCTTTATTACTTTATTACTTGATTGGAATACTTCACACTTTAAGACCGTTATGCAATACTATTGAATGTAGGTTTTCTTTTTTAATATTTCTACTCTTTTGTCTTTACCCTGACTGTTATGGAGAGACCTTTCAGCAATTTCTCACGCAGTCAGTAGCAAAATGTATTACATTTTTAAAGTATAGTGCAATGATTTTATGTGATACCGAAACTCGATTAAAAATGGACACATTAATTTTCAGATATGCAGTTTACTCCGTAATTCATCAGATGGATTATTAAAAAACACAGCATTACCTTTGAAAATAGCTGCGAGATCTAGGCATTGGGGATTGAGGGAGGTTTACGAAAGACTGATATTAAACTACCAACACAACGACCAGAGGGAAGCCTTAAATGACATTCTACACAGTTTGGCCAACATAAAAAATATCGTTGATTGTTCCCTTTGTGGGTTGCCATTACAAAATGAGATTCTTATCCAAGATGGCGGCCTCTGGGTTTTTAAGTGTGGTCATACTTTTCACGGGGCGTGCTTGAATTTGAACAAAGTTAAGTTATGTCCTTCATGCTCACTCAAATAACTTAGTTGCTTAGTTGTTATTGACAACGGCTTTTATGCGGATGTATTATTATGGCATAGATTATATATTATGGTCGTTTCCTTTGACAGTTGTGTTGACAACTCTAAGTTGAACTTTTTGAGTATGACTATAAGTTTCTGATTCTTTTTAATAAAGCAATTACGCATGATTTTGTGTATAAAAATTCATAACAAGCAAATGAACTCATTCAGTTTCATTTGACAAATAATAGTATCAAAAAATACGTAAACAATGAATTTATTACTCACATTTTGTTCAAGATGTCTGTTCTATGACATTATACTTCAATGAATATTACAATATAAAACTGTGGTATTTTACTAGACCATTATACAAAGTTGGAAATTGCATAATGAAAAGTTTTCTTCGATACTAGCGACATCTGTTGAGCGGGGAATGAATAGCAATATAAATATTTATATATTTTTGGATAACGAAACCTAAGCTTTATTATTGCAGCTAAATTTATTTGCAATTGTGATTATTGAATTAATATTAACTCGAATATTTTGTGCGAATGTTTATTATTGGCTTGAAGCTTTTAACAATTTAAAAATGTATGGTAGTGAGTATAATATAATTTATTTATATCTTTGTCAGTTTTGATGACAATTTTAGTCTCTTATTTAAGATATTGGATCTATAGAAATACCAAGTTCGTTCGAACTTACGTGTTTTCCCTTTAAACTATGCGATAATCCAACACCTAATATTCGTTTTGCTCTAAAAATGTTTACCAGTTTTTGTAAGTATATTTTTTCTTTTATAAATTTACTGGATATATTTTTTTTTTACTTTGTCACATGATTTTAATTGTCAAATTATATAGGAAGGAGGGGGGGGGGGCAATTTGATAGATCACATTCGACAACTGTCAGCCTAGCTATAGAGCAATCCACAGATACTTAAAAACATCGATTGCATTGAATTTATCGATACGGATTTCAAACACCTGTTATATAATAGAACGCAGTAATTGTGAAAAAGTGCTTGTTGCACTGTTGTCAAGATTACACAAAACATTCATGTAGTATTGCATTTTTCGTTATGTACCACGACCGACGCCTGGTATTTTTGTGTTAAAAGAAAACAATGATATTCAAAGCAATACTTTAAAATGTTATTTTGTATATAATATGTTAAAATATCCGCAGAGATATTACTTACTTAAATATGTGTATATTTTACTTTTTGAATAAAATGTACGTAACTCATTGTTGATTTCAACAATTTAAGTACAAAGGTATTGTTAAGTTTGCTTTCTCAGTAAATTGTAATACTTTCACAAATATATTTAATTTTAATAAAATTGTATATTTTTCAGATAAAAACTCTTGGCACTCTGGCTTAGATGGTTTAAACTAGGGGCTCTGTTTTGTCGTTTAAAACTAAATTTGTTCTCGTCAAACTACTATTGCAAACGTCAAAGGTCATTTGACGTAACTTTGACGCTAGGACCTGTCAAAACTCGACAACATAGACAAAAAATAGTTTTTCTTTGGAATTTTTTTGTATGTTCAGTGTTAGTAACTTATGCCTATTAATTGTGTAGATATATTGTGTTGTTATTTATATTTAAAAGGTATATTCTAATTTAGATGTTAATTTATGGCTGCTGAGATGTAAAATTGTTTTAACAAATGGCTGACAATAATACTTTTTATTACATGGTCATAATTTTGCAATTCTTGCCAGAGTTAATTAGTTTTAACGAAGTAGATATGAAATAATATTTATTGTTTTTCGTTTTTTCTTTTTATAAAAATATTACGTTCGAAGTATGCGAGATAGACCAGGGTAGAAGCCTTTAAAAATAATGAAAAGTGAAAAAAAATTATAATAGAATGAAACCTATTGCAAAAGGAAGAGAATATAACAAAAAATAAAGGAAAAATAATTTACGGGCGATCTGAGGTCGGGAAGTGGGGGGGAGGGGGGGTTTAAGGGTAAAAAACGGTTTATCTCAATTTCCAGCAAAACTATAAGTCCTATGGAAAAAAGTTAAATGGCAAAGTTATAGGTAATAAAAAGGTCTACAATTTTTGTATTTACACTTTTTTCACATAACCTCAAAATTTATGTGAAAAATTCAAAAAACCAAGTTTTTGGTTTTTTATTTTTATCTTTTACAAAATTTTTTTTTTAACGAAATTTTGTGAAAACTTACCTTTCTATGTCCCAAACATACTGTAATTTTTTTGATTTAAAATATTTATTTTTTCACCTTATTTTGACTTAATATCGAAAAATCACCCTAATTTTCAATCGAAAATTCACCTGTCAAAATATCCGCTTTTTTAAAAAAATCTGTGAGCTTTTTATTTGCTAAAATCTCTACTTTCTGATGGTATAAAAAAGATATACACTACTATGGTAAATTTTCTCAGAAAATGCAATGAAACGACAACTATTTTTGCATGTTTCTTGCAATCTTTATGGATTTGTAATTTTTTTGCTTATTAATTTATTAATTTAACATGGATTTTGACGTTTTTCGATTAATTAAAGTGTAAATTTTAATAAATGGTTCAAAATTGTACATAAATATTAAAAATATATATTTAAAAACTCGAACTCGAATAATTTTTGTGAAAATAGTTGTCGTTTCATTGCATTTTCTGAGAAAATTTAACATGGCAGTGTATATTTTTTTATATACCATCAGAAAGTAGAGATTTTAGCAAATAAAAAGCTCACAGATTTTTTTAAAAAAGCGGATATTTTGACAGGTGAATTTTCGATTGAAAATTAGGGTGATTTTTCGATATTAAGTCAAAATAAGGTGAAAAAATAAATATTTTAAATCAAAAAAATTACAGTATGTTTGGGACATAGAAAGGTAAGTTTTCACAAAATTTCGTTAAAAAAAAAATTTTTTGTAAAAGATAAAAATAAAAAACCAAAAACTTGGTTTTTTGAATTTTTCACATAAATTTTGAGGTTATGTGAAAAAAGTGTAAATACAA
Organism: Thymelicus lineola; assembly: GCA_963932265.1. NCBI lineage: Eukaryota > Metazoa > Arthropoda > Insecta > Lepidoptera > Hesperiidae > Thymelicus > Thymelicus lineola. The sequence goes on along the minus strand of OZ010702.1, from coordinate 5,518,247 downwards.
AAATTGTAGACCTTTTTATTACCTATAACTTTGCCATTTAACTTTTTTCCATAGGACTTATAGTTTTGCTGGAAATTGAGATAAACCGTTTTTTACCCTTAAACCCCCCCTCCCCCCCACTTCCCGACCTCAGATCGCCCGTAAATTATTTTTCCTTTATTTTTTGTTATATTCTCTTCCTTTTGCAATAGGTTTCATCCTATTATAATTTTTTTTGTTTTCAAAAATTATCGACCCTGGACTAAGATAGAAATCGTGATTTTTGCATACTACTTAACATGAAATTATTTTTTATTAAAAACATGTAGTGCAGCTTTTTTGTATTATTATATATATTTATTTTGATATTTTGTAATCCGTTTTTGGATTTAATCCGTTCAAAATAGTATATTTTGTGTAATGGCACCCACTGCACAAGGAATCCTAGTATGGGACTATGAGTGTGAAGCTTTAAAAAAAAGAAAAAAATACAAATTTCAGCATTGAACATTGAAGTATTATTACTAGCGTATAGAACCGACACCGCGAACACCATGTATGTCCCAATGCATTGGCGCCACGAGGCTTCAATCTTCAATGGATTCGTTTGATCTTGAAAGGAGAACGGGGGCTCAGTTATGAAAATCGAACCTCCCGGCGGGAAACACATTTTGTTCGAGATGTCTGTTCTATGTCATTATACTTCAATGCATGAAACCCATTTCATTTTAACCAGGCCATAGTAATATTACAAAGCTTGGATGTATTCGATGTATTATTATATTTAGCATTCGTTCCTGTATTAGTAAATTAGTGTTGTGTTTTAACTAAACAAATATTTAAATATCAAAACTAAGTATATTGTATATCAGCTTGTTGTGAAGTGATCGAGATAAAACTAAGTTTATATATGCTTACTTTATGGAGACCAAGCTTCAAAGCGGTACCTGAAGACGCATCACGTGACATTGAATGAACTATTTTGACCAATCATGATTAACGTTGACCTTCAAGCTGGCCATATACGATCAACTACTTGTCAAGTTTGCAGCAGACTTGACGCGGCATCCAGTAAACTTGACGGTGTATGGCCACGGTATAGCTATCTGGCCATATAGCCATCTCATGCAAACTGGATACCGCGTCAAGTCATACTGCAAACTTGACAAATAAACTTGATCGTGTATAGCTTAAGACTCGTAGCCATTCGCATAGTGTTGGTGTGTGATTTCGACCATTAATAAGGCACAGATATTTATCTAATATTACGTCATCATCTTCAGGTACTTGTTAGAAGACTGATCTCCAATTGTAAGTATATATATCGCAGCCTCAGTGGAAAAGGCATAAGATAAAAATTGCAATTTTACAGGAGAGCAAAAAAACTGTTAAAATATCACTAAGTAGTCAAAGGAATTTCCATTACGATTTCTTGCACAAAACCGTCAAGATTAATGATAAAAATTTGAAAAAAATTGAGCATATGCAGCTTTTGTCCCTCTTTCCAGTCATATTAATAGCTAAAATTCAACGTAAGACTACTTATGTTTTTTTCCACTGAGGTTACGATATAAACTTTTGGATAAAACCGTCGCAAAAGTACGACGCGTGTAAATAAAATTGTGCTGTATTTTATTTTTGTAACTATGATGTTTAATGTAGAGCATATCATTACTTGTATATTGATATTGTATTCTGGTACTAATTCATATTAAACTATGAAATGTAACAAACTGAAACATGGCTTTTATTATTCAGTGAAGCGCCTCGGGAAATGTACCCGTACAGGAAACAAATTAATTGCTAATCGGTTATATGAGGCAATATACAAAACTTGTTATTTTCGAATACAAATTATTATCGGATATTAACCCTTAAAAAAATTGGAAAAACTTTATGTGGTGCGGTGTCTTCTGTGGTATTATGAGGTTAAAGGATTTATTCAAATCCTTGAACTTATATGTGGATTCCGCTCCTTCGATTGAAGTTTAAGCATCGACTTAAAATATTAAGTCACAGTTTCACTATGCAGGAGTTCTACGTACCTAACGTTATACACCCTAACAGCAAGGCTATTCTGTTTTGTAACACGACAGCGGAATCCGCGATAAGTTTCAAAATTGAAGTTCGAGTCCGAGATCTTGATATTATTATGTCATTCTTTTATCATCTAGTAACGCACTTGCGAAGTGAAGTGACTCGAACTCGAACCTCAAACGACTAAAAAATATGACAAATAAATATGTCATTGTCTAATCATCTATAGCACTTGCGAAGTGAAGTGACTCTCGAACTCTAACTTCAATTTTGAAACTTGTCGCGAATTCCGCTGTCGAGTTACAAAACAGAATAGCCTAGCTGTTCTGTTTGCTCGACTGTCATTGCCCGTAGTCCGTCTGCTAGGTTCTACTGGTGGTGTTACGGATATATCAGATTACCACTGGCAATCAATGTCGGCTTAAAAATAAAAGGGTATTGAAGAAAATAAAAAAATGAAACAAGAAAATATTTTTAAATTTTTACTTTTTATTAAACTTCTGGGTTTTGGCACAATTTTTGAATAATGTGTCCTGGTTTATTATACCTACTAGGTATTAAAACCTAAGTTCTAACTACATACTTTTCGAAGACCTAGTTGAAGTTATAACAAATAAATCTCAATCGTTGTAAAATAATTAAGTAAAAAAAACGATAAAAATTAACAAATTCCATTTTACTAAGTACAAAATAGTAAAGTAAGAATACTCGTTAAAATTCCTGTATCAGATCTAAACAGAGAAGATAGATATTTAATGTAATAGCCTTCGACTAAGCTACGTAAAGACCCTATATGGCAAGTTAAATACTACTATACAAATGTATAATAGTTTAAGATTAGAAGTATAAGTCTGAGACCTGTGTAAAATAAATATTATAGAACAGTATGAAAGTCGACCGAGATCTAAACGAGCTGCATACAAATTAAGTATCGATCATTAAATAACCACAATCACTAACGTTTACATCAAAATATCGCATATTTACAATGGGATTCAACATAAAAATAAATAATTTAACGGCACTGTCTAAACCCTTAACATTTACTAAGATACACGCTACATAATAGATAAACATTAAGTCCACATACACAATAATTTATTTACGCTTATTATTCTAACGCTACTTCACGTCGAATACATATACTGGCATACAATAATATGGCGAGCGCACATCACTACGAATACGCACATAAAAACCTCGAGCTAGGAATGATTACAAATCTGTCCCATCTATCTAAGATTGCGTATTACGAAGTGATCCACCCTCCCCGTCAGTTCATAAAGAAAACAAGAAAAATTATAATTACAAAAATAAATAACAAAAATAAAAAATGGCAATCAACGACATCATCGATCAATCTGATTTTACAATTAATATCTATACAACTTTGTTTGGCTATCATATAACTATTCGAGTAATTATTATGCCTGTCACTACTGCTTACTCTAATCTACAGATTTAAATTGCACGATTCGATAAAGCGAATATTTCATATTTTAATAGTATAAGTACCCACGATATCGGTGGGTTATCTACAAGTCGAATAAAAATGGAAGTAAATACTAGTCATTACTATGTTAAAGCGAATTGACAATCACCGAATTGACCGCCCCCGTGTTCAATAGCAATGCATTGCAAGAATACACGAATACAAATTTTCGTTTGTATTAGTGTATTTTATCATTTGATAATCCAAGTATTCACGAGTACAAATGTTCGTTTGACCCCGAATACAATGTTTATTCGTTATATGAGTGATCATCAATATTATTATTTACATACAGGGCATTTTTGTCTACAATTTTCTACTGTTAATGGTTAAGGAGTACTTAAGAACTTTTTTAATAAATTGCATTTAAATTTAGATTCATCAAAGATATTTTTAAGTACAGGTGTGTCATAAAAATAATTTTCTTTTTCCCTTGAACAGCTGTTAAGCTTTTTTTATGAAATCGAAGTTAGATCAATCAGTTAGTTCCTTAACCATTTGATACTTTAGTTTATGAAACTTGTAACATTACACCCTTACGTTTATAAAATTATATAACAAATTCCCCAATGTTTAAAATATTTCACCACGGAGTGTCATTTTGTGATGTTTGATCGTTTAAACTATCAGATTCTTCTCCACCTAAGTCTATGAGTATTACATTCTTCTCTCACTGGTGTCAAATAACAGTTTGTGTTAAACACTTAAATTTTCAAGCATTTCGCTTCAAATTTTTGGTTTGATACGTTTTAGTCTTAGCTCTACACCATCTACATAGATTAAATTTAACTACGATATACAATGGCCACACAATTGTAATTTCAACTACCAGATAAATATTTAACCGCTAAAACTAAACTTAGATTAGCCGAACATCGAAATCTATCTACAGGGATCGGAGCTATGAGTATGTACACTGATTTACGTGGTCAGTACACGGATTCTAATATAATCGTACGATAAACAGCTTTAACTAGAATATATACACTTGTCTAAGTTGGTTTAATTTGGCACTTTTCAAAAACATTGGTGCCACCAAAAGCATAATTTTACAAGCGAATAATGTCCATCCCTAGGATTCTTAAACCACTAATGGAATAATCTCAATAATTATATCGTATAAACGCGAGATCCGATTACAACACTGGCATCCGAAATAAGCCACTTGGAATTTAAACGCATAATAAACGAGGAACCAAAGTGAACAGTCCAAGCGCTTTCGCAAAACGAGTCAGTAATTTCACTTCACTTCTAGAACATTCTGGGCTTACCAGGGGCGATGTGATGGGAGGGGAAGGGGCGCGGCGTGGTAAGGCCACCCGCGCGCCGCACCTCAATCCTCCTCACGCGGGGAGAGTGGGGGAGAGAAACCAGGGTTCATGTAGTTCCCGTTGGGTGGGGGGGAGGAGTTGGAAGGTCCAGGGGAGGCCAGGGAGGGCAGGAAGCCCAGCTCGCTGCCGCCATCTCGGCACCACAGTTGCCGCATCTCCTGTCGCCGACTGCGCATCAGGTTCTTGTACTCCGATATCCGCATTTTTTTGCCGTCCACTATGCAAGTTCGCTTCGGTCTTGGCCGGTACCTGGAATTTAAGGGTTATATGGGTAAGAACTAAGAATCCATACGTTAATCACAGTTTTGAGAATAATAATTCAGAACTACTCAGCACTAAGTACGTTAGTTGCTCTAATTTCAGTTAGGTATATGGAACACCTAATCTCTTCTCCCCTGGCAATATACAAACGACGAAATTGGCTCAACTGGCAGTTTATTTTCTATTCAGAAACAGTTGCATAATATACTATAGGGTGCCATCACCTGTCAGACACTCACCTGTAATCAGGATGTTTCTCCATATGGAGTTTGGACAGTCTAGATTGTTCTTCATAGTACGGTTGTTTCTCTGCGTTGGACATTCCCTTCCACCTCGCTCCGAGGATCTTGGAGATATTCGAGTTGTGCATGTCCGGGCACGCTTTGAGAATCTTCCTGCGTTCGTCTTTCGCCCACACCATGAAAGCGTTCATTGGTCGCTTGATGTGCGGCTTGCCCGCTTCGTCGCGCTTCGGCTGTCTCACTAGCTTCGCCTTTTCTGCTTCTTCGGGCGGAGATTGGCCCCAGGATGATGCTGGAAAAGGAAAAGAGATATTTTTATTTTCCTGTATTTAGCTTTATTGATTCTGTACCGCAAAATAAAATAGATCAGTAGGTAGGTAGGTACATGTCAGAATAAAAGTTCAATAGGCTTTTTAATGGAAATAGCCGGCAAACGAGCTGACGATCCACCTGATAAGTACGGTAAGTAGCTATCATCGCCCATGGAATCAGCAACATCAAAGGCATCACTGATGCGTAGACTTATAAATTATCTTAGTAGATTGTGTGATAGCGCAACTTACAATTCAGTGTGAAAAGTTATAAAACGGCTGATAAACGGCCGGGTATGGTTTCTATTCATAAAATTAAGGATTCAAAAAGCGATGTCACGGCAACCTACTATTCCTGTATTGTCGTTGTGTTAATTATGATATGGTTTTGGTATGAGTAAATGGGAATACCTTTACCTTTATAAATAAAGGTATTATTATAGAATAATGGTAAATCTATTCCTAATTCACTCATAGCAAAACCACACCATATCACAAGGATAATATCTGTCCTACACAATGTAAATGTTTACTTATTGCCATTGTCAGTTGCGACTGCCGACTACAAGTGATCTGATTAATTAACATGACATTAATCTATAAAAATTATAGAAAACAATTATTTATTGTTGTGATGTAGCCATTTCATCACAACATTAAAAAGTACAGTCAAGTACATCATTCTATTATAAGACGCTAGCTTTAATTGTTACAAATCTAAACATAGTTTGGAATTTACAGCTGCTGTTATGATGTATTTACGATCTCTTCAGCAACTGTCAGGGGGTGGGACATAGTTATTTTTATGGTGATGAATTCATTACATCGGATTATGATTGGCGCCACAAATTAAGCCCGGTAATTATTTTGGTTGTTTTGTCTGCAGCTTAGATTAAATTTGTTTTTATTTTCAAACCTACCGGACTGTTTTCAATATTAGAAACGTTTTTAAATAACTATATACTTTATTGTTACTTTCATTTATTGTTATGCTGATGGCTGAAGCTTGGAGGCAAAGGTAAATTACGGCATGTCTAAAGCATTGGAAGATTTTATAAGATTTTCAAGAATAATATAATTAGACTCAGACGGGCTTTTCAATGGCAAATGGGAATCGCCATCCTATGATGAATGGAAATTTGAACGCTACACCAACGTGTTGCCAACAAAGAAAATGGTGAACGCGATTCTGATTCGATTGTCTAACATTTCAATTAAAACAGGTAAACGATCCTGGCCGTTTTTCACACGGGTAAAAGAGTACGGCTTATTTTGGATTCAAGGAAAACTGAAATCCCTAATTTAATGAAAAAAATTGAGTAAAAAAGCACAATAGATTGGAATTGCTTAATCCAATTAATATATTGTTTATCATTATCAATTTTTTGTAATTATGCAAGCTGTAGATTGAAAGCGAATGTAGTAAATGAGGGTATCTGTCCATTATATAGGTAGATATCTATCTGTTCTGATCAACGGACTGCACGAATGCGAAATGTCAACACAAGCATTAGGAATTCCAGTGTGACGGATCTGTTGCCATGTGTCCATACAATTAATAAGCCTCGTACGGAAACATCCTCTCAAAGCTAAAGCATTCCTCGAATTAATTTGACACGCTGTTAGATAATTTATAACATCCTACGTTCGTTGATTCGCTGATATGAAATCTGGGCGCATACAGTAAGTAGGTACTATTACGCTCTCAATTTATTTAAGTTTTATTGATGTGAAACATCTATAGGCGAGGGGTAAACCTGATTTTTGGCGCGGTGAGTGGCGACGCTTCGCCGCACTATATTATTATGGTAGGCCAATATGAAAAAATATACATACAACACAATGTGGGTAATCATAATTAAACTTAGTTTGTTAGGCTGTAGCATACAGTAGGACAAAGCTGTCATCATTTTCTGGAGCCAATTCGTAATATTGTATTTTTTCATCATATTTAGTTCCTGTCATAATCTTTTATGCCTTTTAGTTGTATAAAATAATTTCTATGTTTCACATCTGACAGCCGCCCCATGACGGCTCACATTTTTATTGCTTCGTTTTGTTAAGAAATGTTAGGAGAAATATTTTATTTAGCACACTTTCGAAATTTAATAATTTGAAGGTAAAACATTGTAAGTAAATAATTATTAACAATGTTTTTAATTGAAAACAGCTAAAAAATAGTAACTTGTCTAAAACAAGACGAGTGGCCAATGATTGGCCTCATCAAATAATAATTAACAACTACAAACAGTATACATAGAATCAATCATACAAGTAAAAATCAAGTTCCCTTCAACCATTAAAATAACTGGCATGTAAGAATAAATAGAAACAACAAAGATTAAAGGTCGTATTCAAAAACAATAAATTATGTAAAATATTAGAGGTAAGGTCCACAATCTTTACTATGCAAATCGTTATCGAGGCAATAAAAACATATCTAATATTTTATTTTTATTGTGTTAAGGTTATAGAACTCATGCAGCTTCAATAAGTGTTATGTTAACTGTAGGAAACGGTCATTATTTTATTAAATTATGCAATTATGTACACCTTTGTACCCAGATTATAATTTTTTTGTGTATATTTACAGCTACTAAATTTCGAATTCATATTGCAGTGGATTAGAAATTGAAATTTTAAATTTATCACACTTTACTGTTACTTTAATGCTGGAATTATGAAGTTATTATACTATTATATAAGTTATTATAATATTAATAAGCATAAGTATTAAGGACGTGTAAGTTATTTAAGCAATTTTAACTCATTAATGGTTCAAAATCAAATGATTTGCTTTTAATCAAATTTTCATTGCTAAATTTAAGAAGTGTATGAAGTGTGTACCTACTATATCTACTATTATGAAGTGTGTATTGAAATACTATCATAAAATATCGTAACAACTTGTGACGCCGACTGTACCGCGGTAGGATGACCGAAGGCCGGAAACCCACGTCTGAAGAGCCATCTATCGCATATCTCGCGATTCTCTTGTTTTAAAGGAAACGAAACGCCACTAGTTTTGTAACCATTTTGGCTTGGGCCCCCGCCAACTATTCGCTAAAGTTCATTACATGCCTTAGTTATGCTATTAGTGATTTTGTGTTTGACGTTAAGTGTGAATCCTGAGTAATTATGATTTGTTAGCTTGGCCATTTTTAATGGCGTACTCTGTCTCGTAAAAATTGCGTGTTGCATTTTTAATTTGTTTGACCGGTAGCAAGAACTAACATAAGTAATATGGAAAAGTAATCAATATTATAAAGGACCAATATTATGAAGGAAATACAATGAATTGAATGTCTAATGTACTTTTTGCTCGTAAAGAACATTTGTGTGAAAATTCCGAAAGGACAGTCCTTACTTTTAAAATAATTTGACGCAAACAAACTCGGATTCCCACACAAAACAATTGTACATAACAATTATTTACCATTTCAAAATTATAAGTACATAGTTCTCATTTCAACAACATAAATCTACGTAAACCACATTATTTAAGAGAAAGGAGACGTGGACAAATAACTCGTGATGTTAACCGCAATAATGTATAATTATCTCACTGAGATTTAGAGTTAACCGAAAATTATTATTGAGTGTAATTAATATTTCTTGCCGTTACTTGCACTAGCTAACTCCATCTCAGAATTACGTCATTTCCTGCGAGTTCATTCATAATTTTATCGATATCAATATCAATTACAAATATGGCTTTCGAAAAAATTGGTACCGCGTTTATGTAGTACTGTTAAGCGAATATAACAGATCTATCACAGAATAGATAATCCCTTATACTAAACCATCCATCCATCAGCCCTTGGAGGTCCACTGCTGGACATAGGCCTCCCCTAACTTGCGCCACTCTGACCGGTCCTGAGCCTTCTGAATCCAGCGGATGCCCGCTGTCTTCTTCAGGTCGTCAGTCCACCTGGTCGGGGGGCGTCCTATGCTCCTTTTTCAGAGACGTGGGCGCCATTCGAGGACGTTTCTTCCCCAACCCGTTATGGGTTCTTCGCACTATGTGGCTAGTCCATTCCCATTTCAGCTATGTCGGTTACACAAATACACAGTTATATTTGTGTACACTAAACATGTTTGACTTTTGCGCGATTCATCGGTAATGGTATTTGTTTTATTGGAGTCCAGAGGCAACGGTAGCCACACTGACGGCTGACCACTGACCATCAGGTAGCACAGGTAGGTCTGCTCGCTTGTCAATATCTTAATGTCAACAGTATACTTAACAATAGCTTAAGGAGTTATTTTTATAAATAAAATTTATAAATATTTTTGTGTATAAAATAGTTATTTTATTCAAGCATAAAATAAGTTATTTTATTTACAAAAATAACTCCCTAAGCTATTGTTATTTATTTTATTCTGTTGATTAATATCAACTTAACTTAACCCTAGGTCGGTCGCATGGGGTCTTTGAAAGCACGGGGTTTGGGAAAACTGCCATATTTTTTTAAATAGTTAAGGTAAAAACTTGTAATTTATAGTAGCTTCCTAAAATATACTTAAGTTAAAAATAGTGCAGTTACCACTCAGTTAGCGCGCTGCGCTTGTGCATGATAGACGTTTGTTTTGTGCATGGGCTTCGAAAGACCCCACGCGACCGATCGTGTAAGCTTTTTCTTGTTTGATGGCAGACACTTATATATGTTTTATTTAGCTTAAAATGGATCCTTATAAAGAATAGCAGATAGTCCGATGGTTAGAAGAAGAGTTAAAAAATTTAAAATTAAAAAAAATCTCAAAACATTGTCTTTTCAACTTTTTGATGATTATCTCAAATACAGAAGCACAATAAACACCCTCCCGAGAACACTTCGAGCGCTTTGTTGGTCCTGGCTTCAACCCATCAATGGCCCACTACTGGGCACGAGGCTCTCCTCTTGAGGAGGCCTAGAGCATACCACCACGCTGCTCCAGTGCGGATTGGTGGAGGGGTTAGTGGCCAACCCGAGTGTTGGAAGTTTTCAAATCGCCCGAGGGCCTCTGACATGGCTTAACGACTGTTATCATATGATTACAACCGGGACCGACGGCTTAACGTGCCCTCCGAAGCACGGAAACGCTCAAGAATTTTTTGCCACTAGCGGTCACCCATCCAACTACCGACCGCGCCCGCTGTTGCTTAACTTTGTCGATCACTCAGGATTGACGCAAGCCGCAGGGCTATGAGCCGTTGTTGGTCCTGATGTCCTGCAAAATCGATCTGAAAATCAGCCTCAGATGACGAGAATTTATTGCCCGCGACAAATTGACAGAAAATATTCTACAGTGTCGCCAAAACATATATTCAAGACACGCAGCTTCACTTTGCTCAAGCTGTTCGGACGAGCGAAATGCGGTGTAAAAATTAACTTATATATTTTAATATTTTTATGTTTTTTTTTTGTGATCTCGGTAAAAGAAGTCTTTGTTTTGATAGCTTGTGTTGATTTTAAAAAGAAAAGATAATATTTATTGTTTTAATATTAATTTAAACTAAAGTTACCAAAAATGAGCCAAAAACGTCTTACTTTAGTGTGATTAAGACTGCTGTAAACTAATAAATATTAAAAGGATTATTATGCTTTTATTTAAAAGAACACTTTATTACCTTGTTAATGTATAAATAAAAAATGAGAATATCTGAAGCAATTATATAAAAAAAACATTGAAATAAATGGGCTTTAAAAGACCCCATGCGACCGACTAAGTTATAAAAACTAGCGCGACCGACCTAGGGTTAATAGTTACCTACTTTATTAGTCAAGAATAAAATGTTTATCCTCTATTCAACATTTTGCCTTACATAGTTTTTTGAAATCGAAATTTATAGGAATTATATTTTTTGTATTTAAAGTTAAAGATTTTAATAAGACCTCCCGATTAATGGGCAGCAAATAAAAGATTAGATAGAAGACGTTTCGCTTGATCAATAGATAAAAAATTACAAAAATACTATTTTCTAAATCATTGTTCTTTCATTGTCAAATTATACTGGATACAGATTTCATTCAAAATGTAAAATAAACATCGCCACGTGAACTTTACTGATATTCCTAATGAATGAAGCACTCTACGAAAGCAGGTGTATTCCCAACTTGCGGTCGCATGCGCAGCCAACATCGACATTTTACCGCATAACAGCGTTTCCCCGGAGCGAAATGTATTAATTATATTTAGCAATTAAACTGGAACATCAAAATGTTTGGCGGCGACACGGGACATTTCTTCATATTCGCATCCACGCAACCCACTATTTATCTACGCCGATTCCTTGTTTATTTTCGTTACGTATTACGCAACGCGATTTTGCGATATTAATATTGATTCTATAGATAACATGACAGTATTAGATACGAAATTAATTTACGTCTTTACGTGATCCGCCTCAAACCGTGTTGTGTTACATACAGTGCGTAGGAAATTATATTATTAGCGCTGTTTTCCTAGTCAATGTGAAAGTTGTTTCTCGGAGTCCTTAGGGTTACGTTATATTGCGGTTAAGACGACATTTTTATTGCACAACAGTTTAATACCAGGTTACAGGTACGCAGTTACATAATAATAGACGTATTTATTACAAACAAAACAAACTGGAAATTAGAGTGACTTGTTTTATTACTCAACTTGTTATGTCGTATTATAATTGATACCCTTGACACTTTTGTATCAATGAGCCTTAACTTCAAGTAAAAAATATATGTAAGTAGGTATGTAGTTATCGGTAATCAATATCCAATTCCTAAGCTATAAGAATAACTATGGCGCAGATATAAGTACAATAGCAGTTAGTGATTAATTAAATGATGATATCTATATGATGCATTATTTGCGTACGTTAATTCGAAACACAGAGAATCTTCGTGAATCTCGCTGTAGGATTAGATTGAGCATCTTTACATTAAAGGCATTAAAGGCATTTTACAAAATAACCATGTTTATCTAAGACCATTTTCAAGAATTCTTCTTTTTATTATAGCAGTAGTTTTGAGACAATCATATTCAGACAATAGAAAAAGAGAGTTTTATACAAGATTTATGGTTAGACGATTGATATATTTACCTACGATGATATTTACGAGTATTTTACTATTGGTGCATTTAGTTTAGTATCTATTAAATATACAATGCACTCTAGACACATAAATACAAAAATTTTATCACAAAATGGGAACTAAAGTTCAGCAGACGACTTTTTGTTTTATTCAAAATTCAAATCGAACGTTGCAACAATTTTATTTCGATAGTGCATTCACCGATCAGGATAATGGAGTGGCACTGGCATTGGCTACGATTTAATACCATGTAAGTATTTTCGTTTGTTTTTTTTTTTCATTAAAAATATTTTAGAGAAATCGATATTTAGGTATGATTTATTTTTAAAGTACTTAAAACCGACATATTTTTGCCTTACCAGCTTCAATTGGAAAGTTGTAAAGCTTAAAGAGATACACCGATACAGATTACAGAGATAAAGAGTTGCTTCGTTGACAACGTGTCAGTGACGGCACGGTTTCCTTGTTTCCTTGCTTGCTTGTCTGTGCGTTTGTCAGTTATTTAAATATGTCGGATGTGCCGGAGCAAATTTCTAGACAATCGATCAACCACCCGCAACCAAAATTAATTGACTAAACCATCTGCGATACACAACTGTCAATGCATAACAAATACCTAAACAAAAAACAATCAATACTCACTGTTACAAGCAGAGTTATAATCGTCCTCCTTCTGCATATTATACGGCGTGTTGTCCTCCATGGGGGGGTAGGGCACGAACCGAGGCAGCATGATGGAGGGGGCGGGGGAGGGGGAGCGTTGTTTGCTGAGGTTGAGGGGTGCGTCAGGGTCTTGAGGCGGGGGGGAGCGCGCACTGGCTGTCAGCTGCGCGAGCTGAGCCGTCGCCGGCCACGGTGATGAGGCTACCTGGAAATTATAGATAAGATGTTAGAAGACGCTTGGCATTGGTTCGATGACGGCGCTATGACTGGATATTTGGAAAGATTTGAATTGGTTGAAGTTGAATTGAAGTGTAGGTAACAGTTATAAAAATGCTAACTTATCTATATCTAGATTTTTCTGGAAACTATAAATTAGACGTAAAACACGTTTGGCATTGGAGAGTTAAGTGATTGTTTTGACTGGATTTTTTAGAACGACTTTACCAACACTTACCTATGTCTAGATTTTAGACGCGTGTGGTTTTGCCATTTCTAAGCAAGTAAGAGTTGGGTGTGTGAAAGAAAAACGTTCTTTATACGAGAAAGACATTACCATTACATATATGGTTAGATCTTAAGAAGCTTAATCATCACATTGTATAATATGTACGTGCTGTTGTGCAATTTGGTCCTTTTAAAGACTGTTGAGGTCAAAAGACCTATTGTATTAGTTCAAATTGCATCCAATAACCTAATTTATCCTTGATATTAAAGTCCAGAAGCAATCGGGCTGTAACTATTCGCTATAGTCGTACGAGAAGAAATGTATTAATTGGGCCATAGATTTTTATGAGTGGTTTACACACCACATTTGGCCAATCTTCCACAGATAACACTTTGTTTATTATATCTAAATAAAATTGTGCAATCGAATCTAAGGTCAAAAAAGTTGGACAAAACGAAAGTTGTTCTGGAACTAATTATCCAGGTAACCGGTGTATGTTATGTAAATTTATAATTTGATGCGTTGGATACACACCAGGCATTCGTCATCCAGTTTTTGAGTGTGGTGATTGCACCAGTTATGGACATTAGCTATTTTTTAAGCGGTAAGTTTTAACGGAATATGAAAAAATGGTAAAATGTAATAGATTTTACGACATAAAATTAAATGAAAACATTTTTGCACCAATTCCTAATAAGTAGGTAGGTACTTTTACGATTAAAAACCCATCAATATGTCTTTTTTTAATTGGCATTGTTAAATCTAAATACTTTTCTTACACTAAAAGGTGTTTGGCAGACAATTACATATCAAAAACAAAAACCCGCATGTAAATACAATGAAATGATAGAATAAAAAAAATGTTCGTGTATGCTTGTTACCTTTATGTAATTATATGACTTTGTATTTGATATTAAATGTATTTAGTTTAGAAAGATGTATAAAATAAACAGATGTTTATAACAAAAAATAATAATGAGCCGCTTTACATTGAGCAGTTATGTTAATTTGTTAAAAACATGCGGTGTCCGTCACCGGTGCGACCACCTCATATACTAAACGTTTCATTCGATGTTAATGGTTGGAATTACTTGATATTAATCTATGTAATTTCCGCTGTCTTTGACGAAACTTCTTCGCCGCTGTGAGATGAGTCGTGATTGTTTTAGTTAAGTAGTAGCAACACAAACCTATAATATTTCCATAAAAACTACTTTAAGTAGTTTGATTTGCTGCCGATATTGCCACACCGACATTAAAACCGTGCTACTCTTTAGAAAACTGCCGTCATCAAATAAATATCATTGATTATATTGTCATCTTTAACCTTGCCTCTTTCTATCGGCATTCAACAGTCAGAAATGGACACTCTTTAATGAAATTCTGATTGACTTTAAGATACGAGTAAGTCATCTCCGAATATTTATTTAAAATTAATTTAAACTTTACCGGCTACTCAAATTGAAGTTTTACTTCATCAACTTAAATTTATTAATACGACCTCATTAAATTCAATATTTCAATTATAAGATAGACGGTATATCTTATTATCTCACACACTAATGATATTCTAGCCGCAGCAAGCAATTTCTTTCAGACGACCTTCAGGCACTAATAATAACTGAAAACTATTAGAGTTGCACGAAAAAGATATGATAAAGTTGTTTTTTAAGGAAAGACCCGACTGCTAACAACGCACCTGATGTTAGTGGCCAACATCGCCAGTAGACATCAGCAACACCAAAGGCATCACCGATGAGTTGCCGGCGGAGAAAGAATAGAGAAATAAACAACTGACTCTCAAGTCCAGCCAGAGCACGACGAGTCGTTTAACGGCTGACTCAAGCTATCTAAAATTCAAGATGCCATAAGATTACCGTGGTAAAGAAGATAATAAAGACTTACATTCCCTTGCGGCGGTTGCGGTCTCATCTGCTCCAACAGCGGCAGCAGAGCCAACGGCGGCCCAGGGTACATCGTGTGCTGGCCGCGCCGCACGATCTCCTGTCGTCTCATGTGCTCCTGCTGCAGCCGTTGCAGCTCCAACTCTGCTGACACGTTGCCGATGTTCTGTGGAGAAAAGTGCTGTTAGACCAGGTGGAAACTGTTGGAAACTCACAGTAAGCACAGTGGTCATTTTGGGACTAAGTTGTAAGTAATGCCGATGTTTTGTGGATAAGAGTTATGTTAGACCACAAAACAGCTGGAGTGGAAATATTGGACTGCTGATACCCTCACAGTAAACAATAAAGTAGTTAGTTTGAGCCTAAGGCTCAAAGCTGAGTTTCAGGTTCTCACAAAAATTAAAACGCCATGAAGCAAGAAGCACACTAAAGAGTTGTTCATACTTCGTAATGCTCTGAATTGTGTGTGAAGTCTGCCAATCAGCACTGGGTCAGCATGGTAAACTATGGCTTATACCCTTTTCATTATCAGAGATCAAGTCCAGCATTCAGAAGGTTTATTGGTTGTTATGATAAAGGAATAATTATGAAACATCAAACAATTTAATCTCTGCCATCGAGCAGTTATGGTTTCCGGTTAAAGTAATTGTTGCCAGTAACACTAATGAAGTTAAATTAACAGGAATAACATAGAAAACAGCAATTAAAGTGTAAAGGTCAAAAGTGTTGTCAGCTATACAAATTGCACTCGATTAGGAATGCTTACAGGTGTATAACAAGCAGCAATTACATGAAAACTCTGTCTTGAAGCGGTTTTAGGTACCAGTTGTGGTGCCAGTAAACTAATGAGGCATATTAATGCAATTTGTATGGTCGCAGATGTATTTATTTACTGTGACAAAATGGTTGTCTTTTGAACATAATGTCAGCTATTAGACTCCACACCTATTTGTTAATCCATATTGACAAATAAATACTTGTATAGACAATTTTTCATTTCAAAGACATGATGTATAATATGTACTTACAAGATATTTTCCACGATCTATATTGTTTGACGAATTAATTGATTAAGATAAAGATCCGATAAAAATAGTGCTAATCCTATATTGCAAGACTTTTTACAATCAATTCTTGTCTTTTAATCTTTAAGATACAGGTCAGAATTGAAACTAAATTTACGTATGAGGTATACAGTTATACACGCCATACAATTCTACCTTGGACCACCAAGAGTCCGCTTCAAAATTAAAACAATAGCCTCGCAGCAAATTTGCGTAATTTTTCAAAATGACAGCGAAGTAAAAAAAAGTATCTAGCAATAAATTACGGAACGCGCATGCCAAAACAAAAGAACCAACTCCCATAACAACCCATC
Source organism: Thymelicus lineola (assembly GCA_963932265.1). Taxonomy (NCBI): domain Eukaryota; kingdom Metazoa; phylum Arthropoda; class Insecta; order Lepidoptera; family Hesperiidae; genus Thymelicus; species Thymelicus lineola. Next base: position 5,501,149 of record OZ010702.1, on the reverse strand, counting down.
CTTAAATTGCTGTACTTTCGGCAATCAGTCTTAACGAGAGATCTTTCTGCGCGAAATTTGTTCTTCACGATATATTGCACACTTAAGCTCCATTCACGACAAAGAGTTCTCTCAGACACACGCACAAATCAACCGAAGGGGACGCTCACTAAATCTTTGCGCCCATAAACAGACTTCCAAAAAAAGAAAACCCCGATTAATTGCTCGGGAGTCGTGACGAATACTACAATATACATTTTATCAGCTCTTCATTAAGACCGCATTGAATTGTTAATGGCTATGCGTTATAAGGTGACGAAACAGAAACAACTCGATGAGCCGTATTTCCGGACGAATGACAACGCATTTTAAAGCGAATTATGAAAAGGGATCACAACGATTTTTGCCACGCTCAAAGAGCTTCTGACAGTGAATATACTTTTAAGTGAATTATGGTCGTCGAAGATAAAAAGGAAGAAGCGTTAATGGAAGACAAAAGCGAACGCATAAATAAACATGACATAATCGCGCAAATAAAAAGAGATCGTTCAGCGGTTGTGATAGGCGGGCGGAACGATTCGCACAAGCCCAAGCGCCAGTAGTAATCGACCAAGTTTTTCCATCGGCCAGACAAATTGCCGTCATAACCGAACGGATTAAACTTTTTATTAAAAACAACAAACTGAGCATAATGTATGGCTGTAATCGGCAAGGGACAGATGTTCCCGAATAACGTACGCGATTTATCTAATGTAAAAAGACTTTTATTTAATAGCTTCGCGGAGATGTCCTAGCAATTGCCGTTTATATTTTACTGACGCCGCCGTTCTGGCATTTCGACCGCATTTTGATAGCATTATTAATGTAAAAGATGACATAAAAATGCGATTTTTGATGGAGTGGACCAGCTGCGTTAGGATTTATTGTAGTTCCTCTGCAGGTGGCTCGAGTAGTAAACGATCTAAGACATTGACTAAAATCGAAGACATTGATCGAGAGTCGAGGCCGTGTCGACGTTAGGAAAGGACGATATCGTAAAGTTATCGGGTCAATGATAGCTTTGCCAATAGAAACCGCTGGGCGTGACGTGGTGCGTACGCGCCGATTTCAGATCAATAAAGATGGCGGGAGGTATTAATAACCTAGGAAAACATACACCATCTGTCGTTGCGTCCTTGGCACTAACAGAGGCGATGAGTTTTAAAATACAATATAATGCGAGTGCCTAAAAGATTACTACAGTGGAATCGTTTGCGGATATAGATAATTTCCCAAATCCTCTATAAATCATTATTAAGCTATTGTCACATCGGAGAAGCAATCTTGAAGTAGGAGATGAAAGCGAAGATTATGTTTAAGCATATCTCAAAAAATGGATACCTCAGGAGTATAACATCGTAGCGAGAACTGACAAAAAGATCAGAGCTGACGACCGGACATACCATGACATAATTTATAAAGCCGAGAGCCATATCAAAATAGTGTAATCCTGATTCGAACATAAGGCAAGCGATTTTCATGCTTTTGTCAATCGAATTAAGATCCATAGGGACAACGACTGAGATTCGGTGAAAATACACTGGAATAATGTATAATGAAACAGACGTCACATTGACGTAAGAGATGCAAAGTCTTGGGTGAAATCATAATATTTACTGTCACTAGTCGACATGTCCTCATTCCTAGATATATTATTCTAGTCGGTGAATTAGATTTCGGTGTCTCAATTATTCGGGAAGCCACAACAAATATAGAAAAACAATTTGCAGCAGAAAAAATAAAAAGTAATAAACAAATTACGTGAGTAATAAAACAAGTGAATAGTTTAAACGAAATATTTACATTATGAGACTGTGCTGTTAGCCGTTAAGGAGTTTCTTCGTCTGGATGCAAACCTGAGTGTAGTATTAGGACCTGCTTATCACAAAAATGCATTGTCATCAGAAATAAAGCAATACGTTAATTTCCACTCTTATGTTAAGGAGAAGTAGGTCTAATCAGTCTCGCAAGATTTGATATACAAACAGGACAAGTTAAATAACACCGTTTAGTTTTCTATAGTCCAAGATAACCCTCGCTGACTAGTGACTTTACTGAACAATGGACGAGACGCAATGTCTTCTCTGTTGGAGATTGCCTTTTGAGTGATAAGGTAGACGAACTTGCAGTTCCACCATCCTCTGCTGCCATAGATATCAGTGACAAACCTCGAATAGGACTATAGGTGGAACTGGCAGTCAACAGGTCCTGTTAATGCTGGGTGTTAATAATTATTATTCTGACGATGCTCATGCGTGAGTAGTTGGAAAGTTTTTAACTGCATACCACGTTGACTTTTACAATAAATCTGAAATTGGTTGCGGTTTCGGAAAGCCAGAAATAATGCGAGGCTACCGATGCTTTTGGTCTGCAAAGTAATGGTGATTTTTTGTGTTACTGATACGCCTAATGGTGACTATTTCCCATCAGGTGGGTTAAAGTCAATACAGTTTTCCATTTAACATGTTTCTGACGACCCTGTAAGCTTAGTTGTGCAACCTTTCCTGCAAAGCGAGGGGTCTCGGGTTCGATTCCCGGCCGGGGCAGATATTTATGTGGCAGACAAATATTTGTACTCGTGTCATGGGTGTCATTGTGATGTGTTATATGTGTCATCCATGCCACCCGCGACACAGATAAAAACCTACTATGAGGATATGAGAGTGTAAGCGTTTATTATTATTGTTATATTAACACCTTTACAACTCAGTCTTAACAGAACAGATGTTTTGTTTTCATAAACTCAACTCTTCAATTCTAATTAGATTCACTTTAAAGAACTGACATGTGTAGTTAATAACGCCACGTTTTTAGCGTATTAGTCCATTCCCCTATTTGTAAGTGTTGGTAATTTAAATAATGCCGATAAAAAGGCCGGGTCCCGAGAGATACAAAGGAGGGATGTATACGCGATGACATATCAAAACGAATCGCTAATGCAAACCACGGGATTGCGAATCTGTGGAGTGGATTGTTTTATTTTTATACCTTTTTGTTTGTTGGAAGTTAACCTTTGATTTCAATGTTATCTGATGTGTGGTGTAGGTGATAATGTCTTGTATGGCATCTTAGTAAAAACTTATTCATTCTTGAGAGTAAGAATTAAGTGTCATATTTATACTCTTGTCTCAATGATTGATATTAGGTACTAGTAGGTTGGTTAGGTATTAGTAGGTTGGCGAGCAGGATATAAAATTAATTTCTATATTATAATTATAAGGAAAACTACCAACAATAAAATTTAGTTTTGAAAGAAAGAAAGACAGAAATAGGTACTCACTCAGCATATGCTGCGGTGAACCACGGCTACTGATTTTTAGTACGACCTTTAATGTATCGCAGTTCGGACGAGTGATTTCACATTTTTCTATCCTTTTCTTACCAAAAATAGTGGATCAGTTACATTTCTACACGCAAATATGAAAATTTTCCGACCGTGTTATGAATATTTCATTCTACCATCATTATTTTCAACTAGATTTAGCAACGTTACTTAAGTAACTATAAGCTTAGTATTCGTAACATTTTCTCATAGACGCTTAGAAAGTCTGCACCAGAATAATCAGCCTTAGTTTTTACTGCCTCATCAAGTACAATACGATTGAATCTTTGCCCTACCTTTCAAGTGATGAGGCAACTCCATGCCTCTCCAATCTGATGCGTTTTAATATCGAGACCAGATTGCACAATGACGATGTGAATTAATTATTGCGTTCTGTTGCACTGACGACTTTGCGATTGCGATTATCGTGTCGACGACCTAGAAGATGTCGAAGATAGGTACAGCCAGCAAAAGAGGAATTCAGGGCATGATACTAAAACCTTCCATAATGTTTAATACTGCAGAATTTGTGTTAGTTTAGTATCAATGTTAAATTCTACCTTTAAACATAAGACTTGCTTTAACATAAATAAGATAAAACCATAAATATTCTGTGATATTAAACATTACAGAACGTTTTCGTATCTTTTCCTGCACACCTGTCTTTTGGTGACTGTATTACTATGATTGGATTGCACCGGTGCATGCATTTATAGTAAATCTCAGATCATCCGGATAAAATGTTACTAAGGGGGTTTTAGGAATAGATAAACACTACTGATTCTAGTAAAGTTGCCCATGCAGTTGTCGTATAGGTTACTATAGCGAAAATAGCAACTGTGCCAATTCGGTGGCAACTTAATATTGCAGAATATCGATAACTCTCCACTCGTCAATTGTTAAGGAAAAAGAAAATTTGTTGACACACAGACAAAATAAAGATACTGAACTGTTTTGTCTTTGCCTTTTTGTACCTATAATATACTTACTTCTAACGGCTTACTTAAGTCAAGCGGTCAAGATAAACTTAAAATGAATATCGTCAATATGTTTGAGTAAATTGAAGCCTTATTCACTCCTCAGCAGAAATTAAAGCTTTCAACCGTCCAGGTGATGGATGAATTAATCGATGAACCCTACTTTCGAATGCCATATTGATATGTGACCTCACGTCCCATTGATAGGCTATACCTACTACAGGAGAGTGAAACCTTAGTAAAATATTTTAATTATTTGATTTTACCTTTCATTGAAAGAAAGAAAGAAAGAAATGTTTATTTCACCTTAATTATCTAATTGATTGTTGTGACTGTTGTAATTATGTAAGCGTTTCATTGCCAAATTAATTAATAAAATTATTTGATCGTCATCATATAATATGATCATGATAAAATAAAACAAAAAACCGGGCAAGTGCGTGTCAGGCCTCGCGCAATGTAGGGTTCCGAAGTAGTAAGTTTATTGACTATTAGGTACTCATTAACTACTTATGCTAACATGTGATAGTTTTCCATATAAATTCATCATAAAAACTATTTTTGAGAATTTGTCCAACTACTTACAACTGTTTAGCCAGCAGGAGGGGGGACACTCGACTAAATCGAAATTAGCACTTTTAAGCCAAATATTTCGCAAACGAACCCCTAAATTCAAAAATGGTCTCAATAGACCCATAGTACTTTTGAAAGAACTTTTCAACGATACCCCACACTATGAGGTACGCAACGAAAAAAAATCATCCTCATTGCCTGTAGGGGAAGCACCCTGAAAAAAAAAATTCAATATTTTATTCTACAATTTTGCAGTTTTAATAAAAATGTAAGATATATCCATGCCAAATTACAGCTTTCTAGCACTAAGGGTCTCGGGGCTATGCTTCGGACAGACGGACGGACGGACGGACGGACATGAAGAAACTACTACTACTTCCGATTTTACTTCGGAACCCTAAAAGTGGTAGAATTTTATCAAATGTTATGTTGAATCAGTATGTTTAACACACAATATCTATAAAAAAACTTTATCTATTAATATGGAAACTCCAAGCCTCCTGACATGCATTCTAATGAAGGTTGGATTGAAACCAGTGTATTGCTTTAAGTGAATCTTGTGAAAGCAAAATTCATAATGAATATTTGTGCTTCATAACAATGTTTCGAGACATGACGTATCGCGATGGTAAACTTTAGAGTATAAATAATTCCGTTCATAGTCACGACTAAACTGAACTGAGTGAAATTATAGTCATGTGATAAAAATTATAGTCCAAATTTTCTTATGCAAATAGCCGGCAAACGAGCTGACGATTCACCAGATGGTAAGTGCAATACCGTGCTGATGCGTTGCCGACCAAGAAAGAAAAAGAAAGATTGACATAAGTTTAAAATTTCTTACTTAGCAAATAGTAAGCATAAAACAGTTTCAGATCTCTGATATATACATTTACTAACTGTATGGACATACAGTGGACTACATGCATGAGTTTTGACAACGGCCAATTAAACTGTCAAGTATATCGGCCGGACATTCATATCTCGGAGGATTATGTGATGCAAATCTGCTGAGGATCGTACGAAGAGCGTATTAGATGGGATTCGACGTACTTACATCTTTTTATTTCTTATCATACATTCTGGTTCAGATGAGAATACGTCTTATGATTTTTAATTATTGTCAAGAACATTAGGTTGTTTTTATGATTACCTAGCTTATAATCAAATTAGGTAGATATTTTATGAATAGAATAGATGAATAAACGTACCTAGTTTTCAACAATACGTGAAAAATAAGGATACAACTTCTACTCGTACCATCCCATCCCATACAATTTACTGATAATAGAATGTATAATAGTATGTTTGTATGTATGAAGCAACCTTTCTAACATTAAGTGCTATAAAAACAGAATAGCTGTAGCTATAATATCTGGTGTTATTCGACGAGTTTGCCGAGCTACTTACCGCTAGATGGCGGTACATGTACATTAGCAAGTCCCGTTAAAAATCACAAAGCAATCAATAACTTACCGACATGTTAGCGAAATGAGCGTGCAAACATTTTGACAAGGTCCAATTATACTGTCGTTGCGAATGTCGCTAGACAAGGCCCTCGGACTCCACGGGACGCCTTCAGAGTTCAGAGATAAATCTCCCTCATGTTATTGTGATGCATCATGATTCGCAGTTTTTAATGCTGATCGTATCTGCAATCGGCGGTGCAGTGATTATGCGTTTTGCATTGCCGACCCCATGTTTTATGGTGTTTGTTGTGATTATGGAATAATGAAGGGAAACCCAAGTTGATGGGGCGTTGAGGATACTGATAGAATCTGTTGCTTTGTTCAAAGGCTTTTTGAAGACTGGCGGAGGTAATAAGACATGACTACGTTAGTGAAAACACTGTTAGTAATGACATGGTCATGTTTCAAGGTAACTCAGGTTAAATGTTCGCTTTAATCGTAAGAATGACTTCGGTCAATGCAAGGTACTTATCAGCGACATGTCTTTTTCGACAGGGAAGTTTATGTCTCATTTTATTATGATTCTCCAGGATTGTAGATGAGTTAATGACCAATACAATTTACAGGAGTTTGTGTAACAATTGTGTTACCTGAAAGCTCCCGATAGACACTTACTTAATTAACGACTGCTAAATAGCCAAAATCTGAACAGTTTGAAATTACTTCAAGAGTAAATAAGTAATTAAAATTTTGCCACAAGTTGTTACCAATCCAACAAGGAAGCAAACTCGAATTGTTTTTCGAACAATTGCTTCCAATTCAAACAAAACTTTAAGGATAAGCGTGTCATTATTTTTAATATAATAACAAATATACATTCAACCAGCAAAAATAAATTCAACTCCCAATTATTCAAATGAATTTTTATCTCTCATTATTGAGACGCAAACAATCAAACTTGGGCACTCAAAAGACACAAGTCAAGGGAGAAGGGCCGGGAAAGAGGACAGGAGAGAAGAGAAGAGAGGGGATAAGAGTACTTATTGTTATTGAATAGCCCCCAACGATCAAATTAGCGTTGCGGTGTGGTCGAACGCCGTCCCGCACGTGCTATGGTCGGAAAACTTTGATGACGTCAGTATCTTTGATCGGCAAGAGTTCAAATGTTGGCAATTTTTAATTCGAAATGTTTCTATTGTGTTCTTTGATGCTTGGAAGTTCGAAGCTTCGAATCAGAAGTTGATTTTATATACGATGTTTTGTTGTTATCAATCAAAGTAGTAAAAAATCAATTTTTTTAATTCTAAGTGATTGTAAGTTTAATTGACGTGATCTTGATTCAGTGTCGATGCACTCGATTTTCTTTAATGTTTTTTTTTTTAATTTACAGATATGTATATTGTATTATTACATGCAAATAAATATTTCCTAAGTAACATATTTCAAATGTACTGTATACATTGGTATAGTAAACTCTCACGGAAACGTGTCATTCAAGTTTTAGTAAGTCTATTAACAGTGTTGTAAATCAACAATTATTTAAACTTATGAGGGGAATGTTTTTAGAAACAAACCACTTAATGAAGACACAAAAACACAAACCATCTGTTTTTAATCTAGATTAGTGTTTTAAAATGACAGAATTAGAACAATAAAAGGCGAAAGATATTTTGTTTGCCCTGTGGGAACTATTTGTGGTCGACCATTTTGATTGTGTAGTTCGGAATAGTATTATTACTCACACAGAACCTACGTACTTATAGTCAATTTTTAGTCATATTTTGTAAACAATCTTACAACGTTTTTTGTCGTAATTTTTTATTTCAAAATAAGGCAGACCTAAAATCAGTCATGACAATAGAATTAACGGTCAAATGATAAATGTTTTATAAGTAATTTCTGTTTACTATGAGTATTTTTTTACATTACATTGATTACAATGAGAAGTAGTGCCACGATTTTTTACCACATAAGGCTCGACTGAAAAACCGATAACAATAATATAATAATATTGCCTTTGTTTAAGACAACCAATGCACTAAAACATAATAAACGCACAAGACAATTATCTGTCATATAATGCCCTGGGAATCAAACCCGCTACCCCTAGCTCCACCGATTGCCACTACCAACCGGGTAAGATTGTCGTACCTAGTTGCTAATCAAACAAGATCTTGTAATCAGGCAGTTGGCAAGTTGTTATGTAATTTTATAAGTGGTTCCGCGGGCATGTAAACTATCGATTCAGCAGCGCTTCATCAGAGCTTCTAACACCTGTGTAAGCCTCTATTATTAATTACTAGCGCCCTAGCCGCGCCTTTGCCTGCGTTTTTAACTGACTTCAAAAGGAGGAGGTATTCAAATCGACTGTATCTTTTATGTTTGTTACCTCAGAACTTTCGACTGGGTGAACCAATTTTGATGATTCTTTTTTTAATCGAAAGCTTATGCTTTTTATGTGATCTTAATGAAATTTGAGCGAGATCTGACGAATAGTTTTTGAGTTATCCCTAATTTTGAAGTCAGGTATTTTTGTTAAGAATTATTCTGGGATATTAAGTACCCTATAAGTTATTCCAGATCATGGTCTCACTCACCTCCACTAATCCAATTTGGTATCGAGTACCTAAGCTAAAGACTTATGTAAACTGTATCAAAAGATCTCAATTCGGTACAAAAAGTGATTTGCAGTGCGCACTAAATGTTTAAAAACATGTCACTTAAATCCATACAACAGAAACATTCAGCTTACATAAAAGAACAGCTTGAGCATAAAATTCAGAACAGCTACATCGTATCGTGAATAAATAACACGACGATAAACAAAGGAGACCCCAAACCCGTGGGGACGTTAGCTCAAACAGACCCCCGCCCTCATCCCCCCGTCTTGCCTCTTGCCGGTTCTTGCCTATTCCCGGATGCTCGTCCCACTTCAGGTTTTCTTTTATTCCTTACCTACTCTTATGTTTATTTTTGTTTTCCGTTAGCCAGCGGAAATAATAGCGTTGGTTTTATGTGGATCTTCCTTATTTCTTGTTTTTATCGTGCTGTATAATTTTATATCAGCATGTTATGTAAATTAATACGATGACAGTGAAATGAAAGAATAGTTTCAGAGCGTTAATTTTTGGTACAGTTCTAGAATATACCTAGATATAGTAAAAGTATTTGTCGTGATTTTTTTGTGTCTTTTTGTGTCCGTAACTCCGTAAGTAGTGTTCACAGGAGTTTGGAATATCGATCGAATATAATAATATACAATTGGATACACTTAATGTATTAATTTGTAATATCCTTTACATAATACAAGTCACCTAAAGATGTCCTTCTTGGTCGGTAAGACGATGTTAGGTGTGCCTTTGGTCTTACTATTATCGACTACCACTAGGTAATTATAATTATTAAAGCACTTTTATTAACACTCAGTCGTATCTATACGCCATTTCAGATACTAACGTCCCAACTCAGAGTCACTAACGGTTACTTAAATCGCTCCTTAGTACAGAATTCGTATGGAGATTCTTTATTAAAAGGAGCGATTAAAGTAATCGTTAGTGACTCTGAGTTGGGGCGTAAGATATTTTGTATAATGATAGTTACGAGATGTAGGTACAATCTGCTGTATTAGCACTTCTGTCATATAAAGTAACCGTAAATAAAGCATTTTGTGTGGAAGAGAGAAGTAAATAAAAAAATTGTTAGGTTAATCCTATTGGATAAAATATTTTTTACCTTTCGATTTTACGTTCAATAAGTAACAGGTATGGAAAGGATTGATAGAGGTACAGGTATATAAAGGTAGAGATAATAATTTTCACAGATCAATAAAAGATTGATGAATAAATTAATTTAAGGAAAAGAACATGATTTCCTTTCTGAACATTGTAGGTACCTTGTACCTATTGTGTATTTTGCGTGCAATAAAATGTAATGTAGTAAAGTCATTGAAGTACTATTACTAACGTATAGAACAGACACCCCGAACACCATGTATGTCCCAATGCATTGGCGCCACGTGGCTTCAATCTTCAATGAATTCGTTCGATTTTGAAAGGAGAACGGGGGCTCAATTTTGAAAATCGAAACTCCCGGGCGGGACACACATTTTGTTCGAGATGTCTGTTCTATGTCATTATACTTCAATGAGTAAAGTCGACTTTTTTCGAGTCTTAGTTTTCTTCTAAGTATTTACCTACATCTAGCAAGATTTTCTCCGACTCATTTAATAACTGGGAGATCACTAAAGCTTTGTCCGTGAAAGAAGCCCACAAAAGTGCGAAGCCACTACTCTTGAAAGATTAATAAAGCTTAAGGCACTCACAACACCTGCTTTGTCGCTAATGGACGCCCTAATCCCCGGACAAGGGAAAATAGTGTGGAAGAGGGAAATATGACGTAAGTTCTTAGGATTATTATGTAAGTGGTTTTGTTTTTTTGGGAACATAAAAACAGAATTGAAGAGAAAATTGTGTTTGTAGTAGGTGACAAAAATATCTCGATGTATATTACTGCTGATAAACTCGAAATGCCTAATAGATAGGTAGGATAATGGTGCCTTATTGATAGGTTCAGTTTAGTCTACTGATAGTCTGATAAGAAGGATAAATATGAGAGGTTAGCTCACCACTTACAATCAGCATATTCGTTAGCTTGTTGGCTAGTTGTCTACATAAAAATTAATTAGAACTAGAAAACTTTTAGCTGTCGAGTGTATATTGATTGATGGACGTTATCTTAAACCTAAGGGCTAATTCTTTGATAAGCATATTCTGACAATACTCATCAGCCACCACCGATAACAAGCAAAATTGTCAATTTTACCAATAACTGTATTGACGACTTTAAAGATTGAGAACCTTCGATCACGACAATTACTAATTTACTACTGACCTGACCTAAAAACGTGACAGTCATTTAAAAGCAAGCTACTGATTCCGAAGAAACTAGAATAATCTCACATCCACGCGATTGAGCGATATTGCAAAAATTAATCTCTAAGCTTTATTACTTATATAGGGTTGCCACTATCTATAAAACTTCCGGGTTGGAAAATGTAAGAGGATAATTTTGAGATTTCAACCTTGGATATTGCAATAAAATTTATTTTAAGCAAAGATTATGTTTCAGCTTCAAAGTTGCTGTTGTGGAAAATTCACTATTTCTTGAGAATGCTTAGAAAATATTACCCTAAGCGCACTTTTCTCAGATGACCTTGCGGCCTTGCAAAGAGCAAACTTAGAAAATCCCCGTCAGTTGCCAGCCCTACGAGAAAGCTAATCTTTATCTCGCATCGAGACAATCTACAGCTTCTCAGTCTTGTGCAAATTAATGTATTGCTAGTGCAAATTGCTTTGATATCAGTACAGTTACGAAGGTACAATTCTGTTTTTGTTGGCGGCCATCTTCTCGGGGATCATTTGTTTTTTGAACAAAAGCTTAGCTTCATTGGTTCCCACTTCCTAGTTTGCATCTGATGTAGGTACATAATTATTCTCGTCTGTTATGTTAAGTACGTTTCTGAGAACTTCATAATACTTGACTCCACGTTGGCCAAGTTTGGGGTTTATGATGTTAAGTATTTTCTTTATGAAGCGGATAATTAAGTTGGTCTATTGCGTCCAGCTGTCGTAATAGCCAGAACATTCTAGAAAGAAAAATTAAGTCTTGGAACGATTTTTGGAGTGGAGTTAACTGGAAAACTAGAACCTGATGGATGTGGGATGGAAGCGTTATTATCTAAATAATAACTAATATACTAATTTAATAACTAATTATTATAGAATTAATGAAGTAAACTCCAGCCTTCTTTAGATAAAGACTATGGATTAAACTAACTAAAAAGAGACGAACGAGGAATTTTCATATGAATCACAATAAAGACAATCAGAAAAAAATAATTCTTTCTCTTCTCTTTCTTGGTTGACAATGCATCAGTGATGCCTTTGGTGTCACTGATATCCATGGACTACCATGATACCATCAGGTGAATCGTCAACTCGTTTGTCAGCTATTTCTATTAACAAATATACCTATATTTCATGTAATTTCCTCTTTGAAAAAAATCTTCTAAATTGAATTCTCCAACTACCCTGCACCTCTATCTACGAAGCATGTAATAGGCATCTCAGCGTGACGCAAGATTCTTTTCATGTTACTCTAACAGGCAGCTGAAATGGACGCGAAAACGAAAAGTTACATCCGTTCTCGGATTGAGCTGGAAATAATTGGAGGAGATTCAAGCTAACCGGGCGGTAACAAGCGGTTACGGTCTGTACCCGGGCGCATCCGGCTACTACCCGGATAACGAGAGAGTAAGCGGTAACGAGGACGCAACGCAATGGCTCTCAAGACGGAACTATTTGTACAAAGATTTAAATGTTTAACCTTAGTAGTTATTTGTGTCAGTCAGTCAAATAGCCATGTTTGTAAAATACCGAGCTAAGATAGAATGTATTGCTACACTAAGTTAGCCGCTGTCTAACACGAAGTTAGGAACAAGAACTAAATTATTTAAGAACTTTGTGAGTAGGTATAAGATATAATTGTATTTTGTAAGTCTCTTCGAGCACCAACCTGGTTTGGCACCCAATATTAAAAATCTTAACACCTCTGCGGCAAATTATCGCAACTCAGTAATAAAACAATGCGTTTATTCGCCGCAAAGCATGTGCAATGAAATTCAAAACCGTCTTATATTTGTTTAGGCAAACCTGAGAAGTTTCGTCGCAGCGGCGAAAAACCGGTTCAATTTTAACCGCAGACCGGGTCTGTAGGTCATACAAAATATCCAGTATTTCAATCTGTTTTCTTTAATCTTTTCTGAATGCAACTTCTTTTACATTTCTCTCAAAAGAAATTGTTCGTAGCTTAATTTCCTTCAACCGGTTTGAGCTGGAAATAATTGGATGAGACTCGATTTAACTGGGCGGTAACAACGAGCCTGTCGTTCTAGACCCGGGTTTTGCCAGTGGATAAACCGGGTATACAAGGAAAACTCGAGTAACGAGGCGGAACGAGGAAAGAGCGCAGAATGCAACGAAGCAGTCGCACTCAAGTTAGCTGTCTGCTTTTGTTGGCTGTTACTTTGTACGGAGAAAATGTTTGAAGATATTTGTAACAGTTTATGGTTTTGCTTTACTCTTTCTTGTACTTCGTTTATTTCTATCTTTGGACGATTTGGTCAAGTGTTCGCATAAAAATCGTATCTGTGCATGTTGCCTTGTTGTCTTAGCGCAAATACTTCGCGCTTTTATAAACATAGTTTTAGATTAAGACCCTTTCAGAAATAATAACTGTATATTTTAAGAGTAAATCCTATAAAATACATATAACGTTTATCTTTATCCAAATTGACGGGGACAACCCATTCTGCTTTATGGTGAAGACTTTTTGGCGAATTTCCAACACATATGGTCGATGAATATTTATTACGACTATCGTACGTTATCGGAAGATAGTTATCCTTACCATGAGCAGCTAATGGGTTAAAGCCAATATAACAACAATAACCCTAACACGCCCCTCTCATAGTTCTATTAGCATTGTGGGCTGAAAGCTCTACACAAACAGCGGTCTACCGTTATGTTTGTTCGTCCAACCGTACGGGCATCGGGATGCTTTTTGTTCGTTTAGGAGTACATTTTCACCGTTTTCACCTACTCTGATTATTGTGTACTGGGAATTTACATAGGTGGGATGACATGGTAATAGCAGTACCTAAATAGTCAGTGCACAAAGACGATTATGACGCCAAAGACTCTTATGGCGTTGTAGCAAACACGTTGGTTATGCTGGTCATACACGATCAAGTATACTTGTCGTTTGCAGCGGACTTGACGCGGCATCCAGTAAACTTGACGGTGTAAGGAATTTACATTACGATTTCTTGCACAAAACCGTCAAGATAATTGATAAAAATTTGAAAAAAATTGAGCATATTATGCAGCTTTTGTCCCTCTTTCCAATCTTATATAATAACTTAAATTCAACGTAAAACGACTTATGTTTTTTTCCACTAATGCGATATTATTCCATGATCTACCTGTGTGCTAAATTTCACGAAATTCCGTACAGTATTTGCGTGGAAGACTAACAAACATCCATACATACAAACAAACAAACTTTTACACTTATAATATTAGTATGACATAATGTTTATTCTCAAATTATTAGCTTACATTAGGTAGATAGTCAATAAGATTTTCAACTTTGATCAAGATAATTTTATCTATACAAAAACCCTCATGAGTCAAACGCTTTCATTAAAAGATCTCCTATGTTCCAAATCAAATGTATATCTAATATATTAATGTATGCAAGAAATCTAAGTTTTATTACTTGTTATAATAAAGTATCAATTACCAAAACACTAGTCATAATTCTCACAACATGTATCCAGCGAGTGAAGTTACAAATTAGAATTTTCCCATTACATTCGTTCCCGTATCGATGTTATAAGAAGTAATGGCCCACACACCCGACCGATTTTATTGAACCAATTCGATCAATATTAAAAATGTCGTAAATTTTTAAGGTTTTGGGAAGAATCCATGTTTACTTACAAATTACTAATTTACAATTTTATTAATCCAACTTGTGTAAATTGTGTATCTGTAGTTCGGTACTGTGATTCATTTTACATCTGTAGTAAATTCCATTTGTAATCTGTGAACGTTTAAAAATGGAACACGAAACATGGAATATTTCTCAAGCTTACCTCGATGACAAGTCAATAGACATTTACCAATTACGTACGCAATAATTGGGATGTTGACACTAATTATAAATTAATATAAATTTATGTCTAAAATATTAGTGGTAACATTTAAAGGCCTAAAATATGATTCTTTTATTGAAATCAATCACAATAAATTAAATATCATTAATTTAAAATGTTAAAAAATTGTACTCACTGACACGTGACCTCAAACGCCATTTTGAGAATATGACGTCATTGGAACAATTTTATATGGAAATTCAACAAACTTAGCAGACAAATACCTAGTATTGAATATCGTTTAGTGACGTCACGTGACGTTTTTGGTGGGAAATTTGATAATGATTTTTATTTATCAATTTTTGTTTTTAAATTGAAGATTATTATTTTTATAATATTTTTTTCGTGAATATTGAGGTTCTATCTATAAAATAAAATTGAATCCTAAAATTAGTCAACATCCCTATTAGGTGCGCAATAATTGGATTATTTATAATGCTAGTGGACATTTAAATTAACCCATCTTTGATATCGTTTGTACATTGTACGCGATGAACGGGTTTCATAGAATCCGGTATTAAAGCTTCACAATGGATCTGCCGCACTGCAAATTCAGTTACGAAATAGTCAATTTAAAAGGACAGATATCAAAACGATACGCATTAGATTTCCAACTTTAAGTTCATTGTTATAAAGGCGAGAATGGAAGGCCTAGCAACATCGGTTACATCAAAGACGGTTACTCAGGATGTGAGATTGAAATTCCTGATCTGACTAGTAATAAACTTACTTCAGCTTAAAAGAGGTTTCAAAAGAACGAATAAAGAAAGCGAGATGTTTTTATTAAAATCGGCGAAACAGAGGGGATTTTTTTAAAATGACACCCGCCATGCCGGTATCGTATTTTTAAGATGGCCGACAAATCTTGGTGTTTATTGAGTTTTAAATTTGGCCCCTGAAGTTGGGTTTTGCATAAAACATGTGATTTTACCTTTTTGGTTGTTTTTCACCATAATAAAATAAGTATGTTATCTAACATTTTTTTGCTAAGGGAGCCCTACCAGATATTTTGCAGATTATCTTGCGAAATGGCATCTGGCCATTATTATTTACTAACTTAACCCTCACAAAGATCTTAAGTGGGCTTTATAATTGTTGTTGTATATTATTTTTGTTAATTAATTATTAATTTATTAACTATTTGAGGGAGAGTTACACTGAATAACATAATCGGTAGAGCAGTGTAACATAATACAATTGTATTAAAAAATATATAAGCATTTTTTTCGTTCGATCTTAACTCATGGGTCACGCCTTACATTTTCGTGCTCAAAAATCGCCTGATGAAAATCGTTTGATAGATAAAATCATTGAGATAAAAGTGTCAAACATTGCAATAGTAAGACAGACCAAGTTGCGAATATAACTAGTGTTAATAAAACATTATCTCCATGACAAATCGCCCTGCATTGTCAGGCTCTTTGTCTCCAATATAGGCAAATAATCTTACAACCATTTGTATTATTATCAAAAGATATCATAATGACCCGTATTGGGTAAAGTAAACCATTTCCTAATAGTTCTATTCACTGATAAATCTCAACATTAGATTAAACTCAATATGAGTTTAATCGTTTATCCTGTAGGTAGTTTATTACAATATATGAATTTATTTATACCGCGTAAAATAGTGACACATTTGAAATATAACTGTTTTCTCAAAAAAGAAAATATTATGTTGCTTTCTTTAAAATGCCTTATTGGTATACATTTTTAGTATAATACGGGTACTCACGATATATATTTTATACGCCGATATTTCGACCCAGTTACAGGGATCGTGGTCACGGCTAGACTGCGGTGGCGCGGAGACCACGATCCCTTTATCTGGGTCGAAATATCGGCGCATAAAATATAATATCGTGAGTACCCGTATTATACTAAAAATGTTTACAGTCCGCGATGGGTTAAGTTTAAAATCATGTGTTATTGGTATAGGTACGTGAATGATGGCCAATAAGAGCCATAAATAACTCATGCATAAATTACTCATATTAGTAATGTCACTAAAATGTATTCACTTGGTATTACTTTAATAGGCAAATTCAGTAAGAGTACCTATCGGTTTTCATTGCATTTTACATTACATTGGCAACTACTGAGTTGTCACTTATTAGTGTCTAACGACATTCGAAATGTAATCAATTTACTGTATTATACACGATAATTGAATCTTTCTTATCGGAATACTTCAAGAAAATGTACACAAAGCCGCAAAAAATCCTTGAAACATTCCAATGAAAAACTGTTACAATGCGATATTCACAAATACGCCGTTTTTCACTCGATCGTCTGTTGAATAGACAAAAGACGAGTGTTTATAGAAAAAGAAGTATTTAGATCCGGCTGCCGGTTAACACTAAACAGGGTTTCATGTTTGTTATCTTCTTAAGTGCGTCTATCTACGTACATTTATTGTAATGCCCGTCTGTGTGAACATCAGAAAGTCCGCTGTTTATTTTAAAGGTGTTTAGAAGTGGGTATGTATGTATAACTTTTATTCGTGGACTATTATTAAACCTTAGAGTATTCTTAGTGTAATGTCTTAATCCTTAATATACGCGATCCGGTTCGGGTATTGAGAAAAACGGATTTGTATTCCATGACATCGCCTTTATGGGTAAAATCTTGTAAGATGAATTAGAACTACTTCCTCCTATAATAAATTAGAACTACTTACTCCCACGGAGTTTAAATTTTGCATATACATATCTACCTTTAGTTCCGATGATAATGCATTTTTACGACATTGGTGACCTGATATTACACACAGGGTTGGCTTTAGAGGAGGGAATTTTACAGAGTGATTCAACTATGATAGTCCATAGGTAGGTACATAGCAGACATCTCAGCGGGTAGCAGCACAAACATTGAAAAGCTAGTAATAAAAATATTTTTAAAAATATTAACTTTATTTAATGTGTTATTTTCTGTCTACAACACGGATTGTAAACGTCACGTGTGTGGCCGGCCTGTCGAAGCGTTCGGAATCGGATAAAAATAAACATTTACGTTTGACCGCGCATTGTTGATAGGGAAAGGTTAATATCGTTGTAAGTATGCGCACGCGCATGTGGAGATAGGTGGCGATGAATTAATTGATTTCTTTTACATGAGGCACTGATTACAAATCGCATTTTGTATTGTCGATATATGCAATTGAGTGTGAAATGGAATGTAAATAACATGCGTCGTTTATTTTAATTTTATTATAATTTTTTTGTTTTAACATAGTGATTACAAAAATTAAGTTACATTAACTAAGAAATAAATTAAATAACAACATAATATTTACACTATATAAAATAAAAATAAATACTTAAAAGTAAAAGTAAAATTAATTAAAATAAATGTATATAACTAATAGTTAACATAGTTGTAAATAGGAGATTAACATAATAATATTTTTTAAAATTTACATAAATTTTCAGATAGGTTTCAGATTTTTAAATATTTTATTTTATTGAGCGTTGTCAATGTTTCTTGACCTATTTCAAAGTACTTGTCAATCGCCTCGGTGGCGCAGTAGGCAGCGCGTAAGTCTCATAATCTTAAGGTCGTGAGTTCGATCCTCACCCGGGGCAATAGTTTTTACGCATTTTTATTTATTTTTATTTCTTTATTATTTACCTTAGTTATTTGCAAGTACATTACAAGAACATTACTTGTATGTGTAAGACTTCAAGAACATGTAAAATTCCTAAATATACTGCATAAATTGATTAAAATAAGGAGTAAAGTAACTGCTTAATGTGCGATTAAAAATATATATAATAATACATTGTAACAAAAAGTACACGCTTAAAATAACTAAGAAATTATTGGTAAGAAACTAAATACATTAAAATAAATATTTACTTTCTACGAATTGTGACACTAATCTTTTAGAAGTTCTCTAAAATAACGTTGTAATAGCAAAAACTTGAGAATGTTTTTGTTAATTCTGATCAATAACATTCTAATAATTCTAGTTGCAGCAAAATTCATGCCTACCCGCAAAATATTGTTTCAAATACTTAATCGTAACAATATTAATCGGTTTTATATATCCGCAAGCTTTTACTGCCAACTGAAGACAGAGTTGCCTACATCTTACACTGAAATATATTGAAAATATCGAAATACACATTCGATTCGACAGGCATCCATCCACGATTCTTCATAAATATGGTCGGCCATTTTGTTTGTTTATTATAACAACAACAATGTAATAGTGGCGTGGATTGACGAAGATTTCACTTTGAAGAGTTTATATAAAACTTTTTACTTGGGTACTTTTACCGCTATTTTTCGTAAGCTTCGTGTTTATATAGTTATAGCTAGTTGCTAGTTGGGTCCCTCATTATTCTGTTAATATTATAGATGTGAAAGTTTGTGAGAATGTCACTGAAGTATAATGTCATAGAACAGACATCTCGAACAAAATGTGTGTCCCGCCCGGGAGGTTCTATTTTCAAAACTAAGTCCCGGTTCTCCTTTCAAAATGGAACGAATCTGTTGAAGATTGAAGCCACGTGGCGCCAATGCATTGGGACATACGAGTACATGGTGTTCGTAGTGTCGGTTCTATACGCTAGTAATAATACTTCAATGGAGAATGTATGGATTTTATGTTTATTAATGTTTTACGCAAAAACTACTGAACGGATTTCATGACATTTAGGATGCAGGTAGGATATGAAATATTATCCCGGAAAATGCAAGAAAAGCCGAGAAAAATAGGCAGAGCGCTAGTTTTTAAAAAAAATTACTATTACTAGTCTCCTTAAAAAAGAAGCAGGATTTTATTTTATTGTCTAAAGAAATTACACAATTTCACTTATTAGACAAACTTAAGCTAAAATTATAAAATAATTACAGTGATTTTTTTTATTATAAAATAATTACAGTGAATATTTTTTTTTATAAACCGTAAAGACAATTTAATTACATTCCATTTCTATCAGACAAAGCGGGGATCATGATTTTTTATCTGTACTCATTTTGACAGCTCATTATTCTGTTCTGAAATCGTAATTAATTTCTTGATAGACTCAGCGAAATCTTTCGCGGCGGTAAAAAAAATGTGGATACAATTTCAAAGACAAATACGTCATTATTTCTAAACCCACGACATCAAAAGAAAAATGTCAATACCGGCCGATCTTCTTTTATAATATCTCTTCATAATGGGGCTGTTTGAAAAATATCCCAAATTAATTTTCTCGATTCATTCCTTCACAAAGGCATAGTGCCGGGTCGGGAACATCGATATTTATGAAGATACGTAGTACCTACCTATTTCTCTTTTAATGTAGGATTCACAATATTACCTATTTGAAGATATTGTTACATAATATATTGGTATTTGATGATAAAATGAGTAAGAAAATGCGTCCTGAATTTTGTTTAGTTTTAATATTTAAATGAAGGAAATGCAATATAACAATTGTGTCAGTTTGTTTAAATGAGCTCAATTAAAATAATATTTTACACAAATAAAAGCTGATTGCAAACGCTAAACTGGACACTAAAGGATTTTACAATATTTATAAATATTAAGTAGGTAAACATGTTACCCAAAAAGTAAAAAAAAAATTTGAAACTGGATTTTTTCAAGTTCTAAATAGTTTAATCTCTATTGATAATATGAATGGGATATCAAGCTATCAGAATAATTTTACGTTTTCTTTGTACTTATCATAAGTACAAAATATCGATACTGTTCTCGACGTCACTAAAGGGGCCATCACTTTGATAGACTTCGTACAATAATTTATGCAAGTGGTCAACGAAGGGGATTTAATCTTTAAGTAATTTTCTTCGTACCAATGGATACGTTTTTGAATGCTATGAAAAGGGAAACTAAAAGATAAAATCACGGAGTGCGTTTCAAATTAATGAGTTCAGCTCCTTTATAATGTATTGATATGTTTGCAATTTGCATTGCGTATTGAGATGAAATGTATGGCTTGTCTTGTATAAATTGTATAATATGGTTATGATGAGGTATTATTAGACTGGTACGCTTTAGGGGCTTCAAGTATAATGTCATAGAACAGACATCTCGAACAAAATGTGTGTCCCGCCCGGGAGGTTCTACTTTCAAAATTGAGCCCCCGTTCTCCTTTCAAAATGGAACGAATCCATTGAAGATTGAAGCCACGTAGCGCCAATGCATTGGGACATACATGGTGTTCGCGGTGTCGATTATATACGCTAGTAATAATACTTCAATGTTTAGGGGACGTTTTTTAAGTAATTCAGTATAGTTGAGCATGAATCAGCCGCCAAACGACTCGTCATGTTCCGGCTGGGG
This sequence comes from Thymelicus lineola, assembly GCA_963932265.1. Lineage (NCBI taxonomy): Eukaryota > Metazoa > Arthropoda > Insecta > Lepidoptera > Hesperiidae > Thymelicus > Thymelicus lineola. Next base: position 5,479,776 of record OZ010702.1, on the reverse strand, counting down.
GCTTGAGAACCAGTTCTTTCTTTTTCTTGGCCGGCAACGCATCAGTGATGCCTTTGGTGTTGCTGATGTCCATGGGCGATGATACCCACTAACCATCAGGTGGATCGTCAGCTCGTTTGCCGGCTATTTCCAAAAAAAAAATTAGGTAAAATAATGAAAAAAATATGAAATTCAAATTTTTTTTTGCTATATTAAATATTAAGACAAGATTATGTGATGAACCGACCGTTCTACCGATGTGTAGTTTGTCTAGCAATTATTTTCAGTGAAGTATGATTCATATGAATCTGGATTTGTTAATTTAAATTATATACCAAAATTATAACTTCAACATGCAAAACAAATTATATAAGGTAGGTAACATTCATTTTCTCCATTCACAATTTCGTACTTTGAATGAACACTAATTCGAATTCAAAATTCGAATAATCACAGAACAAAGTAGCGCGACTCGCAATTGGTTGACTTGACAGAGAACAAATAAATATGGCTGCCTAATTTGCAAAAGCTACTTATCGGCACAATCAACATCGAAATATGTATACGAACGCTTTGATTCTCGAAACGATTATGTACCAAGCGCTAATAAAGTCTCCATTTTATTTTGATCTCCAGTTCCCCGCGCGAATTCCAATTTTCAAACAAATTCGCGCGGGAAAATGTTGAATGTGGCTGAATGGAACAAACTTCACAGGCCTAAGTTAAATAAGCGTCTTTAAATTCAAGACAAGCAGAGAAATGTAAACAGACAATCAGTAGCGATTTTAAAGATGAAATTGGAATTCACAAACAAGGGCGAATTGGGGAACGGTAATTTGACAAATGCTTTGAGTCAAAGGGTCTGTTTCGTATTGGTTCCGCATTAAAAGAAGAAAATTAGTTGTAACGCATATAATTTGTGTTCGCATAGTTCGTAGACGTATATATATTTTTATTGACAATTGACATTTCAGAAAACAAAATTACTTAAATATTTTATGTACAAATATAAAATTCAGGCCAGTATGTCGCGGCGTGAACATGCCCCCGGCCTTGGAAGCTGTAGCTTTCAATAGTCTTCGTCTGTTTGAACAAGGAGCGGGCATATCCTCGAGAAAGCCCTTGTCATAATGCCTGATGCAGTCTGGATGTCAGCAACTCTCGCGATGCCATCACGTCCAGGGAAAACGGCTATAATTCTGCCAAGGTTCCATTTTAGTGGTGGCAAATTCATGTCTTTGATGACGACTAGAGTGCCAATTTGCAGGTTGGAGTTATTGGACTTCCACTTCGTTCTGGTCTGCAGCTCGGATACGTATTCAATTGACCAGCGCCTCCAAAATTATTGACGTATATGCTCGATTTGCTGGTAACGCGTTAAAGTGTGCATGGGTTTCTCCGCCAGGTCATCGCAAACCGGTGCAGTCAATGGTCGACCAACCAGGAAATGACCAGGAGTAAGAGGTGATAGGTCGTTAGGATCAGAGGAAATAGACGTCAAAGGTCGAGAGTTTAGGACGGCCTCAACCTGCGCTAGTACCGTGATAAATTCTTCGAAAGTTAAATGCGCATTACCTACCACTCGTCGGAGATGATACTTACAACTCTTTACTCCAGCTTTCCACAATCCACCAAAATGAGCCGCGTAATTTACTATATCTTACGAACAGTTAGATATAAATTTTGAAAATTCGTTCATGAGTCCAACAAAACATTTATCACTGTCTGAAAATATTTCAGAAGGCTTTGAACGACGAGAAATAAATCTCTTTAGTCCTGATAGATAAACGTCAGTAGTGAGATCGCTGACCAGCTCTAAATGTATAGCGCGAGTAGCGAAGCAGACAAATAAACAAATATAAGCTTAACGGTTCTAGCTCCCCTACCTTTTCTGTTTAATATGAGCACTGGTCTAGCGTAATCGACACCACAATGCATAAAAGGGCACCCTGGGCTCAGTCGCTCTTTAGGCAAGTTACCCATGATAGGCACTGGCGTCTTGCCTCGCAGGAGTTCGCATAATATGCAATCTCTAGAATTTTCCTAGCTAGATTGCGTCCCCCTACATGCCACCACGTCTCTCGCAACGTAAATAAAAGTAGTTGTGGGGCCGCATGTAATATTTGATGTTCATTTGTGATGTTCTTAACGAAATAATAAAATTGTAAAATAATAAAAATCTGACTTAGTAAGTCAAGTGGATCGATTTGAGAAACACTGAATAAAATCAAACGTTTCGTTATTTGTATAGTATTCGTATTTTTAAAAGTAGTATGATACAATAATTCGTCACTAGTATTGTTCCACCATAAACCAAGAGTACGACAGTTAGTATGCTCACCTAATGACAGATCTTTTTGTATAGTTAACGAGTTCGTGTTACTAGATTGAACAGTATTCGCGTCAAAGTTATAAACCCATTTACGCAACGGTAAGCAACCAGAATCTAACACCTTTTTTGTTTTATCGCATAATTCCAAAATATGTCGCATAGAGTCAGATCCTGTTATCATGTCATCTACGTAAAAATCATCATTTATAATTTGCTTGACGTCTGGGTCTTGGCACTCAGCACCCAGTTGCTTTAGACATCGGACCATAAGAAACGGAGCCGAGGCAGTCCCATACGTAACCTTATTCAATCTATAAACGTATAGCTTATCATTAGGATTGTCGCGCCTTAAAATTAATTGTAAGTCACGTTGCTTATTGTCGATTAAGCATCGCCTATACGCCTTTTCGATATCAGCGCAAGCTACGAATTTATGCTGCCGGAATCTAAGAAGAATAGATATCAGATCACCTTGAATAGGCGGACCGACTAATTGCAAATCGTTTAAAGAAATGTTTGTCGTAGACTTTTGGCTTGCATTGAAAACTACGCGTAACTTAGTAGTGCTACTATGCTCGCGGAAAACGCCGTGATGCGGTAAGAAATAATACGGCTTTCCATATGACTCGACTTTAGTCAATTATGTCCTAAAGAAACATATTCGTGAATTAAATCAGTATACATTTTTTTATAAATGGGTGATTGTTGTTATCGTTTTTCTAAGGCAAGAAAAGGGCGTTCTGCAATTGAATATGTATCGCCCAAGAGATCTAGGGATTGTTTAAAAGGAATTTGAACAATAAATCTTCCATCATTTGAACGCTTAAAATTATTAATGAAATGATTTTCGCATGCAGTCTCCTCGTCGCTCAAGGGACTGCTCTTTGACAATTCCTCGAGTTCCCAAAACATTTTCAACTGTGTGTCAATGGATTGAGCAAAATTACAATTAATAGAATTGTCGTTTTTTAAATTCGTATAAATAGGCCCGGATATAATCCAACCCAAATAAGTATTTTGTAAGAAGGGACCATTTCTTAATCGCATTCTTCCTTCAGCTAATAAGTCCCAAAACTTATCTGCGCCTATCAATATGTCGATTTGTTTACGTTCATGAAAAGTAGGATCGGCTAGTTGTATGTTGTTCGGTATTTGTAGTTGTTCTGTCTGTATTGCAGTGGGTGGCAAGGATGATGTAATCTCATGCAACACCACGCATTGGAAACGCATAAAGAAAGGGTTGGATCGCGCTTTGATATTAACTTCACATGTGTGTGACGAGTTCGTAATCGAATTTCCAACACCTTTTATTTGTAAAGTGGACTGTATCACATGTAAATCGAGTAGATCGCATAAACGTTTTGTAATGAAACTTCGTTCGCTACCACAATCGAGTAAGGCGCGCGCGACATGAAATTTGTTATCGCGACCGGCGATTTCGACAAGTGCAGTCGACAACAACACAGGTACACCAGACGATGCAATTTGATTATGATTGTCTAAGTGTGAAGTATGCGTGTAAGAACTATGAGTGATGCAGTCGTCGTTCGAGGTGTTACGAACGTTAGAAACTGATTCGTTATTTGGGATAGAGACAAACGCGCCCGTAGTAGTGGTCAGCTGATCGTCGTGTATCAATGTGTTATGTCTTTGATTGCATTTACGACAGGAACTGAATTTGCAATTTTCTAACGTATGCCCTGCACGTAAACAATTATGACATAGATTTTTATCTTGAATGAATTTCAATTTATCGCGTAACGTAAACTTCAGAAATGTTTGGCAAGTGTATATAGGATGCATACAATTGCACACCAAACATGCGCGTTGATATTTATGTTGAGATTGTGAATTATGAATGTTATTTGTAGCTGGTGACACATGACAGTGAACCTTTGAATTGGGTATTTGTTTGAAAGTGTTATGAATGTTGCCGTGTGTAACCATTAATGTTTCTAACATGTCAGCCCTGTCTTTGAGAAACTTAACAAGATGCTCTACTTTTACTACCGGTGTCGCATCCTGGGAATCGCCACTGCACGTAGCTGTCGGTATCGAGCCCCTAAATTGTTCCCACTCGCGTTCTGTGGTGCTGTCCAATTTAGAAACGACCATATAAATAATGAGTGTGTCCCATGAATCGACCGGTTCGTTAAGTAGCTTTAAAGCACGCATATTTTTTAAAAGAGTATCGATAAGTTTCCGAATATGTGAAGGCGACTCCTTCACAAGATTTTGAATAGAAAAGAGAGCCTTGACATGGTTATGAACCAACAACCTAGTATTATTATACCTATTACATATCAATTCCCAAGCAACCGTGTAATTATTTGAAGAAAATTCTAACGAATCGATAACTAATGCTGCTACACTTTTCAGCGAAGATTTTAAATAGTGAAATTTCTGAATTGGTGTAATATCAACATTATTGTGAACGAGAGAAATAAATGTATCCCTATACTCCAGCCAGTGCTCATATGATCCGTCAAACGTAGGCATAGCTGTAGTTGGTAATTTTACAGCGTGTAAATTGGTATTCGTACTTGAGCTTGAAGCCATCTCACCAGACGAAAGCATACTTTTAGCTTGAGCAATGATCGCATAATATGAACTTTCAAAGCCTTCTCGTAATTCCAGCTGATGGAAAAGGTCATTGTTATCCACCGATAATTCTATTTCGTTTTGAATCGCATTAAATTCGTTAAAAAATATAGAAGATCCTTCAATACGCAATTTTAATTCTGCTCGTTTAGTTGGATTCGACGTTAGAAGTTGAGCATCTAAACTATTCACGTATTTGGTAAAATACGTTAATCTACCTTTGATTACACCCCGTTTTTTATTTAAATTAGATAAAAGCTCGTCGTTTTTATTTAAACTATGAGAAGATTTTTCTGGAATTATTGATTTGCTCGTGCTCATTTTGATGGACAACGGAAAATAGCTGAGTAAATGAAATTGTACTTACGGTTGCACATATCCAAACCTCGACTCGTAGAAGGTAATGCACAGAGTCCACAAAATGGCGGCAATGAAAATCTTAAATTGTACTGAAATTATGAAAAACACGGTATTAACACGGGTAAGTAGTTGGGAATGGGAAGGAAACTGGTTGATGTCTCACCGATTTGCACTGTTTACATTGATGATCACTCCATCCATGCAATTCGTCTTATGTATAACGTAGCGGCGATAGAGGTTTTCTCGTTGAACGTCGATAGTACGTATAACATTCGTATTGTTCGCATCGAATGTGTAGTTAGTATAGTTCGCTTCGCTTGAAATATTCGGCTTCTGAAGGACCAGCTTATGTTTCGTATTGGTTCCGCATTAAAAGAAGAAAATTAGTTGTAACGCATATAATTTGTGTTCGCATAGTTCGTAGACGTATATATATTTTTATTGACAATTGACATTTCAGAAAACAAAATTACTTAAATATTTTATGTACAAATATAAAATTCAGGCCAGTATGTCGCGGCGTGAACAGGGTCTATGGCGAAGATTTACGTTCCAAGTTTGAACGACACAACCAAGTTGGCTGTTTACGTATGCTTTTGCCTTTGACTTGTAATTGCCGGAGTAAATTATCTTTTGCGCCACGAAAACTGTCATTTTAGAATTGATGGTATCAACCTATAAGTAACGTTTTAAAATAAATAATCAATTATTTTAGTAGACAGAACATAAATGATAGTCATTCTAGTATCTCTTGTTATTTAGCCACTATTTTAATATTACAGTATGACAAATATTCTGTTTTACAGTGAACAATTGAATTTTTATTCTTAATGACAATTAGCCAATAAAAGAATTAACAATATTACTACGACTATCTATGTGGATTTGAAAAGTGTGAACTTTGCATTTGAAAAATCTAGGGACGGTAAATAGGTACGCATAGTTTTCAAACAAATTTTTCGGCGCTCAAAATTCTATCAAGTTTAAAAAAATATAATTGTCTATGTCACTCTCGCGCCAATTTTGTAACCTGTTTCCGGTTCCACAGACACGTAAATGAAAGAATCGGCGGCAAACAACGCGCCCCGAACGCTTTGAGACTCGCAAATGTAATTTGTTTTTGTTAATTCTAAAACGTTTGTCGGCGTTTTTCATCTAACCCGGGTTAACTTCTGTTTGCGTTGCCCGGGACGATTATTAAGCGTTGTTTTTAGCTCAGGGATTTAGAATAAAACGCAAAATAAGGTAACTAAGGGCATTGACAACTTGAATTTCGTTGAATTATGAAAATGATAGAAGCTTATTAATGTTAGGACTCGTTCGCAGAAAGAATTCACGTATTCACGTATACAAGCAATGATAACTTACGTATCTACAATCTATCTAAAGATAAAAAAATCCATTTATGTACACTAAAAGTTTAAGTTGTCTTTCTTGTTTCAGCTTTAGCTCTAGTTAAATCGGTTTAAAATGTTAATGAACCAATCTTTAGAAATGAGAACAATGCAATAAATAGAATATTCTAGATAATTACTAGCTGACCGGGCGAACTTTGTATCGCCTAACAATTGATCAGTTATCGAACGGGATGAAAAATAATTAAATTATTTTATTTTTTTCGATTCGGGATATAAAAAATAGATAGTAACCGATTCTCAGACCTACTGAATATGCGTATAAAATTTCATAAAAATCGGTTTAGTTTAGCCGTTTCGGAGGAGTATGGTAACTAACATTGTGACATGATAATTTTATATATAAGATTATGTGATGACAGACACACACATCTCATTTAGCGTGCCTAGAAGCGACATGATTAGATATTTCTCAGCATGAATGTCATGATTAGGGACCTTAAGGTGCACTGAAGCGTACAACTAATTTACCTCACACTAATATCCGTTATAATACGACAGAGATACCCAAACAAGCGTTATGATTCGACAGCATTACGCCATTATGTGAGGGATGCCTTATTTGAATAAGCGCAAATTGTCAAAGAGATTTTATCTGGTTAAACAAAGATGCTCCTTCTGTTATACCGTTTGCCCCCGTACAAGGGTGCCTATTTAATGGGATCGGCTAATACGGTTGATGAGGCCTGATTTTAACCCCCCTTATTAATAGAGTTTTTGTCTTCGTCGCTCTTATGTAATGTTCCTTTGGAGTGATAGGAAGGTAGACGTAGGATTATGTGTTAAGCAGCTTTTATAGTGTTTTCGTGGTTGATATTATCTGTTACAAGTTCAGCTGTTAGTAGTAAAGTTATTAATTGTTAATGCAGAGATTTGATCGGTAAGCTCATAATGGAAAATAAATATCCATGCTTTGACCGTACAGAAAAGGAGATCTTTTGATGTGTGTCGACAATGTGTTTCACCTGTTACCTACCTGTTTTTAAAACTTTTATAAGAAAACTATATGAATCGTATCTACCAGCTCAATCCTAAGGAATTACAATGTATTTACGACCATTAAATTTTTAACTATCATTGCATCAGTAGTTTGCATTTTACTGTATTTTAAGCACAGGTAAGCAAGCAGTTTCTTTTAACATAAATAGTTTGAGAATAACAATGCTATTTATCAGAGTAAACACTAGGATATAGAACAAAGGAGTAAACAGTACTTAATTCTTCAATGTTTACGGAATTAGTGTGTCCGTTACAATAATCTAGAGATTTACATTCCGCGTATTTAAAATATATATGTTCAACATATTTTTGTTACAAACATATCAACTATGAGAGAATGGGTTGACGAGATAAATGTTGCAAAAGGTGGAATTTTTAAACACAAGTAAGTAACGGGGACCGCAAAACAAATATTTATTCCGGACCGAATAAAAAGCAATTGACGTCCACTAAAAAGCCTGAACAATCATCAATCCCAATGAATTCTCCATCAACACACCCCAACGTGAGAAAAATCAAACAAAACGACATCCAATCACTGAATTGGCCACAAAGGGATCCGATCCCCGATTTTATTTTAAACAAGATCCCCCCGTGACGCAAGATAGGCGATTTTTACGTCATTACTGTCATTAGTGTTCCCGCTGCGTCATCTTGACACGATTTGTCTATGGTTATCGCGCGATTTTTTGGCGCGAACGCGTGGCCTATCACGCACACGTACAATATGGCGGAGTTTTCGCAGACTAATGTGTTGGAAGAAACTTTGAGAAGATAAGCCGTGAAAGCCGAATGGCTGGCATTTTTTGCGTTTGGTGATTTCGTCAAAAACTAATTATCTTTAACGTCTTTTTATAACGCATTAGATCGTATCTGTTGACTGTTTCTTTGAACGCATCTTTTACGTAGCTATTACTACACAAACTCATATCCACGTCATCCACGCACCGCACAATGAGGATTGCTCTTATATCTCTCAAAAACTAACCCTTGAAACGTAAAGCGGAAATAAAGTCGAGTTGGACCATTATTTTCGCTGTACGAAGTTCGTTCGGTACCAAAGCGAAGGGTAAACACGGGCACTAAAAAGCACAAGAGGCCTTCAAAAGCCACGCGTCGTGGACCACAACAAACGAATGCGGCAAGTGAACGACAATCAGAATAATTTTAATTAAAGAAAAATTACCGCGGCGAAGTGCGCAAGTACTGCGGTAGCGTCGGATTGTAAAGTTAGTTTTATGCGCATTCTGATTCACCGATTCTGTATGGTTGCTTGTCAAGGGTAATTTTCATTACCACTCAAGTCATGAACTAATAGAATTTATTTATGTATTTGTATCTATTTTTTTTTAATTTAATAAAAAAGGTCCTATGGTTTTAGACCTAACATCAGTAACAAAATTCGTTTTACAAAGAAAAACTAAAAAAAATTAAATCTATGCGAAATTAATAAAAAAAATTAAGAACTATTAAAAATACCAGTTTTACACAATATACCCGTTTTTATTGTTAAAAAATACATTATTAAAAAAGTTGCAATACTTACTACAACCCATATTTCCCCGTTCTGTTTGTGCTGACCATAGAACCCTCAAAACAATTCGAACAACCCTTCCCGCGAACAATTAGCGCGCAAGTGCACTTCCCGAACAACACTGCGTCCCTCAGCCTTTTGCCTTGCCAGTTGCCACCGACGCGGACGAACCTCACGAACCTCTCCCTTTGTGATTGTACGCTGTTTTTGATAATTTGCTTTTACTAAACGTATTTCCGAGGAAAATCCCGATTCTTTGTTATTTTTACAACAAAAATTTGCATTATTCCTTTTAAAATTCTGTAAGTTACCTCAATTTTTACATTACCTTTATTTTTTAACACAAAACTGTACTAAAAATACTACTATTATTGCACTTATCAAAAATAGAAACTTTATAATATATAAACCCAGGATTTTAAATATATAATATAACTATACTTTATATAGTTAGCTCTGTTTGTGCTGACCATAGAACCCTAACAATAATATTCGAACAACCCTTCCCTCGAACAATTAGCACGCAAGTGCACTTTTGGAACAACACTACGTCCTTATTTAATATCAGAGCATAATTATACCACCTACTGAGGCTACTGAGCTTTTTTAGTTTAACTTTACACTTTGATATTCTGCTTTTATAAAATATATCGTATTTTAAATATATAATATATATAAAGGAAATAAAAATCCTATTTTCATAATATTAATAAGTAACAGTATACATAGTAAATTCTCCTGTCCATTATAAATTATTTGTTTTGTTTAATCAAAATTACTCAAAGTAAAATAAATACTGAAGATTCCTTAAATTTTCTACCTAAGAAAATCACTAAATTGTGAGTAATCGTTACTAATTAATCTTATTACCTTTAAATTATGTGCTTCGGGAGTACCTACAAGTGCTACAACAACTCAAAATTAGAGGATCTCACGTATCTGTTTTACATTAAAAAAAAATACAAAATTTATTGGCTGCTAGATTGCTAAAATCATTTTCTGCTATTTAACCATGAAGATAATCAATCAAATAATCAACGTGATTATACAAAAATATGAAAAATTTGGCATTTGCCTAGTATTGTTCAGTACGAGAAGAGTATAACGTATGTTAGGTTATTGTATTAGTTATTTTACAAGTATTATTTTTATAAAGGTTGATGAAATACCAGACAGGTTAACTAGTGGAAAGTTGTCTCCATCACCAATGTAAAGTACCAGAGATAATCCCAATGCATCGGCATCCTTGAAAGAGAGCTCGTAACAAAAACTAACAGACTTATGAAGACTAAGAAATATCAATACTGTGAATAAAGTCAAGTTTTCTTTATGGACAGTTGTAAGATCATGATTTTGTATTAAAAATTAGGGACAACACTTAAACAGATCAAGTGACACTAACGTCCCACGATTCTCCAAATTTCTTAACGCAATAACTCGAACTTACAGTTACAAACATTCCAGAAATACATGAGGACAAGTAACACATTTTATCGTTTATGGGCCACGAAACTTCTAATTACTTATTTCGAGTTCTGTACCATTTCTCACCTTGCGTCGCTGTAACGTGATTCTAGGAATTATTATCTTACTAATGTTGCCTCCACACTTAATGTTAGCTCGTAATTTGAAAAGATGTGGGATACCGAAACTCAAACCGGTTCTAAATGAACGCAGCCCGACAAAAATAAACGCACAGATCTTATTTCACAGCGTTTGTTCTTTTTCAAGTTATTTTTTTAAATGGCATTCCTTTTTTGAATTAATAGAATGGGTTATCATCGAGGCGTCATCGTTGGCCACTAATTATGTCAGTTGCCTACTGTCCGAGCCTACATGTCATTTGATCACGCATATAACTCAAAATTTAATGTCAAAACTAGTTGGCGCAGAATTCATGTTGGGGATTGTTAACTGCCCACGGGTAAGCACTAAACATTTTATTGCCGACCACAAAGAAACTTACGTACAGAGTAGTTTTGTAATTAATTTCCACAATGGCCTCAGCCTCTCTGAATATCTGAATCCTCTGTACATTGTAATTATTGGATGAAAGTAACCTGGCTGTATGATAAATGAAGTAAAGACAACTCGTCATTGTCTCGCGAATGAAAGAGCTTTTGTCTATGGGTCGAGACAAAACGCTCGGTCGTTGTCTATGCCCCGCTCGGCTCACTCCTTTGTCGACCAATGGCAGAGCATTGTGGGATGTGTTGGCGGAATTATTAAATGTAGGTATTTAAAAAACAAAATACGCGGTAAACATTTGCAAAATTCTCACAGCCTGGTTGCGTAAGGTCATAAATTGTTATTTATAATTTTATTACTGAAAATAAAAACATAATATTCACAACATATAATATTGATTAATTGAGTAAATTATTTACTTATTAATATTTTAATTATATTCAGAAGCTATAATCCTTCGATATTTGTGATGATAAATTATAATCAACTGGCGGCATGTGAATAGAAAAGCGAATTTAGTCATCGATATACATAACGGTGTTGCTTAATTAGTGAAGTTAATCATTGATCCAATCATTAAAAATATTTATTAGTAACGATTACAATTTATTGATTTTCTTAGGTAGGAAATTAAAGGAATCTTCAGTATTTTACTTTCGAGTAATTTTGAGTAAACTCATAAGGTAAAATAAAACGCAACACAAATAATTCATAATAGACAGGAGAATTTACTATGTATATTATTACTAATTAATATTATTTTGAAAATAGGATTTTTTATTTTCTTTTTAAATATTATACTAGGAAATCGCCCTCTCTTCGTTTCGGGAAAAGTAGTAAAATATAATATAGACTATGTCACCCGGGGATAGTGTAGCTTCCCAATAGAGAAAGAATTTTTCAAATCGGTTCGGTAGTTTCGGAGCCTATTCAATGCAAACAATCAAATCTTTCCTTTTTATAATATTAGTATAGATTATACTTCGCAAAGATTTTGAAATATCAAGGCGCAAACATCAACGTAATTCAAATTATCATCATTTATGTTATAAACAAAAAACCTTTGAGAAGCAAAATATTTGCGCGACCCGATCCCAAGATTGAGAAGCAATGCCTTCGGAAAACAATACCGAAAGCGGTATAACGCGATTTGTAAAGCGACGCACAAAGCGACATTGTGCGCCCATATGGGAAAATATCGCTTGTTTTGTCATCCCTATTGTTGTTGACAGACGGACGGACAACTGAAAGACAGGCTTTGAATACTTATGTAAGCAGGAAGGCTTGGTACTGAGATTATGTAAAGCACTGAGCGCGAGCGTTCCACGCTTATTGAATGCCTTTGTCATTTAAATTGCATTGCGATTCAAATGGATTAATATTTTTAGGTTAAGTTAGGTTTTACCTATGAAAATGCACATTGCAAAGAACAATGGGTAGTTTTGTTTGATCCTGTAAGACCTACCTTGTAATGGAGGCCATACACGATCATGTGTACTTGATCAAGCGTCAAGCAGACTTGACGCGGCATCCAGTATACTTGATCGTGTATAATAATAGCCACGGTAAGCTATCTGGCCATTTATTTATTTATTTATTTATTTTATTTTATTGGGAAAGCATACAGTGATACTTAACTAGTTACAAACACATGCTTATAAATCTAAACACCATTTACTTGCTTTCGCCATATAGTTTGCTTTGCCATATAGTTATCTCATGCACACTGAATGGCGCGTCAAGTCAAACTGCTTTGACAAGTCATACTGTAGACTTGATACTCCATAATTAAGATAACTCAATATGAACAAAGTGAACGAATCATTCAGAATGGAAGACAGAAATTATGATCATTTCTTTATACATCAAAATCTATTTAAATACTTAAAAATAACCATAACTAATTTATCAAATAATAACCATTCGCTCTTTTATTCGTTCATTAAAAAAATACCTATAGATGGTAGGTACCCACTTATCGCATCTAGCTCTCGCTCTAGGAATAGTGTAAGGATCATTTACAAAAATACAGGACTCGCATAATAGGATGTCCTGAAAAAATAGGAAAGTTGGCAACTCTAACAATAACCTACATCCACATCTTTTGGACATATCGATATGGTAATTCTATCAATGTTTCTGTTTAATATTTTACTGCGATTAGATTTATTATAATTAAGCGACCATAAATCCGGTGCCAATGGTTGCTTATGGTTACTCTTACTCATGGTTGGTTACTCATTATGGATTGAGCATTAAACATTTTATGGTGGACATGACGTTTTGAGTGTGTCTCCAGCTGGTTTACTGGCGAATGTTGTAAATGAGTTTTAAACATTGGGTGTTGTTTTGAAATACCGTTTTAAATCTTAGGACCTTATAAAAGTGTAACTTTGAATCTGTGTATGATTTTTTTGGGAACATTAATGGTTGGGTACGGTTTGATTATAGTAGTGTCACTGTTATGGTAGACATACACGATCAAGTATACTTGTCAAGATTGCAGCGGACTTGACGCGGCATCCAGTAAACTTGACGGTGTATGACCACGGTATGGCTATCTGGCCATATAGCTATCTCATGCACACTGCATACCGCATCAAGTCAAACTGCAAACTTGACAAGTACACTTGATAGTGTATGGCAACCATTAGGAGGAAAAAATGCAGGCCAATTTATGCATGCATTTCTTCTATAAAATTCATTCGGTTATTATTATTTATTTAGTTGGTTAATAAAAACCATCAATATTATTCTTGCAATGTGATGAAGTCTACTTTTATGGATGTAGGGAAAACCTGGGCTCTGTAAGTTTTATGATAATATTGTTTCTGTGCTCTGTAAATGTTATGATAATGTTTTGTTTCTTAAACCGACTATCCTACTTAGCGAAGGTTTGGGTTGGATGCCCAGTCAATACAAATAATATGCCGAATTTTTTTGACAGTCATATATTTTTCAATAGTCATATTATTGGCCATCATCTTATCTGCATTGCAGTATTGTGAAGTACCATTAAGGCCTCAACAACTTACATAAAATTTGTGATAACTTAGCATGAATAGGATGCTCCTTAGTTACCAAAATACTTTCAGATACGCAATGCAAGAGATTTCGATATTACCAGCATCAAGTTTGCATTATCTAATACCTTTGAACGAGCAATTCTTGTATATACATATATTTTCTAAATCTCAGAAACGGCTCCAACGATTTTCATGAAATTTAGTATGCTGGGGTTTTGGGCGCGATAAATCGATGTAGCTAGGATTCATTTTCAGAAAATGTCGTTTTATCCGTATTTTCAAGCAATTAATAACTGCTAAGTACTTTTACTTAACTGCTACTGCTCTTCGTGACATCTGTTGGCGAGTAGCAAAACTAAAGCTACTTCAGTACATGGTGTTGTTAAGCAAAATTAAATCGAGCAAAGCTCGGTCATCTACTTTAAATTAACTGTCTTTCGTTTCGGTCAGTTAAATGATTTCTTCTGCTTTAAGAGTGCTACATAATGTTCTTGTAGATATATGAAGTCCACCTGTGAGTATCAGAATCAGGCAAATGTCTGTGGCCAATGGCAAATGATCTATACGTATGGCCAAAAAACCTTCAACCTTCTCACTGCGAGAGAACACACGAACTAATGGATGACAATTTAACTGAATGGACAATAATGGGTCAAAACAGACCTCCTCCAATACCCAAACCCGTGGACTGACACTAATCTCACAACAAAACAGACAAACAGTCGCGACAAAGCAGTCTTTTCACCATAAACAACCCACCCTCAAATTTGAACTCCAAATCAACTACATACGGTCGAATCTCGAATGCGTAAAGTTTTCGAGTGTGTCAATAAAATATTCAAATGGAAACAGTATAAAACAATAAATGATGGTAATTGGCCGTTCACACCACGCTGTCCCACGGTCGGCACAGCCGTTGCTTGTATCGGTCCACTTCAGACTGACTTACGCGCTTTAATTACTTTTTAGATATCACGGAATTATGTTTTATCTAAAAATGCGTTATGTGTGAGACGAACTTGAGATGCGAGGGTTCTGTAGATGTACCTACATATCTAGATATAATATATCTATAGGTCTATAAAATCCCGAAGTTAATTCGATTTGCCGGTGGAATTGTTCAAGAAAAATGCAAAATATTAACTTATAGGAAAAGGTGGTAGGAACTCGTGTAGGCGAGTATCAAATTGACAAAGACGCATTGAAATTACTAATTCTGCAGTCAGTTCCACTCTTTTATTAATTATTTATGTATATTTTATATAGTACTAGCTGTTACCCGCGACTTCGTACGCCGAAAATAAAGATCCCTTCATTATAAAACATGTTTTTCATAAATTGACAGCAAACTTGTCCATACTATGAAGAGAGGACACCCGTGCCTTGTAATAGTCCACTATGGGTTGAAGCTAAAACACCTATACTTAGTACATATATCGTATTATGTAAATGAGTAAAATATTAAACAAATCTTTAGTGTTGATAATGAAATGATAACTATGATCTGATATTGTAGCGTGATTGGTAGTCAGCAAGATACTAAACTCTTCACCAAAATTACAGCAAAAGTGACATGTTCTTAGAACCCATTAATTACCCATCGGGAGAAGCATTCATAGCCCGGGCGCAGCGGCTTGTGTCGGTTCTAATAGTAATCGATGAAGATAAACAATAGCGAGTGTGGTCGGTAGTTGGATAAGTGACCGCTAGTGGCAAAAAATTCTTAAGCTCTCCGAGCTTCGGAGGGCACGTAAGGCTGTCGGTCCCGGTTGTTGTCGTAAGATAACAGTCGTTATGACATATTGAAAGTCCTCGCCCGGCGTAATGACTTCCGACACTTGGGTTGATTTCTAATCCCTCCATCAATCCATACTGGAGCAAAGTGGTGGAGTATGCTCTAGGCGTCCTCAAGAGTGAGTGCTCAGTAGTGAGCCATTAATAACCCACCCATAGGAAAGGTCCCAAAATAATTGAACTTTTTAGAATTTAGAGGTTTATCTAAGTCAGGGCCTGAGAGTTTTTGAATTTTAAATTTACATTGTAATTTTACAGAATACACAACATATCTTTCTTTTCTTTTTGGGCAGCAGCAAATCAGTGATTCCTTTAGCGTTGCTAATGTACATTGGCGAAAGTGACCACTTACCATGAGGTGACTCATCTGTTCGTTTTACAACTTCTTACTCCAAACATACTCTAAACTTACAACCTCCAGTTTTAGCCCTTAGGGAATGTATTACCAAACAATCATGTTACAGTTATTTTTGTTTTATGTAAGATTATATACTAACTACCAGCTTTCACAGTTTTACCTTAAAAAACCGGGCAAATGCGTGTCAGGTCACGTGCAATATTGGGTTCCAAAGTAGTAAGTTTATTGAATATAACTCATTAACTACGATACTTATGTTAACATAGCCTTGATAGTTTTCCTTATAAATTCATCGTATAACCTATTTTTGAGAATTTTTTCACTTGTCCAACTCCAACCGTTTAGTCGTTAGGGGGGACACTTGACTTGACTTGGGTACCCAAAATTAGCACTTTCAAGCCAAATATTTCGCAAACGGAACTCTACATCCAAAAATGGTCTCAAAAGACCCATAATATTTTTGAAAAAACTTTTCAACGATACCCCACACTATAGGGATGAATAAAAAAATTATGCTCACGTTACCTGTAGTGGAGATACCCCGAAAAAAAAAGTTTTTTCAGTAGTTTATTCTACGATTTTGGAGTTTTAATAAATATGTATATCCATGCCAAATTATAGCTTTCTAGCACTAAGGGTCTCGGCGCTTTGCTTTGGACAGACGGACAGACTGACGGACGGACATGACGAAGCTATTAGGGTTCCGATTTTACTTCAGAACCCTAAAAATGACGGAGTTTCGTATAAACATTCCCTGAATTAACCCTTTAAAGATTGATTTTTCAAATTATGTTAAAGTTAATTTTTGTTTATAACAGTCGAACTGAGAACCTGCTACTTTTTTGAAGTTGGTTAAAAAACCGGCTAATAGCGTGTCAGGTCACTGGTAATATAGGATTTCGAAGTTCTAAGTTTATAGAACTCAATAACTACGTATGCTAATAATAATATAGCCATGATAGTTTTCCTTTTGATGCTATTGCCATGAATTTTTTTACGTGTCTAACACTTACGAATATTTCGCAAACAGACCCCTCAATCGAAAAATGGACTTATAAGACCCATATTATTTTTGAGAGACCTTTTCCACGATACCCCGCACTATGGGGTGCGTGACGGAAAAAAATATCCCTATATTACCTCTAGAAGAGGTATCCTAAAAACAAATTGTTAAAAATGTTATTCTACCAGAAGTTTAAATAAACTAAATTACAGCTTTCTAGCACTAAGGGCCTCTGCGCTATGCTACGAACGGACGGATGGATGGACGGACGGACGGGCATGATGAAACTATGAGAATTCTGTTTTGACTTCGGAACCCTAAAAAGAGTCATAAAAATCGCTTCATAAAATATAACGAATCTATTAACTACATATAACAAAATTTGACCTTATCCCTCAGGAACAGGTCGGTTTTCCGGGATAAAAAGTATCCTATGTCCTTTCCCGAGCTCAATTCTATATCTGTACCAAACATCAAAATCGGTTCAGTTTTTTAGGCTTGAAAGAGTTATCCCTCAGGAACAGGTCTATTTTCCGGGATAAAAAGTATCCTATGTCCTTTCCCGAGCTCAATTCTATATCTGTACCAAATTTCATCAAAATCGGTTTAGTGGCTTGAAAGAGTTATCCCTCAGGAACAGGTCTATTTTCCGGGATAAAAAGTATCCTATGTCCTTTCCCGAGCTCAATTCTATATCTGTACCAAATTTCATCAAAATCGGTTTAGTGGCTTGAAAGAGTTATCCCTCAGGAACAGGTCTATTTTCCGGGATAAAAAGTATCCTATGTCCTTTCCCGAGCTCAATTCTATATCTGTACCAAACATCAAAATCGGTTCAGTTTTTTAGGCTTGAAAGAGATATCCCTCAGGAACAGGTATATTTTCCGGGATAAAAAGTATCCTATGTCCTTTCCCGAGCTCAATTCTATATAATATGTACCAAATTTCATCAAAATCGGTTTTGTGGCTTGTAAGAGTTATCCCTCAGGAACAGGTCTATTTTCCGGGATAAAAAGTATCCTATGTTCTTTCCCGAGCTCAATTCTATATCTGTACCAAATTTCATCAAAATCGGTTTAGTGGCTTGAAAGAGTTATCCCTCAGGAACAGGTCTATTTTCCGGGATAAAAAGTATCCTATGTCCTTTCCCGAGCTCAATTCTATATCTGTACCAAATTTCATCAAAATCGGTTTAGTGGCTTGAAAGAGTTATCCCTCAGGAACAGGTCTATTTTCCGGGATAAAAAGTATCCTATGTCCATTCCCGAGCTCAATTCTATATCTGTACCAAATTTCATCAAAATCGGTTTAGTGGCTTGAAAGAGTTATCCCTCAGGAACAGGTCTATTTTCCGGGATAAAAAGTATCCTATGTCCTTTCCCGAGCTCAATTCTATATCTGTACCAAATTTCATCAAAATCGGTTCAGTAGTTTTGGCGTGGAATAGTTATCCCTCAGGAACACGTCTATTTTCCGGGATAAAAAGTATCCTATGTTCATTCCCGAGCTCAATTCCATATCTGTACCAAATTTCATCAAAATCGGTTCAGTGTTTTAGGCGTTATTGAGTAGCAGACAGAGTTACTTTCGCATTTATAATATTAGTATAGATAATTTACTTATATACACCAAGTGTACTTATTTAAGAAAGATTTGCCAACAAAAGAAGCTCTCAATTTTCCCTTTTGCTTATACGGATCCCTAAAAATATTTCTGTATCGTGCATTAGAGCTTTCTAAATTAGATTTGACGATATCTTAAAGTTACATTCGAACCTAATAGCCTTTAGAATTTAATTGTTTATCCTAATTGTAATGTTTTTTTCAAAAAAGATAATACACTCTGAGTTGCCCGCGTTTACCGGGATACAAAATAACCTATATCTTATTTCACATCATGTCAATCTGTATGCAAAATTTTATGAAAATCCCTTCAGAAGTTTTTCCGTGACAAACATACATACTCAAAAACTTTCACAATTATAATATTAGTAGTCTATCAACATCACAAAATCGTTTTTCTTCCTTCTTCTTACTTCTGGAATCTGAACTCCGTTAATTGTTAATTATTACGTTATTGTTAATTATTACAATAAAGATGAACATGAAATGTAAAAATCCTATATTAAGTGCAATAACAGTATTAATGTAATACTTGGCTTCAACCCATTAATGGCCCACTACGGGGCACGGGTCTCTCCTCTTAAGGAGGCCTAGAGCATACTCCACCACGCTGCTCCAGTGCGGATTGGTGGAGATTTGATTGATGTAATACTTAATTCTATTAAAATAGGAGTAATCACATAATCTTTACTAATATTATAAAGAGGAAAGATTTGATTGTTTGCATTGAATAGGCTCCGAAACTACCGAACCAAAATAATATTTGTACGCCGTGATAACGGCATAGTATCTATAGTAGTTTCATCAATTTAACCTAAGAGCTAATATAAACAGTACCTATACAAATAAATAAATAAAATTCAAAAAATTCAAATTCCGAATTCTTCACTCGGATAACTTTTTAAGACACTTGATGGCAAGTGGCTACCATCACCATCACATACTGTCAAAGACGGGAATCGAACCTGAGGCCCGTCGCTTAGCAGTAACATTACCAAAAGCCATAAATAGTGTTTGCACAATTAATAGCTATTGTAAACAATACGTAAACAAGGAATGCTTATAATTCATATTGAATTATAATTATTACTTGACTTATGTTACTTAAGATTAAATTAACTATAGTTAAACCACACTTATAAGAATCCGATGTTATCTGATGATAGTTGTGAAGCGTTTAGGACGTCGAAGATGAAAAATAAACGGCAGTATCACAATAAATGTTAAATATTTTCCGTTTAAATGTGATTAATTGGGGTATTAGGACAGAATTATCTGGTATTAACATCGAGCCGAAAACATAATGTTGTAAGAATAATGTTTAGTACGATAACTTATTGAAAAATTTATTAATATTGTAATCGTGTGTTAAGGGACGGAAAAGAAATTGACGTTGTATAAATATTTAAGAGTTAAAACGACACTTTAGAAATATGGAATTTTCTTGTAATTTTAACGGCGTGTGCATTTTTTTGTTGAAGGAAATTATTTCTAGGTATTTAAGAATACGTAAGTATCACATAAAAAGTTTAAAAACGTTTTATTTTTATTGTATACCTACGAAATGTCATGCTCTCAATTATCATAACTTTTGATTAATTATTTCTATCAATTTGTTCCTTGACTAAGTAATATCCTTTCTAGGTCTGATTACTATTCAATAAAGCCTAATATAACACGATTGTTAATATTAGTGACTAGTTGTTGCCCGCAGCTACGCACGCGGAAACTGTGCACCTCATCAGCGGCCGGATTTAGTCGCCTCTTACGACACCCATCCGGCGTGGGATTGGGGTTAGTATTCTAAGCCGCCCCAATACGGCTAAAAACCTACGGCTACGGCTTCCTTAGTGGATGCTTACGTCATAAGAGGAATACTTGTGCGAAATTTTAAGTTTCTAAACCTAAGGGTTTGGCTTGTGCATTGTTACATGAGTCAATCACTTTTGCCTTTTATATATACTGATAAGATAACATAGACTTCATCAATTTATTTATTTTTAAAGACAAAAAAACGACATCACTACTTTAGTGTTCACGTTCAAAGGCAAAATACTTAGAATATTTCAAACAACGTAATATTTTTAAAACGAATAAACTATAAAAATAACTCCTTACATGTAATGGCCAGTGTTATAATGAATGATGCAATTAAAACAACTATTAAAAGTAAAACGTTTTAGCCCAAACTTGTGAGTTTTGTGAGAACTTTACTTATTAATTGCTGATAACACTACACTATAATAAAGTAGCTAAGAGCCTAAGACACTTGTGCTATGACATGGACTCTCTAATTTTATCAGATCATCTTAAGTTACGTTTTACAACTTGATGGCGTTATAACTTGAGAGACAGATTCATTAAAAAGTGGCTGGAAATCGAGTGTTATTGTAATAGGATTTTCATTCCCAGAATACCTGATAATTTGTCTACCGCGAAATTCCTAACACAATCTTTATTATAATGATTGTATTTATCAATTTCATTCATTTCAACTTTCTAATTTGATGTAGGATGAGAATGTAGTTTACAAAAGTTCGTAATATTACCAGCAATATAGTAAATAACATTGTTAACATATCATAGAGAAATAACTAAGTATTTTCATTGTTTCACCTATACCACAAAAGACCTACAAGATAGTACATAATAGCCTATATATTAATCATCTTTAATACTTCAATAACTGATTTACGCCCCAACTCAGAGTCACTAACGGTTACTTTAATAGCTCCTTAGTAAATAATCACCAAACAAATTCTGTATTTTGGAGCGATTTAAGTAACCATTAGTAAATCTGTGTTGGGGCATGACATTTATAGGTTGTCTACAAGAGCTTATTAAATGAGAAAACCGCCCATACTAATATTATAAACAGGAAAGATTTGTTTGTTTGCATTGAATAGGCTCCAAAACTACCGAACCGATTTGAAAAATTCTTTCACTGTTGGGAAGCTACACTATCCCCGGGTGACATAGGCTATACCTAATTATTATTATTTTATTTTTTTACTATTTTTCCCAAAGCGAAGCGAGAGCGATTTCCTAGTAATGTAATATATCTCAATGTAATCGTATACACACATGTAGCATTAGATGTATACATATGTAAGACATGTCGTCAATTGTATTTTTTAGTCCACTTAGTTATAGGTACACTACCGTTTCATAATTCAGTTTTTGTAACGACCGCTATCTTTGTAGTAGCTTTTTAATCTTAATTATTGCAAAGCTAAGGCAATAATTATACCAGAATTACAAATTATAGCCTGATTGATTTATATCGGTTTACTTTGAAACGAAATACGGTTTTTAGCTGAAATATTAATTTAGTTGTACCATTATGAGTTAATTTGTCTTGTAAGTGATACTAGGGTTTCGAATATAAAAAGTAACTGCGAATTAATTTATAAACGTGATTTATGTCATTTTACTTACTTGCCAGTTAGCGTAGGGCGCGGTAATGGAATGCACAGCCTCAACTCTTTCGTACGGCCAGAATATACAATACTAGCTGTGCAGCGTGGTTTCACCCGCGTTAATTTGTGGAAAAAACTAACTACTTAAATATATCATGTTATATAGCCTTTCTCGATAAATGGACTATCAAAAACAAAAAGAATTTTTAAATTTGAACCAGTAGTTTCTGAGATTAGCGCTTTCAACCAAAGAAACTCTTCAGCTTTATGATATTAAGTAGGATAGATAATCCCTACTAGTATCCCTACAACGTCAACAGTTCCCAAAACTCAAACAGCGATTCGGGAAGAGTGTAAAGAGTAAGCGTATTGTAAATTCATACATAGGAGACGCAGGTTTTTTACATAATACTTGTATCTTGTATAATTCCGCTGAAATAACTGCAATATTTATATAGCGAAGTTGTTGACACAGACGTAGAAGTCGATAAATAGCAAAGAATGAAGATCTTAATGTATATGTGTATCTTTAATAATGTTTTCAGCATTCCGAAGTAAAATCGAAACCCTTATAGTTTCTTCATGTCCGTCCGTTCGTTCGAGGCATAGTGCCAACACTCTTAGTGCTAGATAGCTGTAATTTGGCATGGCTATACATATTTATTAAAATTCCAAAATCGTGGAATGTTTTTTCAAAGTAGGTACCTCCCTTACAGATAACCTGAGGATGATTTTTTTTTTATTGCGTAGGTACTCCGTAGTGTGGGGTATCGTTGAAAAGTTCTTTCAAAAATATTACGGGTCTCCTAAGACCATTTTTGGATTTAACTATTCGTTTGCGAAATATTTGGCTTAAAAGTGCTCAAGTGTGCTCAAATGTGGGGGGGACATACTGGCTAAATAGTTGGAGATGGACAAGCGGAAAAATTCTCAAAAATAAAGTATATACATGATGAATTCACAAGGAAAACTATCACGGCTATATTAGCATTAGTCGATAAACTTACTACTTCGGAACCCTACATGGCACGTGGCCTGACAAGCACTTGCCCGGTTTTATTTCTTACCATTTTTTTTTCATCACATTCGTGGAATCGAATTTTGTGTGAAATGGTGTCGTTTTGCATCTTACCTGTAACAAGAAAAATATTTTTAAATATAAGTACAGACATGCAAGAATAGTAAGAACATAACAATTGTAGAGAATTCTGTTGATATTATGTTATTATCATATTTATTATTGATACATACAGGCCGATTTTCTAAGCTTTTAGCGATAAAAATATATTATTTTTAAATATTTTTTATTATTTTTAAATATCTGCTGAATAAAGTCACTTTCTTTTCATTTTTAGTTCTGCTAGAATTCTCTTTCGTTAATAAAAATTCATAAAACCTTACACTTAATTTCCTTCTTAAACTTTAAATCATATATTAAAACAACTAAAAACACGTCTACTAATAGTTATAATAAAAATATAAAGCACGAAACAAAATGCCGCCGAACTAGACTTTAAAAACCGCCTTCATAATAAATAACAGACTGCGGACAAACTTAAATAAATGCCCACTAATGAGCATAATATTATAATATTGTACGGGCTCAAAGAGTCTTGTTAAGACCGCACTCCACATAGGTGCAAGGAGCAGTGCTATTAAATTCTAACGCTACGATGCAAGTTACAAGCGGCAAGCGACAAGTGATAAGCGACAAGCGGAAAGCGGAAAGTCGTACGCGTCGTCGCTAGTTAAGAAAGTACGGTGATTAAACTATTTTTGTTGAACTTTTAAAGCCATCATTAAGGGTTACAACTAATCTTAACGCTAATTACTCAGCACAAAACAAAACACTGTGAATTTTATTAAATCGTACAATTTATCTCATAAATAAGATATTAATTTGTCAAATCGTTCAGAACTTCGAAACGCTCAGAATATTATGAACAGTATTCTATAATAATTTAATACCTAATCTACGAAACAATACCTATAACATCAAATCAATTAAATTTTTAAATATTATAACAACTTCAAAATTGAATGCCTAATGATTCTACAGCCATTTTAATTTGTACATTACATATTAATATTCTTACATATCTAGTAAACGTTAAGTAAGCAAACCCGCTAACCACCTATCAATTACGACCGTCATACTCCACACATGTAGCCTCTGAATGCACAAAGACGTATAATAATCATAAGGCGACTTGCAATTAAAAAATTTAAGGCACTTTGTCGCCGGCCTTTTGGCTTTCAAATGTAAGAGGACCGTGGAGGAGGTCTGAGAAGGTCTGAGAAGAACTGTGGGAGGTCTGGAGACTGGTTGCCACGGTTTTAGTAACTACAGTCAGTTTATTAATGAAAGATTTAATTTGTTTCTGAAGATTTTATAGTATTCGGAAGCTACTGGACTTTATAAGTCCAAGAAATCTTGCGGTTCAACTTACAACGGATGCCATGATGTTAGGTCTTCTAGTGCATAATCATTTACAGTCTCATTCTCATCAGGTTACCTGATGGTAAGTGGCTACCATCGCCCATAGGCATACCAGTGTAGTCTTTACATTTCGTAATCAAATTAATCATATACAGCATACTATAATACGTAACTCAAAATTACCACGCAGCTAACATAATTATAAAAAAATATTCAAGACATCTCTACATTACACCCAGAAGTATAAAATTATCTTTAATATGCAGACATCGCATTAATATAATTTTATAATAGTAAGATAGACGCCTCTTCCAGCCCACACACGATCAAAAATAAACGCTTCATTTCGATTTTAACAGATGATTAACTTAATCCAATGTTACGGTTTTATTTAATTAGTTTCATCAATTACAAAAATCAATATTTTGACATAACTTTGAGTTATTTAGCTCAATTAAAAATGTTAATGGAGACTTATCCAAGTACCGGTTGGTCAGTCTTTATAATAGTTCCTACAAATATTAAAATATAATGTCACAGAACAGACATCTCGAACAAAATCTGTGTCCAGCCGGGAGGTTCGATTTTCAAAATTGAGCCCCGGTTCTCCGTTTAAAATCGAACGAATCCACTGAAGATTGAAGCCACGTGGCGCCAATGCATTGGGACATACATGGTGTTCGCGGTGTCTGTTCTAAACGCTAGTTCTATACTTCAATGCCTAGAAACTGTGAAATTGAATTGTGAAACAGAATCACCCAGTATCAAATACAGTTTAGCCCCCACTTACGTAACAACACGGCTATAAACAAATACCTACTTATTTACGTTCCAGAAAAGACAGACACATAAACAAGCTAATCGAATTAAAATATTCAATTCGAAAAAATACACTTTTAATTTTCTAAACAACCTATCAAGCACGCTTCATACAAAAGTAGTTCATATAAACATAGAGTAATAAACAAAAACAGAGGAGTGCGTTCGCGGAATCACGTCAGAGAATAAAGCGATCGTATTTCGCAATGGAAAGCAATACTCGGAAACGCGTTACGACTTACGATCTCACAGTTAGACGGATATGCGCATCTCTTTATTATTCCAATAACAATCTGTAATGAGTGCTCTGGTCAAACGTAAATAGCGACTTCGTATTTGAATGAAGGCAGCGTAAACACTGTTCTATGATATACTCTGTGATCGACAGGGCTTGCAACTACAGTGCTTTTCACATACCTGAGTTTGCACTTCCCTATTGTGTTGGTAAAAAATAACCAAGTTAACAGTGTTAAAACAAAATAATACACTTTTATTGAGAACTAGGAAATCGCCCTTGCTTCGCTTCGGGAAAAATAGTAAAAAAAAATATAATATAGCCTATGTCACCCGGGGATAGTGTAGCTTCCCAACAGTGAAATAATTTTTCAAATCGGTTCGGTAGTTTCGGAGCCTATTCAGTGCAAACAAACAATCTAATCTTTCCTCTTTATAATATTAGTATAGATTTACTAAAACAAAAATGGGATGTGCTGATGAACTTTAAGAAGCTGATGTCATCGTCTAGAAACACCTAATGCTGACCATACACGATCAAGTAGGTATACTAGTCTAGTTTGCAGCAGATTGACGCGGCATCCAGTAAACTTGACGGTGTATGGCCACGGTATGGCTATCTGGCCATATGGTCATGGCTATCTCATGCAAACTGGATGCCCCATCAAGTCGAACTGCAAACTTGACAAGTAAACTTGATCGTGTATGGCCAGCTTAAGTGTAGTAACAGATTATGCTTATCACAAAAATGCATTGTCATCAAAACTAAAGCAACTTGTATATTTGAACTGCTTAGTATAAGAGGAAGAGACTATAAAGACCAAGTAGGACTTTTTCCTACGCATTTCTTGAACGTCTGTGTCCTCTACCCTTAGGTTGTCTGGTAGAAATCGCTATTACAGCGATAAGACCGCCTATTGTGTCTAATAATACTAAAATTGTAATATTTTATGTACTTCTAGTGTGCACAATAAAGAATATTGTATTGTAAAGCTTGCAAGATTTGAAGGAAAATTATTTAGCTTTTCCTGTAAATGTGGGTGCACTACAGGATAAGCTAAATAATTTTATTTTCATTTAGAGAATTAAAAATAACTTGAGTTGACACGTGTTTATTTATAAAGATATGTAACATCAACTAGGTAGGTAGGTATGTCAAATATTTACGACCCAGACAGAATTTACACCTTATTTTGGTTTTATTACAAATACCTGAAATTTCTAGAAAACGATTAAATCTGGGGAATTTGACGTGAATTGACACTAACCGTATAAAACGTATGATAGTTAAAAATATTTGCTGGTAAATCATAAAATAGTGTAAATTTAGCTTTAATGAATATTAAATTTAAAACTTTAATAAATATTAAACCTTATAGCAAAGTATGCCAAACATCTCAAATAGATGTGGATAGTTCAAATTGTACTTGTAAGTAAAAAAAAACCTGTAATACCTGTGTTTTTTTATTATTTTTTTTTATTTTACCCATACCTGTTATCTGTAGTAAGTAACTGTTGGA
Organism: Thymelicus lineola; assembly: GCA_963932265.1. Classification (NCBI taxonomy): domain Eukaryota; kingdom Metazoa; phylum Arthropoda; class Insecta; order Lepidoptera; family Hesperiidae; genus Thymelicus; species Thymelicus lineola. The sequence goes on along the minus strand of OZ010702.1, from coordinate 5,452,353 downwards.
ATAAAGTATTTCTTTCTTTCTTTCTTTCTTTAATACCTAAGCAGTCCGTGGAATTTAGGGTTGCCAATTTTAGCACTATTTTCATCGCGTAATATCGAAAGAAGCCCATTCCTCAGTCAGCCCTACTGGCGGTTACATCAAAAGCACTCTCACGTTTACATTGTAATCTCAACTGTTTACTACGATGCCCTCTACCGGATATAGTTTAACTGAAGCATTATTGGAAGTGTTCTGATAGATAAAGGAAGTAATATTTATACTAGGATTGCACTGAAGTTATTGTGCTAGTGTATTAATATAATAGATATTTCAGCTTGAAAGCGATTGTACGTATTTTAGAGTTGTATATGTTCCGATTTTAGAATTTGCGCTTTCAGTGGTCAAAATTAATGAATAAAATTTAAGGCGTGAACCTCACAGTAACACATTTTTTCCTTTTTCGTGAAAAACGAGGTAGATAATAAAATAAATTTTCTATATTCTTCTATCTATCAAGAAATATAGGTCAGTAATTATATTCTAAAAACAGAAGATTTACTTACCTTCATTATTAATAATCTAAATTCACCCAATTGTTACACTTTTATACTAATACAATTTTTCAAAATTATCAATCTAATTAGGTAACCACCGCCTCACTTCTGAAATAACCTAATAAGACAATGAACGATAAGAACAAAAATGTCTCTCTGACCGAATTTAATTAACATATTGCAACGCTGAAGATATTTACGAAGTTCGAATGCTTTCCGTTAAAATACTGATCTTATCATTCAGACTTTAATTTATAGTCAACAGTTTGCGATGCCGACAAAGGTAGCGTGACATTTTTCACTCCCTCGTAAGAATCTCTTGTCTTAAAAGACATTGTATAATCATTGGTCAAAATTGCCAAAAATTACAACGTGTCACGTAGATATTCGACAGAGATATCTTTAACATTTGTGTACAATGAAGCGAACTAACGAATGGTTTTCGCGTGGTAATTGATTGTACCAAGCTATTGATTTTGACTCGAAATAATTGTCGTATTATTACGTAAATTGTGACTGTTTATCACTGACAAATGGAATCGTAAATGTTTCTTATGTATGTATGTACATTCGGGAATTTGTATTATTACAATATGCAGTTCAATTAGTCAGAATCCCTTGTTAATAAGAGGGTTTTAGGAGACGAAGGAGTAAGGAAAAAGGAGAGAAATGATAAGTTTTTCTCCGTTTACAACTGAAATATATTATCGTGTTGTTGGTTGATTCTACAAGTTAAGTTAACCCGATGCAAAGGCGAATAAGATTAAGGTAAGTAATTACATCCTTCAAGAGGAGAGAACTGATTGTCATAGCCATGTTGGTTTTCGGTTGAACTGGGGAGGTTAGAACTCAAGATTGGATGGGAAACTAGTCCTTTTTCGCAAAAAATGTCTTCTCGGTAATGCCTTTCCAAGCTCGCTACTCTGCTTTGAAGCTGTTAGGGCCAGCAACTGTCCATTTGAAAAAAAAGATGAAAAACCATGTACCTACGTTAGATGTGTGTATTTCAAAGCCTCAAACTTCTGTGCAGGGGCGAAATGCTAACTATAACAGAGCCCCTTGAGAAAAGCCCCTGGGACTTAGTAGTAGAGAGAAATTGCTGTAGTATAATATATGAGAATTCAAAGTCCAAAGTTTTCCGAAAATACGCTTATCCTCCCTTTAGTAACAGAGTTACTTTGTCTCTTTACTTAACAAACAAAATAAAAGAAGTAACATTAAATGGAACAAGCAAACATTTGTTTAACCAAATGCGGTGCGATCGAATGAGTTCGATTACGATAACCGAAACTGAATACTGGCCTTTCAAGTTATATTTTATTTTAGTTATTTATGTTGAATTAATTGAACTAAAATAATAAAACTGAAGAGAAAAAGATACATGGCGGGAGGGTTTATTTAGTTATGTTTATTTTTTGGATGGGTGATTGCTTTCAAAACCAATGTGGCGTTTGGTCTATCATTATGGCAGTCAATGATGATGCATTTGTTTTCTTATTATTTTAGTTAGTTATTATTTAGTTAGCCGCTGTTAACTAAGGATATATCTATGTATTGTAGACAAACTGAAAGTATAACTCAAGTTGACAGAAGCAAACCAGTGTTATTTCATATTTAAATTTAAAATTTTACAAAAAAAGAATTTTAATTCGTAAGAGAACGCGTAGGAAATATCACCCTCGTTCTCAGATTTTATACTTCGGATAAATCCAAAATATCTGAAATAGACCAGAAAACAAATGAGAGAGCTGACAATAACGCGCGTCACAATAGCGAGTCGTAAATCTGTCTAGGACGCCCGGACGCCCGGACGGTATAAAAACTAAGGGCTCCCACACAAAACTGCGATGCGATGCGATGCGAATTCGCATCGCAGGAACTTGCGATGCGAATTTCTGCGATACGATTTAGTGCGGCAAACCGTTTGGTAGGGCGACCATTCCTTCAAGTGTAGTAAGCCGTACTGGACGAGTTTTTAGGAAGCGTAAGATGGATCGCAAAAAGATTATTGCACTGCTGTTATTGTTAAATAGATATAAAAGAAAAAGAAGATTCTGGGTTCATCCATTTATTACGATTATGAACTCTGATGGGAACTATTTTACTCAAAAGTACTATGCGTTGAGAACTGAAGAAGATAAATTTTTTGATTATTTTAGAATAAGCATATCTTCATTTGAAGAGCTTTTGAAAGGCGCCGCGCGTCTTTCTCTAAAGCTGTCTCAGAGCGGACTAAAATGGCGTCACCAAGGATGACGTAATATCGCAGGTATGTGCGATGCGAAGCAGATCGGAAATTCTTGCGGTGCGTTCGTGCGAATTCGCAGATATTTGCGATTAGATATTTGCGAGCCCTAACTCTGAAATTCAGAATGCAATAAACGTTGCGTTGACACACAAAAGATTATGGCGTTAAGGCGATGACACCTTCTATTATTCCGGGCGTGACAAACTCTGAAAAAAGCAAAGCGGTCGAATATTGTTTAACTTATCATTCATACCTACGTTTGTCAAAAATATAATTTTATTTTGATTTTATTTAATTAATTGTGGATTAATTAAAACATAAAATAATTATGTAATTTGTATGAAATTTTAATTTTGATTTAAGCTTTATAACAAGCCTTGGTTATCTCAAATAAATAAAATAGGTTTGATATTTTTTGTAAATATATTTTATATAATTATAATCCATTTAACGACACCAAAGGCGTCACCAATGCGTTCCTGGTCAAGAAAGAGAGAAGAAAAGAAAGAATGAAACCTCAAACTCTAACCCCCATATCATAATGTGGTGCTGTTCTGGTACCTATGTGTACCTGATATATTACACCTAACCTAAATCGCCACGTCTTAAATTTTTACTCAATAAATTTATAAAAAAACAATCACGCCTCTTAACACAAAATGAAACAAAAAACAAAATAGCAGATGAATGATTGCTACAGCGTCCATTACGCTAATGTTGTGGTACATCAAGAAATTCGAGGATCGATGGCCCTCGCCGACGGATCTATGATTCTATGCGGGCCATTTCGTTCGCGCCAAATCGCAGTCACAGAGTAAAACAAAAACCTAGGTAAATTCGGATATTCGTATAGTAGATCCTACTAAAATTATAAGTATTTTGCATTGAAGTATAATGACATAGAACAGACATCTCGAACAAAATGTGTGTCCCACCCGGGAGGTTTGATTTTCAAAATTGAGCCCCGGTTCTCCTTTCAAAATCGAACGAATCATTGAACATTGAAGCCACGTGGCGCCAATTCATTGGGACATACATGGTGTTCGGGGTGTCTGTTCTATACGCTAGTAATAGTACTTCAATGGTATTATGAAAGTTTGTGATGATAATTCGCACCTTCAGTGGAAAAAAGGCATAAGATGAAAATTGCAGTTTTACAGGAGAGCAAAAAACTGTTAAAATATCACTAAGCAGTCAAAGGAATTTACATTACGATTTCTTGCACAAAATCGTCCAGATTAATGATAAAAATTAGAAAAAAATTCAGCATATGCAGCTTTTGTCCCTCTTTCCAATCATATTAATAATTAAAATTCAACGTACTTCGACGTTCGACTTATGCTTTTTTTCCACTGAGGGTGCGATATGTGGATGTTTTTTTTTATTATTTATTTTGTACACACATAAATACAGTTACTGTTAATGTTAGTTACTCTTTCACGCAAAAACTACCTATAATTTTCTTGAAAAGCGACCATTATCTGGAATATGGCATTTGGTTATTTACTGTCCCGGAAAACGCGGGCACAGCCGCAGTCAAGTTGCTAGTCGATTATTATATTATGTTTTTTAAGATAAAGACATTCATAGACATTTTAAACCCACTGGGTGTTTGTACCTAAAGAAAAAGTTTATAACTTCAACATCGTTTAAAAATATCACGAAGGTTTCTTAAAATTACACTGCTAAATACTCGTACGTTATCACCTAACAAATTTACATGCAATTCAAATAACCGACAAACGAGGACACGACTCACTATGATAAGTACTATTCCCCGCCCATGAACATCAGTAATACACGTACGATACTACGACTTTGATTTGGGGCGCGCGGGAGTAAGGGTGCTTTTCCACCAGAGATGTGCTATGTTACGTTGCTATGGATGCGTTTGATATCCACCAATCATATTCATTGGTGGAAATTAATCAATTTATTAAAACAATCATGTTTATTGGATTTCACATCTTCGCAGCATAGCTGCATAGCATATCCTTGGTGGAAAAGCACCCTAAGGGTCTCGACGCTATGCTGCGGATCGACGGACGGACGGACGGACAGATATGACAAAACTATAAGGGTTCCGTTATGACTACCTGCGGCACCCCTTCAAACCTGGCGCCCTGGGCGATCGCCAAACCGTTTCCTACCCTAACGCCGGTAGGCCGACTAATCGGATCGTAATGAACGTAGGTATTTTTAACGTAGGTATTTATTTATTATTCGCTCTACATGACGCAACAGCTAATTTGAGTACGATAGGTCTCATTTATTATTATTTAATGTATAATAAAATTTCTTCCATTTATTTTAATTAGCGCACCCCGCCCAAAGTTTATGACTTGGCGAAAGGAAGCGAGCGACTGTTGTTCTTTGTAATGAAGGAAAGACAAGTTTATTTTTCCGGGATGTGAACATTTGAAAGAATCGACGATGTTTTGTATAAAAAAATAATATTTTATTTCATGAATATGACAGATATTGATATTGTATTCAGTGTAATTTTTATCTTATTGATTTCAGTCAATTTATACAAAACCATAATGAATTATACACCTTCGAGTTTATCGAGTTCATACAGACAGACAGACGTGGCTGGGGAACTTCATTTTATAATATGTATAGATTTTATACTACACATATTTTATTTTCCGCTCTAAAATAAGTAACGTCTATTTCTTAAGTTGTTTGTTTATTTTTATCTGTGCTAAATATCTAAATGACGTTTTTAGAGCGGGAAAATTGTTTTGAGCATGTTTTGTATTCCATTTCTGAATCCTCGGTGTCAAGGCGTTTTGAAGTGTCAACTTTGACATTTATCTTAGCTAATTATATTGTTGAAATTTTTTTACTTGTAGGTAATTGTGAATAGCTGAACGTAATATAATTTTGTGAAAATTCATGTTCCTATACCGTCATTTTTCATTTGTCCAACGAAATTTAGCACTTAATTTTCAAAGAATGTAAATGTAAATCTTCAGTGTTAAGTATGTAACTTATAAATAAATTGTTACAACTTACAACAACTAAAGTAGGATCATATCCTTTTATTGGATATGCAGATGTAGTTTTTTTGTAACTTTAACGTCCAATTTATCCACCAAATTGACTAATCTGAATATTAGTAGATCCACTCTCTTTTCATTGATTTGAAATCGAAAGCACTTCTAATAATGCTTCATTAGTGTATTCAGGATAAGCCGGTCAAGAATGAAGAAATACTTTTGTTAATTCGAAACAAAGCCGAATTGGGCACACTTTTACATTTTAATCGAATTGAAAAACCAGCGATAAATCAGTTCGGTTCTCAACTGTACCATAAAGGGGATTTATCGGCATTGCGTGCGAAAACAATCCAAAACGCGAATTTATTCGGCATGTTATTTATTTGTTTATTTGCGGCTACGTTGCGTGCTGTTTTAAATTACGCGGACAATAAAGAGACTAGCACGATGCATTGGTCATATGAGCTGTTATACTAGTTTAAAACAAAACTACAAGATTATAAGTTAAGTAAAAAAAGCATAAATAATAATAATAATAATAATTTTATTTCAGATAACTAAGATCCATTAAATAAAATCGAATTGTATTTTTAAAATTACCATCAATATTTTTTAACAAAGTTATTGATTTCGCGCCTAATAGTTAAGATAGTAAGAATATTTTAAATTGATAAGCATAATCTAATTTAAATCTAGTTCACTTATATATCAAGTGGAATTTTTAATAAAGTTCCCTTATAACTTGTTGTACACAAAAAAAAAAACAGAAGACCGTCATAAATATTCTTACCTCACCCGTAAAATATTAAATCCTAATTACGGAACTACTGCATGAATCCGAACGCAAGCACGATAACAATGGCGGCAATTAATCCGTTTTAAAAAAATAATTCCAACTCCCGCCATTACTCGTCAAACGTTGAAACGATCACGATGCATCTTCCTTGCCTTATCCTCTCAGTTCGTAACCGATCACGTTCCACGCATTATTTTGATGAATACGAATACCTGACCTGCCCTCTATTCTTAACGTGTATGGAAACAATAGTAGGTACGGCATTGCACTAAAGTCGAGAATGAAATGAAAGGAACTTCTTTGTTAGCGTGAGGTAACCTGCGTTTACACGGTACATCCTTGTGTCATTGTATGTTACACTGTTTTAAAGACTTCCCTGGTCGCCTGTTTTATCTAAGCTTTAAAGGAAATTAGCTGTATAGTCTATTTAAATCACTGAATTATCTTGACATGTATAAATAAAAGTAGTGTAAATAAATAAATAGACTATTAATGTAAAAATGTAATATTGACACATATAAACGAAATTATTGTAATAATAAAAATAAATGCATAATAATATAGGTATATTAGTAGAAATCTAAGTCAGGACTCGTACAACGAAATTTGCATGCCTTTTATGGTGGAATGTGGAGGACATACTATAATATTATGATTACCTAATTATAAGACATTGTTATATACCCACTTTCGAGCAAATAAAAAGATTTGAAGATTTGAATTTGAAATGTTATTACTATACGTAGCGTATAGAACCGACACTGCGAATACGAAGTTTGTCCCAATGAATTGGCGACAATGAGCTTCAATTTTCAATGGCTTTTGCTTTGCTTTTATGAAACTGAAATTGATTGGAGATATTAATAAAAGTGAGAAAGCCTACGAAAGATTTGTTTGATAGGTACATACTAAGATTACTATGAGATGCCTGAGAAGATAATTTCTAACCGGTCGAATTGTATTTAGGTACTCTCTACTAGATACATTTATAATACAAATACGTAGTGGGTTTGAACTAAAATAAAATGTAATAATTAAAAACGCTTCTTGGGTTCTGTCACTGGTTCCTCAAACTTGAATAATCTTTCTCAAAAATCTCTATCATCATTCATCATTTAATTGGATGCATAAAATATTGTAATGAAATTGGCAACTTGAGAATATTGGCAACTTGGTACGTGGTCGGCAGACATGAAGTGTTTCATGAGAGACATGTCAAAACGACTGATCCAGACTTCTGGAGACCCGAAAGCTGGCAGCTATTTTGCTCAAAGAATTAGTTTAGCAATTCAGCGGGGCAATGCTGCCAGCGTTCTGGGTACAATGCCGAATTTAGGGATTTTGGATGATATATATTTCTTGTAAATATTCTTATTTTTATAATCATTTAGTTAAGATATTTTTCTGTGTTATGTGTGTTATGTAGTTAGAGGTATTTTATTTTTATGTATAGTCACATTAAACTTTTGTTAAAATTAAATTAATATTAATAACAATATAAGCTATATATACTTGAGAATTCTCTATAATGTTCTCAAACCTGTGTGAACAGAACTACAGAATCGTACTTAAAAATATTAAATTCAAAGTAATAAAACCTCGCGCAAATAAAACATTAAGGAAACGTCCAACAAATAAAATACAGTGAAAACATTGCAACATTTCCCCAATTTAAAATATGATTACAAACTGAATTACGAAATTAATCTTATCCTTTCTTCGCTAAAAGAAATTTCCATCCAAGATTCGGAAAATGGAAAATCGTAACAAAAAATAAATAAGTCTGTTCGCATTCAGAGTCGGAACACAGAAGACTTTTGTGTATACAAAATGATAAAAAGAAAATGGAAGGTCCGATTCATCCTTCCACTCGTTGGTAGCGGGCTTCTATTCAGCAACAACTTATTAAATAAATTAACCGCAAGTTGGTAGAAAAGGGAAAACTAAGCGGTTCTCTCATTTACTCGTGGACAAAGCGAGTTCCTTAAAACCGGGCGCTATTCTGTTCCGCATTGAGCGTGGACTGTTGCGAAGAAAGCCCGCAAAAATAATTGGAAAGTGACGGGAACAAGCCGTATTAGTGATGGGCGCGTGAAATATCGATAGTTTGTCCGTATCCCACACATACTAAAATATTTATGATATTTTTTTGATTTTGGTGGTATGGTTGTATGTTATAATTTTATGAAATACTTTAAAAATGAATAACTGAATATAGAAAGAAGTTATGAATGCTATTTATTTTAAATTAAAACAGGTTTTAAGCATCTGATTGTAAGTGGCAAATGTGGCAATTAAGTCGTAGAATGTAAAGCGCACTTTGATTAAAATAACAACTAAGATATTAAATTAGTACATTATAATGGCTATGTGGTTTAAATTTTCTCGAGGAAGACTATTTCAACTATTAAACAAGGATTAGAACAGACAAAAAAACACATACATCTTTAAAAAGGGGTTAATAAAACGTAAGATTATCGACATCGTCTTACGCAGAGCACATCCCTATCGCCTGAGGAACGGCCCACATTCCCGCCTTGCCTGTATTGTGTCCGCGCGAGCCTTTATTACCCCCATAGAAAACTGTGAAAGCCCAGGCATTTGTGCGCACCCTGAATGGAACTGACAAGCAGTTTTCAGTGATTCTGTTCCGGTTTCAGGATTCGTTCGCTGTAAACTGTTCTATACAAACAGATAGAAGTGGCGTATTCTAAATACCTACAAATAACTTCATTATTTGAATAGCATTCTATATTCTAAATGTAGCTAAAATAATGGAGGTTTTTGAATAGAATAAAATAGAATATAGGCAGCAGAATTGCAGCAGACTTTTGTTATTTGAAATTATATAATGCGTTTTCCATAATCATAATTATTTGACGAACTAAAAAACTACTTTTTTGACAATTATTCATAATATATTCTCTGAATGAAACATTTGCAGTAGTACTTAAAAGCTTTTCTTTATCTTAAAAGAAAGACATACATCTTTTACGCTTGGGACGCGCCCTACATTCACCTTCATACATTGTGTCCGTAAACGCTGAAAACCGGGTAAAACCAAGACAGCTCCAAACCGGTTTTAGTGATTTCCTACCGGTTTCAGAATTCTTTTCAGTCTGGTACAGCAGCGATTCAAGCGGGTCTATTCGTCGCTGGTTTTGTATTGGTAAATGAGTTTCGTTTGTGGAAAGGTTAATTCGCTTTTCAATTGGATTTGTTGCCCCCTTGACGTGAAAAGCTTTGGATTTCGAGCGCCTTCATCAATACTGTTTACCTATTGATAAATAATTTGGATTATTATAATCTTGCCCTTCTTCTCTTTGAATTTCTTTTCTTTATTTTTAAATCTCACTCAGTAGGCGGTGTCATCGTCATATTCATCATAAACAAATATCGTCACGTAATTTCAAGAAATAAATCACTATTTGCTTGACCTAAAGATTTTTAAAATTGCCAAAACACAGCGCTTTTCTAGCACTTAAAGTCTTACATAAAAATAAAAGTAAAATAATTACTCACGAATATGTCCCAAAGTTTTTTCTAAATATTACCCTATTCTACTCGTACATAAACGTTAAACTTAAATAAGACACGACGCAAGAACTGATGTATAATGTAAATAAAATGTTGAATTACAGCGTTAATTAACGCCTCCCAAACAAGAATAATGAGAATACCTAACCGGTAAATTAGTTATGGCGTCGCTTGCTACTCAACGCTACGATTCACAATTTTCCTTACAACTTTTCCTGACTCCTTCGTGTAACTAAGCGTACACTATTTAATTATGAAACACCCGCCCCTCTCCTCTCATGCCTCCTTCGTCTGAACAAAGGGACTGAAAGTATGATGTTCTCAAAGGTTTCTTTCAGTCAGCTGTGCTCAAATAGCTGTAATACTTTTCTATGTTATGTTAGTCAGTGGAGAATATTGTTTGCTGGTAATTTATTATGATGAGATATTAAACATAATCTTAGGTTCTAATAACTATCATCAGAATCAGTACAGCCATACAAACCGAAAAGCCCAGCTTACTATCATTGCTTTACTATCATCACTGCAGCTTTTAACACTAATATTTGTTGGTAAATATTATTCGTATGGAATGGAGTGTTCTGTGTTGTCGGGCCAAAGACCCCGAGATCCTGGGTTAATTATATTTCATTAATTGGGATTGATTACGACACAAGATAATATTATAGGTTTTTGAATGATTCCCTTAATACTTTAAACATAAAATATTAATTTACAGTTAGTGTCAACACAACATCCCTATCGCCACTAGTGGTCACTCAACAACCGACCGCGCCCACTGTCTTCTTAACTCTGCTGATCACTAAAGATTAACAGAAATCGCCCGTATTTGTAGTCACTCTTCATAATTTAACGTAGGTACATATTTTTTACAACTGCACACCTGTGCCTTGAACAATAATGGACTCATCCATTGCCTATTTACAGCTTCGCTAACCAAAACACATTATATAAAGTCTATTCTGATGTATGTGTTGATAAACTGCTTTTACAGACCGCTAATGTCAATGTCAAGAGAGGTTCGATAGACACCATTTATTTTCTAATGGCTTCGGTTCAAGCGAAATAATCTTCTTGTTGACTGCACCACACGATTTCACCTTTGTCGCGGCTGGTAGCGACTGGCCTAATGGCTGCATTAATCTGGACGCTATTAAGTCCTGATTGCATGCGTTTTATAGCACATCGACAATATGATAGCCCTTTGTTGATAGATACCTACTTGATGCGTTTTAAACATTTTTTACGATCAAATTGCTAAAGGTTTTACCAGTTGACTAGATTAAAGGAATGTTTGTTATAAATGTAGAAAATTAAGATATCGAAAAGACGTAAGTAAACTATGAGTTTTCTACTCGTGTAATGTGAAGTAATGCGATTCCCCAGCTTCATTATTATTTTATTGATAACATTAAAAAGGTTATGTTTTTCCAAATAAAGATAAATAGAAAATGGTACTGTACTGTTTTTGCCCACTTCATAGATAACTAGATAAAAAGATTATGTAAAGCAATTCAATACTTCAGACACGGCAACTTCCAACCAGTCTTTAATAAGTGATAGTAACAGATATACGTATAAAGGTATATAAGTACTTAATTATCATGTCAAAGTGTGAATAAGCATGCTTGAATAAACTCGGAATTGAACAAGTTAATTCAAACATCGCCGCTAAAGATACAATCTACACGACGCGATATTAACGATAAATACGTCCTACGCCTCGTTGACACTTCATATACAGTGTAAGTACACATTATACCGATTAAATACTCGTAAGACTTGATATAAATAACAAAATTTTCACTTTAGGCAAAATAAAAGCTCTGATTCAGTTGTCGGAAGTTTCGCTTGGATGCTTTCGACAAAGCTTGACGACAGCTATCTAACGATAACAAACGGGTCTAAAGCTTTCTGTGCTAAAGACCAACTGAAATAAGCGCGTTCTCCACTCAAATTGTTGATGGTTTTATACGGTCCGAAACAGTATGGTAAGACCCTTCTCAAAATTGACTGAAACTTAAAATATTTCCAATAAGACATACCTATATACTTACAAGTCCTAAACCACAATTACAAAACAACTCTATATTGTAAGACAGTTTAGTCAACAGTATTATTTGAAATTAAATTACATTATAATCCGTTTATTATTATACCTATAACATTAATAATCGTTTGTCTGTCAACCGCATACACTAACAACTCTGTCCGAAAACTGATTAGAAATTCAACGCATAATTTCGTAAACGCACAGGTGTTTCCCAAACTCAAGACGCTTCGTAATTGATTTAAATAATTATATGCAAGTTAATCGTGAATCTCGATATGTCGATTGACAGCACTATTAAGTCGAAACCGTTCAGTCACTGATTGAACGACCGACCATACATCATTCACTCAATATTTGCGTATTTAAACCGACCACTTACATGGTCTACACAAATTAAAAGCACGACTCCAAGATTATCTTAACTAGAATTTTAATGTACTTCAAGCAAACGAGAAACATTAGCAATAGTGATGTAACACCGTAAAAATAACTTTGTTAGCAATTTGTGTGAACGCGCTGGTTTATGTAAAATAAATTTATCATAAATCCTACTATTATACGTTTTACAGTCTATGTAATTAATAACATAAATTACACAAAATTACTTGCGTGTGTAAACGTAGCAAAAAGTTTGTTATGCGCGCAAATTTTATTTATTGCTGCAATTAAAGCATTATAATATTTTTAGAGGGCCTTGACGTTTACATAGTCATAATATTTTGTAATACTTATTTGTTGCGTAAAGTTTTTTATTTAAATTACCGCGGATAATATCGATAAGTTATTCACGGCCCTAAGGACTAGGAACTCATAAAATGTAAGAATGTAGGAGCGATATTGCAAAATTTGACGCTAGTTCAATACTCGCCCGCAAACCGGTTAAAGGAAAATTTTACACTGAAAGTAATAGACCTACCTAGCAACAGTTGGGCAGTTACGACAATATATTACAACCTACTTGTCCTCTGATTCGCCTTTTAAACCCCGGTATTGTGTTTAATCGAGATTAATATACTCGGATAAGCACCGGATAGACATGCGCAGAGAACTTCCACAATAACACAGACGAATGAAAGGAAATCTCGACCACAAAGCCATACCCATTTCCACACGCATTGTGCCAGAACGCAACAGCACGATGCTTCCGTCCCGCTCTCACAAAGACGCCGGCGAACGATGCGCAAAAGAGATAGTCATCGCACAATAGACAATTGTTATCCCCACCGACACGGCACTGCCCTAGTGAAATCTATTCCCGCGAATTTGAAAGGTGATAGTATGAAAATTGGTGGCATAAGGTCGGTAATGGCTTGCGGGTGGAACTAGAGTAATGTAGCCAATAATTTGATTCGGCCTTTATCATTGGGAAAACAATGGGGAGTACGAGTAGTAGGTGTAAACAGAGTGGAAACTGATATTGGACTGATGTAGGCGTGGTACGAAAATCAAAAAGGAACGAAGCTTACTTTGTTTGGTTGGTATTGGAACGTTAGTGGGAAAAGAGAAAAGTTAGTGACGCGTGCACGTCGGGATAGAGTGAATGGGATTATAGGATTTCATAAATGTGATATTTAGTGAATCATACACTCAAGGTTGAATTTTAAATGAATATCAGCTTTTATTATGTTGAGGGCTGAGGCTAATGTTTGCTTTCCGGCTAGCGTTAGTGGCTTTATTCGAGATTTTAGAAGTACCTATTAGATTATGTACCTACTATTATGTCTTCTGTGCTATTATGGAGACCATACACGATCAAGCGTCAAGCAGACTTGAGGAGGCATCCAGTATACTTGATCGTGTATGGCCACGGTTAGTTATCTCATGCACACTGGATCAAGTCAAACTGCAGACTTGAAAAGTACACTTGATCGTGTATGGCCTCAATTACTGAAATATCAATGTCAATTAAAACGCTTTTCTATTACATAGATAGGTAGGTAAATAATATAAGTACCTACCTTAATAACTAAGGTATAAAATTGGTAGGTATAAACGCTTTTAATCATTATTCGATAGGTGAGTTACTAAAAGTAGATAGGTACCTGCATCATCTTTCTGTATCTTATTGACATGAACAAAACACGGACAGATCAAAAATGTATCTGCCACATGTGAGCCACAATCGGGAATCAAACCAAGAACCATCAAGCGTGGTAACTGGTAAATAGAGTCGTCAATTTTCAATTGTAATGGTGGCCATACACGATCAAGTATACTTGTCAAGTTTGCAGCGACATACAGTATATTTGACGGTGTATGGCCACGGTATAGCTATCTGGCCGTATAGCTGTCTAAAGCACACTGGATGCCGCATCAAGTCAAACTGCAAACTTTACAACCATAAGAACGACAGAAAGGTTTATTAAAAGCATATCTAATTGGACACACTACTTCGTGCTACTTCTATAACATTCCCATAAACCATCCCATATTATCTTATACGATATGATGAACACATAGTAATTGAATTTATTCAAAACGTCAACCTCGACGTGTATAAATACCGCGTAGTAATTAAAACGTACATTTTTCCTTTTTCTTTCATTTTGTTACAGATATTAAAATTAAACGTATCTTGTGGCATGTCACTCATGTCACCGTTTTAACGTCAAACGGTTTTAAATCAAAAAATGTCGCATGTCCGAGCCCTCGTAACTTTCTTTCACAACTAATTGGTGTGGCACTCTAGCCTCTGAACGCTAGGGAATATATTTTTCCACGTTTGAGCGCATTTAAAAGGCCAGACTAGTTGACATGTGATTTAGGTCTGCGTTTAATGTAAGCGACAAGTTTTCGTGTAAAGTGGTTGGAGATCTCGTGTAAATGTAAAGATCATCTATGCTTAATTTTTAACCGACTTCAAAAAAGGAGGAGGTTCTCAATTCGACTGTATTTTTTTATGCTTGTTACCTCCGAACTTTGGACTGGGTGAACCGATTTTGATGACTATTGTTTTAATCGAAAGCTGGTGCTTGTCGTGTGGTCCCACATAAATTTGAGCGATATCTGACAATGGAATCCATGTCAAAAGCATATAAGCCTTAAATTTGCATTAAGTAGGTATGTGCGCGATAAATGGACGAATAACTCAATATCACGCCAACCGATTTCGATGATTTTTTTTTATTGGAAGTCGGTTCGGTTCTTTTTTGTTAAAATGTTAGATTATAATCGGTTTACGTGCAGTGAGGGTAAGTATGATTCTTTCAATTAAATTATTCGAAATTCAAATTAATTAAGTATTTCAATTGGTGAATATTTGCAATTAAGTAGGTGCCTAAAACTCGTGCTTTATGCTCGTGTTAAATTGTAATTATTACCTAGTATTAGGTAAATTTCTGTTCACTGAATGTAAGCTACGTTATTTAGGTTATTTCTCCAACTTATGAATAGACTAAGAGAAAACAGTTACCTAAACCCTTTTTTTATGATCGAATTTCGGTCACTACGAGAGCACTTGCTCACTCCAAATAACACCAAAGGCATCGCCGGTGCGAAGAAAGGGGAGAAACCAAGAAAGAAGATAGAAAAAACGAACTGGTCGTCAAGCTGCCAGCCAGAACACGAGTTGTTTGGTGACTGGGCGGTCTACTATGAACTCTTGATTCCAGCCATGTTCCAGTGTAAACGTCGAATTCGTATTACCAAAGCGGTCACGTGACACTTTTTAGCCAATCATACGTCGTTTAAAGCCCGATAAATGAATTGCCTGGAACATAAATGGTTTTACTAAAGTTCATAATAGGCCCGGCCCGCTCATGCGAGAGGATGATAGCTAGCCAGTTTACGGAAAGGTAATAAAGAAGTTCCCTGTTTCCTCTTAAATCATCATTACATATGCCTAAGTGTTATTGATATCCATCCATAATGTCAATTTAAGTCAAATGGAATGGTTGAATGAGGAGTAAATTAACTACAGTATCTACTCCGTTATACCTATACATTTATGTTTTCATTTGTCGACATTCATTCGACAGTTAATGAGGTAAATGTTGTATTGGATGGTACTGCTATGCTTATATTATTGTAATAAGGATGTTGACACTAATTATAAATTAATATAAATTTATGTCTAAAATATTAGTGGTAACATTTAAAGGGCTAAAATATGATTCTTTTATTGAAATCAATCACAATAAATTAAATAAGTATCATTAATTTAAAATGTTAAAAATTGTATTCACTGTCACGTGACCTCAAACGCCATTTTGAGAATATGACGTCATTGGAACAATTTTATATGAAAATTCAACAAACTTAGTACACAGATAATATTGAATATAGTCTTTTTTGGTGGGAAATTTGATAGTGATTTTTATTTATCAATTTTTGTTTTTAAATTGAAGATTATTATTTTTATAATATTTTTTTCGTGAATATTGAGGTTCTATCTATAAAATAAAATTGAATCCTAAAATTAGTCAACATCCCTATTGTAAAAAATTGTTATTACAAGGTACATAATGTGTACCTTTATATACGCGGAAGCACATACGATACACACGTCATTAAAACCTACAAAAGAAAAGTCCGTATCATCAAAAACAAAGATAAAATGTCCACCCCGTTAATTTGTTTGTCTTTAATTTTTAAAAACAGAACGCGGGAGCGGACCAATGAGACGCATCCCTCGACTGATTGTCAATTAGCGACATCAAACGGGCTTTTTGCGAATTAAGCGCTCGCTTGTGTTCATTTTTTGTCCGGCTACCAACGAGTACGGACGCTTCATGCGTTTTTCCGTTTCGATGTTTCATTTTCATATTTCCGTTTGTCTGGTCGCCTGGGGGAGGTTACAATGTGGGGTGTTTGATGTAGTTATCAACGCACTCTCCCCATTTATATTCTGATTAATTTGAATGAGTGCCCTCGCTGAGATTGAAGTATTTTTGTTTTGCAATCTGATATCGTCCACCTTCTTTGAGTCAAATGATATTTCCCATCGTGAGTTGTTTTAAAAGGTTTATTAACAAATGTTGTCAGCTCATTAAAATAGGTAGTCTGTTTCAATAAATATATATTATAGTTTGCTACAGTAAAGGTTGACGTTTACGACTATGAATAAACATTCTCTTTCATAACGTAACCACAAATTACAGATGAATAGAGAGACAATGTACGTATCATTCATCATTCGATCATATAAAACGAGTGAATTTATAAAAGGGACTGCGGTGCGAGATTTTCCTTACATAACCTATGCTTTTGAAATTACAGCCTCACATAATCCACACAACCAATCGAAAGCGTACCTGAACCTAAACAAACCTGTCTGGCTGGAGAAAACAACGAATACGGATTGAAAAAAAAATCCAGCTAGTATCGAACGCCTATTTCGAATGGATCCGGAGAGCAGTCAACAAAGGGACGTTCTGTATTTGAAAAAAGCGCGCGAATGCGAACGTGAGGCCGCCATTAGCCGTTCCCATTTGCAGCGCATCTATAGCTGCCTCTTCAATCTGCCAGGGATGTTGGGGTTTGTTATCGTAGCCGAAGCAAACTAAGCTGAAAAGAATATCCGAAACTGAAATAAATGGCAGATGTGTCGAAGCATGGATGGAAAAGGTTTTGGAAACCATTTTCTACACCATTTTGAATTGAAGAAATTAATGGCTGGTATAATTTCTTTTGCAAGAATTTATATTATTGTTATCTCTTATTCCTTATTCGTTCTCTAGTAGGTAAATGCCTATGTTATTGGGCTAAGATAATATTAAAACTTTGTTGTTCTTAATAAGTTTACATAATGCCATCTTGTGTATGAGTCTCATATTATGTCATTTATGTAATGGAGGTAATAGTTTACGGTAATAACATAATCAATAAGCCTGAGTGATGGCATCGATAACATATCAAGGCAAAGGCAAATAAATACATATTTTCTTTTCAATAGTGTGCGTAAAACAAAGTAGGTACTCCGTAGAGTAGAAAATACCAAAACTAGTTATTGCCAAATGATAAAAATGAAAAAACTTGTGAGGTGTCAAGGGACACCCGGATGGAACGAATTTCCTTTCGATATTTCCTATTTTACTTATGTTGGGGCCAAAGAATCTCCAAAGAAATACTTTTGTTAAAGTATTGTTTTACGCGCTCAACAGTGCGATTCAGCAATATGAAACTAGATGGCGCTGTACAACTTTCTGAATCACGCTGTTGAGATTCTTTGGCCCTAACATAAGTAAAATAGCAAAAAGTGTCGTGACAACTTTTCGTAAGATTTTTTTCCGTCTAGCCCCCTTTCACAACGCGCGATAAGGAACTTCATTCCAAAATTTGTTAAATCCTTATCCGTATACATTACGTATCATCCCTAGCTGATCTGTACCGTCAACAATTACAGGGCTGACGCTGACGGCAGCGTGTAACGGTAAATGAAACAAGAATGTAGTGATTTTGCGACTTATCTGTAGTGTGGGCTTTTGACGGATGTAGCGAAACATGTCGCGTATCTTTTGATAGGATCGTATTCGTATTGTGGTCGCAACAAGCGCCCCCAGCTCGAACTATGCAGCCGCGCTTTTTAACTCCAGTTTTTGAGGTCGAGCCGAGACAAAAAGTTACTTTGTTTCACAAATACAAAACCTGGTATTGCAGGATTTTATGGATTGTTTTACTGGATTCAGGAAAACTGAATTACAATGGATTTTATTACAGGCTGAAAATATTTTTACTTGTTTTACTGTGCTAGATTACGTAGTGGCAGTAAAATAAGTTCAGCTTTTCTTTTTTACACGACACAATGAGTCATCATCATCATCATTTTCTCCAAAAAAAATAATTTATATTCACAATATTGACTAAGTAACGTTTGTAAAAAACACTAATTAATCGATAAAAAATCTCAGTCACAGATAACGGCCAACCCTATTCGTCATGTGATTGAGTGTTCGCGTTTTTATCGATGATTCATTAGTATGAGAGAGTCTTTGTTGCACGCCCTAACATACACCCGGTATACGGTATACCAGTATACGGGGTATACAGGGTATACTGTACCTCCGCGTATTCATGAAAATTGATATGAGATGAAAGGATTTCCATTCGCATTGTATTTGCGATCCGAATTAAAGACAAATTGCGATGAACGCAATGAATGAATGATGTTGCTATCGGAGAATTAACAAAGGGATACATTTTTAGTAATGTAAAAGAATCTACCTAATGTGAATATAGCTACAAAGGTTAACTAAATGGGCCATTTCAACATATAGTAGTAAACTGTAAATGTAACTTCAAGCAAGTTACAGTATTTAAGTTAACGGAAACGAGAAAAAGACACCTATGATTTTCATTTGTAACTTTATCAACGTGTGTAACTTGAAACAAAGTGTGTACAGTGTAACTTACAAAAAGTGTAACTTGGAACAAAAGTAACATTTAATTCAAAATGCGTTGTTCTTTAAAGCTACTGCAATTGGCGGGGTCCGTCTGTTAGCAAATGAAGTTAGTTCCGCGTCGATAGAACCAGAGAGGTTTGTACGGCCAAGTTTTAAGAACCCTCTCGTACAGTTCAAATTCGATTTAAGCCTTTATGTTGGAGCTTATTGTTTGAGAGCTTTCGGGAAACAAGGATTACAGCCTACAGGGTCATCTTGAATTTTAAATTAAGGCACTTTTATTTTCCTCCTGTCCAGAGTAGGCACTACTTGGCCAAGAGCTGTAACTACTTACACAGCACGTTTGAAGACCCGTGTTGTTTAATGGGTATGTGCTGGACCTTCCCTTCTTTCATACCTTCCAACCAGTTTCACAAGAAATCCTAGAGCTTGATGAAAGCTTTGAGTTTCTGAACATTGATTTTTGTTAGGTACCTACTAATTTGACTTTATTCCTTCTATGTATTTGTAGTCATAGATAATTAAAATAACACAAAAGCATTCGAACAGTCTCAAGATAACCTAAACAAAGTCATAGAAGGAACCTTTCACCACGTAGTTATGACATAATGTCACAATACTCACAATCTAATCCCATAAAACGCACCAAATCTTTAACCCTTCAATAACAATGCAGATGTTCAGTACACCTTTAGACCCGATGTCCAGACGGTTACTTAAAATGCGCAGTCACGGGTTAAGAGCTGAATAATAACGACGCTCCCCTTTATATCACTGTCATAGGCAAAGTGGCTGCTATGTAAGAGAAGGATTTATGGGTTGGAGGTCAAAAGACGAAATAGTCACTGATGTATCTTAGCGTTGTTTTTTGAAAAGGTATAACATTTATATCCTCTTGACCATTAATGTCTCAATAGGACTCGGATCTACTCTAATAATGTGAGCTGTAAGGATCATTCTATCCATGCTAGCCTAGTAATAAGTAGTGAAACTTTTCTAATGAAAACAGTCAATATGTAATACGTATAAAATAAACTCATGTTTAGTTGTCCAGTCACCTCCTGGTAGGTTATCATGTATATTTCCGACGTATGTCATAGATATCCGTGGGCGGCACAGGATGATAATATCGCAAGCTGGTTTGTTATCCTCATTACATTTAAAAAAAAGCGGATAAAAGGTGACTCAAGGATTTTCCTGGACTCTGGTCTTTCAGAAGTAAAATATGACCCACAAACCTTAGCATGTTCCTGCTGCGCCAACAGCTGCTCTCGAACCATCTGCAGCTGAAGAATCATCTCGGAGAGCTGGCGTTCCTTCTCCAGCACACTCTCACCGGCCAGCGCTTGCAGAGCCGCCGCGTCTAGCACGCCTCGTCGGTCGCTGGGGGCAAGGTATACTGGTTAGTTACTGCTACAGTAGAAGAATATAAAAACTCTACCACAGGCGAAGCTGCGGGCAAAAACATGCTAAAATTATAAAACACCCGACGGTTTTATTTTTACGAAAAATAATTAACAAAACAACCCTACGATCACGTCAACTTGAGGCATCAAAATCGGTCCATTATAGGAGCTAGGATCCACAGATAAACACAACGTGTCTGTGTTTATATAGTGTATGTGTGTTAAACTTTTACCATCCCTCCTTTGGTGTCGGGGTTTAAAAAGAAATAAGAAACAACACTGATGTTTAGTGAGATCTATTGCCGTATTGGGGCGGCTTAGAATACTAACCCCAATCCAACGCCGGAAGGGTGTCGTAAAAGGCGACTAAATCCGGCCCGCTGGTGGTAGGGCCCTCGGAGGGATTATATCAGTAGTATTGATTTTAATTGTTATTTAATACCATTATTACTATCATTATTTCTCCAGGGGTTCGCCTGGATAGCTACCACCCTCGAGCATGAGTCAGCCGCCAAACGACTTGTCGTGTTCCGGCTGGGGGCTTGAGAGCCAGTTCTTTCTTTCTTTTTCTTCTTTCTTGGCCGGCAACGCATCAGTGATGCCTTTGGTGTTGCTGATGTTCATGGGCGGCGATATCCACTTACCATCGGGTGGATCGTCAGCTCGTTTGCCGGCTATTTCCATAAAAAAAGATCTGTTCTATTGTATAATTTGTGTGTATAGCTTTTACCAATGCTGTATCATAGTTATAATGACCCAGATATCCCACTTCTGACTTTAGAAACCTAGTCTTCTCAGACAACTCTTCCTGTCTTGGTCACGTATTACTGCACGACAGTGTCCAGAGAGCCTAACTTTGTTGAGGAATCTACAACCTCACAAGCTCCCGTTAATACGGAAATACGATCAGATAGACTCAAACCAAATTACAAACTACAAAACTATATCACGCCTACGCAATGTCTACGCAATAAACATAATAACTAACCTAACCTACAATATCGTGGATAATACAGCCTTGCGAACACCAAGTTTGAGTGCAGAGTTTGAGAGTTGCAGTAAATAATTCATAACGCTGATACCGTGGTCGGGACATGTTGACTAACAAAGGTTGTTATTACATGCTGGGGGCCAACTGTTGGAATTCGAACGCGATTCGAACTCACTGCTGAAGTGAAAAGATTGAAGGAGAAAATTCTGGAAGTTTTAAAGCACGAAATAGATCGTAGAAAGGCCAAGCTAGACTTTATTCAGAAACTCATTCGAGGTTTCTCCTATTGCCACCAATTCTTACTATCTTTTGCTTGTATACTATTTTCATCTTGATTAATCATTTCATCTTGATTTTCCCACCTACCTGATGTGGAAATCTTAGGAAAGAGAGTGAATAGGATTGTTGATTGTGGATAGCAGAAGAGAAAGACACGAAGCTTTTCCAAGGAGTATAATGCGGAAATAATTACAGATTTACAAAATGCTTTTAAAACTGCGTTGAAAAATGATTAATTTATTACGTACAGAATTGCGTGTAAGATGCGTGTGAAAGATTTCGATTAATTGCAATTTCCGTAGACTAGGAGGAGGGGTCCATATGTCGCCACGCGATTGGCTGCCGATGACGTGATAATGGGCCCCTATTGGTGATGGCACAGTATGACGAGACATGACGAGATAAGTTCAAATTGCGCATAGGAGTGCCCTCTTGTGTTGAGTAGCTTGAACAAGGATTTTAATAAAATAATGCGTTCACCACTTGGACTTCATCGCCACTTACCATCGAAATATCTATTCTCGGTTTAGGTGTGTATGTGTTCTTGTCTTTGTGTATTTACCATGTCACCTACGACACAGAAGGACAGGAATATTACTGTGAGCTTATGAGACTTAAGCGTTATTTTTTATTATAATTTACATTAATATGAATTAAATGGTATCATTACAATTTAATTTTGCTTTCGTAACAAAATTCGACTTATTTCCGTGCAATAGTAAGGGCTCCGCGCAAACAAGTGCACCATGGGATGGTTCTGAATTATTAATGCCTCGTCCCGTTTAAGATGAGCACAGCGCAGTGCACGCTGCACTCATTTGTCTCTCGTATAACATATTGTGTGGTACCGCAAGGTATTTGGGTTACGGTTACTGATTCCATGGTATCATGGAAAAAATAGTATACCTAGGTATTGATCGCGTTCTGATTGTGAATATTGTCGTGTGTTTGATCAGTTATCTACTGGTTAGATGGGTAGATATATCAGATTTTTGAATGAAACATGTTTGGATTGGACGGGAGTAAATAGTTTTTTGGTAGAACCAATGATATTTTAGGATATTATAAAAAGAGGTAGATATGTCACGAGCATGCAGAAATTGAGTTAGTATAATTCAGCAACTTGTCAATAAGTCTACCTGCACACATGTTAATGTACAATTCTTCGTAAGAATGTTATACAGGGGTCTGTAAAGTCGTAACATAATGACATGAGAGCTATACAAACTTGACTCCAAGCCTAGACAATACATCATCAAAAGAACACAGGATCTAGGACAGGAAGTATCTCGGAATTGAATTTTAAATAGCTCGTTTCCTCGGTAAGACGGGACAAAACCGTCTAGATTTTACAGGTCTTACATTTTAGCTAGGGCTTGAACAGGCAGCTTGCATGTTCTTATGAATGTTCACCATATTCAATACAATATAAATTTACCTTCCACCTTACAAAGAAACAAAATATAGGTAGATATAACTTCTTATAAAGTGGATACTTACTATATAAAATGACCTGACTTAAAAGCTCTCCTTTCCCCACGAGAATTAATGAGAAACCCTCAATATAGCAGTAACTGTTGCACGGACCAGTAACAATTGGTCATTTAAAAGTACAATTACAAAAAGTCATACCCGCATTATTTTGGGTCAGGTAAATCTCAACTGGGGCACTTTCTCTCCGCAAAAACTGACCAGTTCGCTCTTATGTCGCTAACGAGAGCTAATTAACAAATGAAACTTATTTTTTGTTACAGCCAAATATCAAAATGTAATTCTCTGTCAAGTTAATGAAGTTATTGTCAGAATAAATGTCACCCTATCAAAGTAGCTTATTCTGCTTCGAGATTTTTCTAATATAGTACAATCTCATTGCAACCAAATCAAAAGAATGAAAACACACTCGCTCATAACATGAGTATAGTCATTGAAGTATTATTACTAGCGTATAGAAATTAGAACCGACACCGCGAACACCATGTATGTTCTAATGCATTGGCGCCACGTGGCTTCAATCTTCAATGGATTCGTTCGATTTTGAAAGAAGAACGGGGGCTCAATTTTGAAAATCGAACCTCCCGGACGGGTCACACATTTTGTTCGAGATGTCTGTTCTATGACATTATACTTCAATGAGTATAGTGCGTTTTATCGTGCTTCGTGCGAGTGTCGTGGTATTCCAACCTGTCGCTGCCCGACTTATTTTCCTGTTCACTGGGGATGTCAGTCACGATTTATTGTCGTTGAAAATACATGCAGTTAGACATAGCGGTAATCACAATAGAAGCAATAGTGTGGTTTGAAATATAATCAAAAATTTAACAAAAAAAAACCGACTTCAAATGAAGTACATTATTTCCAATAACAATAAAAAAAGAATCATCAAAATCGGTTCACCCAGTGGAAAGTTCTGAGGTAACAAACATAAAAAAATACAGTCGAATTGAGAACTCCTCCTTTTTTTGAAGTCGGTCAAAAGTGTATCAGTGCATAAGTGTATCAGTGATACCTATATGAATAAAATATTTTGACTTTGACTTTGAAAAAACGTCTTTTGCATTTAACGGTAGTATCGCTTAATTCCAAATTTTTTAAACATTATGAAATACAACAGCGTCAATACGATAGGTCACCCTTTACACCAAATTGCAAACCGAATGGAAAAGCAATTGACATAAAATGCAATCGAAAAACAAGTGAAATGGTAAAAGTTCTTGTAGAACAAAATACAGCCTCTAGAGCCCCTTTGTTTCCGGACGGTAATCGTATTGCGCCCGCTCCAACCGGAACCGGCCAGCTGAGGGTTTCCGATGGCCGAAGTGTACATCGTACGAGTGTCTACTGGCGAACAAGAATAGATAGAAAATACGAAAGAATCTTTGGGGTATCATGGATGGATTTTTCTTGTACATTAAAATCGACAAAAAATTCGTTTAAGCCCTTGAAAATCAAATTAACATGGCTTGCTATTGACGATCCTTGTGGCGCAATGGTTACCATGACGGATCGTGATCGGGTCCTGGGTTCGACTCCCAGTGAGGCGGAAAAATTGATGACTTTGAATTTCTATTCTGTCTGGGTGTGTGTTGTTCATGGCACCCACGGCACAGGGAATCCTATGGGTAGGGCTATGAGTACAAAGCGTTATTATTACCTCTACTTTAATTATCTAGGTCTTAGAACATCTGCTAAGCTACTTTGGGGCGTATTGGTAAAGGTAAGGGCCAACGCAAGTGTCGGTTTAGGCCCACAGACCTCCGACGACAAGGCGAGAATAATTGGTGCCCTCCGAAGCACACAAGCATTCAAGATATTTTTGCTACTAGCCATTACCCATCCAACTACCAACCACGCTCGCTTAACATTTTCAATCGCTTAGGATTGACACAAGCCGCTGGGCTATGTGTTTTATTGACTTTCTGGTTCTAAGGCACATAGCCTAAGGCATTTAGCTAAATTCAACGGTAAATCATTTGCTAAACTGTTCAAAAGAATCATTTAAACAGATTGCACATTGTGATAATTAAATTACCGCACATGAATGTCTTCCCAGAGTACAATATAAGATAACAATTTATTATAAAAACCTATTCATTCGCTGTAATGAAAAATGACAAAAGAAGTAATACGAGTAAAAGCTAAGAATATTGAAAAGGAAATTTCTTCCCATTGAATACGTAGATAATTAAATAGTCGATTGAAATGACACCGATCAGCTATTGAGACTTAGAGTAGGGTTTCCATTAAATGATAAGAAATAGGCCAAGTTGTAACAATCAATTCCAAACTTATTTCATGGACAGATGTATTCATAAACGTAATTTATACTCGAAAACTTGTTAGCAAATATTTAAGTAATAAAAGATAGAAAGTAACAAAACAGGTACACGACACCCGAAAAGATAATTCAAGCATTCATTTCAAGGGTCTAAATATTTACGAGTACCGTATCCGTGATTAATAGTACTTATTGCAAAGCGTGTTTTAATTCGACTGCATGTAAATGTTTGGGTGTACTTCCTTTTAGCCCATACCTCCGATTGATCAAAATTTTGGTATTCCCATGTATTTCGATGTATTCCTATGTATTTGCTAGTCAAAAGTTAAACTAACAATTAAAAAATTAAACGAATACCAATCCTGTACAATATTGGAAATAGTAGGTATATACAATGCTGCATAATTGCAATATCAACCAAAATATAAGTAAACCATAGCAAAACCAATGGAAGAACGCTAGTCCTAAATATTTCCAAATCCTGGAAAATCCCAAATGCTTGTCTACTCTAGCCAGTCCCTCAAGGTTCCGGTCGGCGCGACGCCTCAAGAAGCCCTATCTGCAAATAATGCCGACGCAATTATTTTCTCATTTATTTCCTTCAGGGATTCATTTAATACTTATGACCATTATGACAATTAAAAAGATCTATTTAAATAGGTCCCTGTGATGCAGTACCTACCTAAAATACTGGCAGTATTCCCTCGCTGTATAGCAATGTTTATACGCTGACCAAGAAAGCTGACAGCTCTTGGGTCAAGACATGAGGTCTTGTCTTTATTTTTTTTATTATTTCATTAAAACCTCACGAGCCAAGTATCTAATGTTTTGTATTGTATTTTTCAATTGTAAACTCTTTGAAAATATATCAGGTAATTTAGTTACAAACACATCAGATTAATATCTGAATTCTTTTTCACGTACCACGATATCGCATCTTAAATAATAAAGTCGAACGAACGGAGCTGTCAAAGCGATGAGAATTTTGATCGAAATCGGCGCGGCGGGAGGAAAAAATCAAAGAGAAGTTTCCATACGAGGATGAAGTTATAAAAAGACATATTTTCACAATTATAACACAGTCAGGTGGGCGTGACGGCTCTGGCTGAACAGACTCGCATTTTGCACGCTCTTGAAGGCTCTCGAAGTTTGGGTATACAGGATGATTTGAAAAAGTTTTGTTTATCGGACTTGTACTTTGTTCATCGGACAAATTATCTTGCGAATTTGATGTTTAGTACGATGATAAAGAAATCGATTCGCATTGCTTACGTTGTTGTACAGATTTTAATTTCAAATTCAATGTTTTGGTATTATAAAATTCAATTCAATTCAAAATGTATTTAACTAAGGTTGAAGAGGTACTTACTAAAATAGTTAATAGTATCAGGCGTTACTTTACGGTAATCCATTGTTATTAAGTAGATATAATGCTTAATATGTAACTATAGCTAGCTAGTTAGGTAGCTATTATGTTTATTATACGATTTAATATGTTTCGAATCGAACATCGATTTTCTGCATAAACGAACCCCAAAAGTTCTTTTAAAGAAATCATTTTAAATAGTGATTGATAGTTTAAGATATTTCTTCATTTTTTAGTAATTTTCAAGCCATAATTTTATTGTGTTAAAATCGTTCCACTATTACGATTTATTTTATAAACAAAAGTCTTTGTCGTCAACATTACAATTCCAAGATTCATTAACGCAACAACTGTAAAAATCGTACTTGGGAACAAAGACTTGAATTAAAGGAAAGAAAAAATCCAACTGCAATACAGAAAATAGAAAGAAATTTTCAAACACCTTTTACATTGTCAAAATCCATCTCGTCAGGGCTGCCTGTGTTAATGACGTCATAACACAAGTCTCGCTTGTAGCAGTACATTACACTTGTTCTTACGTTGAACGAAAGGAATGAAATTTAAGAAAGTTTTTATTTTTCTTTTGTTTTTTTTTGTTTTAATCTCGTTTCGTTTCTGGCCAGTATTGTTTGATGAAGGAACTGTTACGTCTATAAGTATGTTCAGTTTATGGCTTTTGTTTTTATATAATTAAGTGACTATACCTATGATTTATGATTGTTCTGTGACGCGCAGTTTAACATAGATAGTCCTCACGCATGGTGATAATAATATTTTTTTCGCTTGACCAGCTACAACCCTTTTAAAATAGACTATCTAATTTCATGTTTTATATTAAGGCTCCGTGCCGCTATATCAACAATTTCGGTCAATTTTAATCACTGTTTGTGTGAACAGGATAAAGAGATTAAGCTTTGTTTTTTGTAACTATAAGAGTCTAATTCTTGTTCTTGCTGATAGCGCAGACGAATTTAACATATTATTTATAATAATGGCAAATCACCACTATTTAAAACCCTTCTTTTCCGAAAAGTAACGAGCAAGTGATTTTTGTCTTCGTTTTACAACGAAAATACAAAATATTCCAAACATTAAAAAATATAAATAACATGAATATACGGTCTATTATTAAGTAGCCCAGCCAGTTTTTTAAATTCCTATCCAAATATAGCAGAAAAAATTTTTGAAATAACGTAATTTCGTTCGAAGTAAGTATTTTTTTCTATTAATTAGAAACATTTTAAGGAAATTTTAAAAAATACACATTAATCTTAAGTTAATCCTTTAATAGAATCAAAATTTTATTTTATGAAAAAATAATGATTTCGTTTGTTAATAATAGTTGCAAACTGAACTATATTTTGGACCGCATTAAATATATTAAACCAGTACCGCCAAGGCTATCAACGCGTGAGGACGTATTACTTCTTTTCCCGCGACGCTCGCGTGTTTTACGTAAAAATTTACACAAATTGTACGCCGACTATCACATTTTGATCCAATTATTAAATTAATTATTTTTTATTTTAATAACACCATGCATCATCATGTTTCTATGTATTACAAAATTGGCTGTTCAAAGGGGGGTGGGGTAGTTATAGTAGTTCATATAGTTAGGAAGAAGATGAATTTACTGAATTCAGCGAACATACCCGAGTGGGGTATCAAATGAAAGGGTTTGATTTGTGTAGTACTAAATTGACTGTTTAAGGGGGGGGGGGGTAATCAACAAGGGGCCATCCATAAATTACGTCACACAAATTTCATGACTTTTTGACCCCTCCCCCATCGATATCACCCCTAGTGTGACGTCACATATTATAAATTTTACTCCTAGAAATTATTAAATTAAGTTCCATTTTTGTTTTTCAACTTAGTAATTCACTTAGTAGTACTTCAAGTGTTTCAACTTACATTTTGAAGTGAAAACTTCTTTAATACGGGGGTGATTTGAAATTCGATGAAACGAAACTGTCCAGTAAATAGAGACAGACACATAAATTCTAAAGTGAGATAGGAAGCATTGTACAGGGGAGGGGGAGGGGAGTTGAGTTGGCGCCGCTGTGGCAAGGTTGCGCTCCAAAAATACCGCCCCGGGTCCCGATGGTGTTTCGGGTCGAGAGCTGGTTTCCGCCCTAGACGCCGCAGAGTCCCTGGAGTAGCGACTAAGGGGACTCCTGAATGCCTGTCTCGAGCAGGGAAAATTTCCTAAGGCGTGGAAAACAGGACGAAAATTGGTCGTGCAAATCCAGCAAACAATTAATAATAATTACCGACGTTCGTCAAGCCTATTCATGACTTTTGCATCGTGCATCGTGCATCGTGCATTGCCTTGGCGGGACGTACAGCATGATTGGGCGTGTATAAAAGGTTTAAGCTCTGAGTCTGAATAACCTGCTTATGTTTTGCGGCGCAAAACTGAATGACCTGCTTGCTTATGCCCGGTATTTATGGGTACGCAGACGATTGCACAGTGGTAGAGAGATACCTACCAAGTCTCAGGGCCAGTCAGGACGAAATTCAGTCTCAAAGAGAGGCCATGGTGGCTCGTGTGAATCTCACACTTCGGGCTGTGTCCGAGTGGGGCGAAGCCAATCTTGTGAGATTCAACGCCGCTAAAACGCAGACTTGTCTATTTACCGCCAAGAGGAGACCGCTTACCTTGGCTCCTACTTTTCGGAATATGCCCTTGGATTATACCGACTGCCTTCAGTTATTAGGGGTAGAGTCGAGTCCCCCATCTCCATTTCTCCATCGAACGTCACGACGCACGGCGGGGATCCATCCTTTTGTTATGAACATCCCGCCGGTAAGGATGAGGCGGTTTGCCTCGTCATTTATTATACGCATCGCCAAGGACTGGAATAAATTGCCTTCATCGGCGTTCCCGCCTGCCTATGATGTGGATGTCTTCAAGAAAAGAGTGAATAGGCTTTTACTAAGTTAATGTGCTTACCACCTTGGACCACATCTTCACTTAGGGAACATACCAAAACCACGTGCCTTATTTAGGGGGGGGGAGGGGGTCTTCAAAACACCACGATTGGTCACAGGGGGGGGGGGTTTAGGTTTTTGTCACGTAGTCAATATTTTAGCAACCATTGCGCCACAAGTCGTCAAATATAAGCAAAATTATTATTTTTGCAAAAAAGTATTGAAAATCGTATTTATCATTTACCACGTGAAAACTAGGGGGGAGGGGGGGTCTTCTCATATACTACGAATGGTCACGAAGGGGGGGGAGGGGGTAAAAAGTTGGAAAAAATGGGTTACGTGGTTTTGGTATGTTCCCTTACCATCAGGTGGGATTGTGGTCAAGCATTAACTTATTTGTGTAAAAAAAATCAACAAATTAAACCTTATGATCTTATAGGTAGGGTTGAAAATATTTTTAAGTATAAAACTTAAATTAAAAATTTAAAAACCCCAACTCAAAAAAGAACAAAAAGTCTGAATATGTAAAAAGTCATAAAATAAATTTTCAAAAAGTCATAAATAACATGAATATTACAAATGTACTAGCTGACCCGGCAAACTCTGTACTGCCTAACAACTCACCCCTCTCGAGGTCTCCCTCGAGCCCCATCTCCCTTCTCTTTCCCCTCTCCCTCTCTCTCGACTGTCAGTTATGAAATAAAAAAGTTAGATATGTCGCTGATGGTTACATTAGAAAGATAATATTATGGTCGTTAAGTTTTCAAAGAAATCAGACCTCATACTACAGCTATGAAACAGACAAATTTCTGAACGCACCTATAAATATCTGACAACCAAATGACAATTTGACAAAAGATATTAAATGTTTCACAGCTACACAGACATATATCAAGAATAGACGACGCATGTACCTCGAATTGTATGAAAACCAAGCGTGTCACTTTTTTTTGACACATTGTGCTGTCACAAGAATATTTAGTGCTGAAATTCCCCATCCTAGCGATATCAATTCGAAACTGATTCGTTACCGATTCTCGACAACGATTAATGATTCTCAAAATCGATTACCGATAATAATTAGGTAAATAGAAAATCGTATGATCGTTTGTAGGCGTCGAATATGTAAAACATAAAAAATGCCTTTGGTTGGTTGTACATAATAATATAGTAGGTATAGTGCTTGAATATGACCGAATAAATAGTTTTGTGTTTTATTTAACTTGATTATTTGTTAATTATAAACACAAGCTTCAAAAATGTAAAGATAAATAAAGAGATCATAAATATTATGATTGTTTATTATTTGCTTTCAAGAAATTAAATAAATGAAAATTAAAAAAATATTTATAAACATTTCTTTTATGAAAATCAAAACATCATATGGACACATTTAAACTTACCTAAAGTTAAACGAATATTTTTTTCTAATTAAAAATTCAAAATAAAAAAACAGTACATCAATATTCGGTATTGCGCTTGAAATCAGCCTTCGTTTCTTTTTCGAATCATCCGTAAAACAGTCATCATTGAAATGAATAGAACATATACGGCTATGTTTTGTTGGAAACCAATATCTATGCCCCGTCGCTATAATTCATTTTGCTTTAATATTGGGGTCACTTGAAAACCTTTAATTATAATGTTATCATGAATAAAATCACTATACAGAAACATTAATATTGTAATGAAAAATAATTTGCCTGTTAAAAACTGTCTCTATGTAAATATTATTATTCATTGGTTTTCAAAATCGATTAACATCGAGACCACACCGAGTAAATGAACAACACTATATGCTATATTTTACAGAAACACGACAATATTCACCGTACTACGAAGCTAAGCGACGATTTATAGTAACGATTGTTTTACTTTCATTGCGTGTTCCCGTAAACAAGCCGTATAAATTTTGCTACCAAAATCAGCAATGTATTGAGTAGTATGCAGTACACAGTAAGTTAGTTCTTTTCGTTGTAAAACGTGGTAGAAATGCAATAAATATGAAAAAAAAAAGGGTGCGTGTACTTTTGTACGCGCGTGAGAAGTTATACTTCTTTGACATGAAAAAAAAATCAAAAATCAATATTAAAAAAACATTGTTCAAAATACAATATTCAAAAACAGCAATACTAAAAATAAAAATGAAATAATATTTTGAAATAATTTAATTTACGAATCTCTATAGCCAAACTATATGTGTTAAGCGCCATCTGTGATTAATTTTGTAGTATATTCTAATATTACTTTGCTACGTATCGTAATAGTTCTCGTAATAGAACATAGATGGTGTTTTTACAATTGCAAAAACAAATCAATTGTAAATCTTTTTTTTCTGTTTTTACAATTGTAAAAACACCATCTATGTTCTATTACGAGAACTATTACGATACCATGCTGTAAAACCAGTGTTTGTGGGGGGGAGGGAATGAAAGATTTTATTCAGTTCAGTTGAAGAATAATTTATTTTCCGACAGGCATTAAACTTTAATACAGATTAAGGAGAGAAAAAGAATGTGCTCCTAGTCCCAAAGACAAGTATCGATTACTATTTACTACTACAGTCCGTTCACAGTTATTTTACCTCTGACAAGCTGTCATTACCTTCCCATTAGATTAGCATTACTTGCTGTCAAGTGACGAGTGTTGCAAAAGTTCCCGATTTATCGGGAGATCTACTGATTTTGGTTATCGTCTCCCGATATCCCGTTTTAGCGACCGTTTCTCCCGATTTTTTGCATTTTCTACCAATGTAATATAATATTGAAAATTAAAATAGAAAATAGTGTTATAAATACAAAAAACAAAAGAGACTGAGTCGCTCAATGAAAATACAGAAGAATTTTGGGCAAACGTAGGTACATATTATAGCATAAAACGTGGTCATGGCTCACGAAATCGTGTTCTAATATTTTTTCCAACTGAATCAATGATAGGTCTATTACACACAAAAAAAATAAAAAATACAAAAAACCCGACTGCGTATAAAACATGTGCGACATATTGAGGATAAGTTTTGTAAAATGGATGGAAGCTTAGACGCGGAAATTGATAAATTTATTATAGAATTGAAAGACGAGTGTGATACGGAATCTGAGAGCAGTTTTGATGATTCATGTTCGTCCGATAGTGATTATTTATCATTAGGCGTGCGTTTGGATCATTCGTATGCCAACCCAATTTAAAGCAATTCAATTTGTAGTAATTTTAATATAACTACCGAGAATGTGAACTAGAATCATGTGAATCAGTTCATTATTTTATTTGAACGTGTATCATTTTTACTATCGTTACTTTTGGATCAACCTAGTAAATAATATTTATATACATCACAAGAAACATGTAATATTTCATGTTAGGGAATCGTACAAACTAAACATTACAACACACAGCTAAGGTTAACCAACTTAATAAATAAATAATGTAGTTTTTATAAGGAAGAATATAAACGCGTATAAACAAAATTTTGATATTAATAATCGCCAAACAAAAAGAATGTATCAATTAATTACGCCTTCGTTCCGCCAAAGTAAAGTGCAACGATCTTTCATAGGGCTTGGTGTACATTTCTATAATAAAATCCCAAAATTAATACGTGACTTGGCAATAGAATCTACGAGTTTAATGGTTAAAACTAAGTTGGCGGGTGTCTATTTTACTATCTACTACTTAAATGGTTTTTACCCAAAACGAATGTCATAAAAAGGTTGTATAATAAAAGCTATTGCATATTTCAAGAGATTTTATTAGTTATCATTTATATTAATATTTCGTCTAGTTGTGCAGGAGGCGCTATATTTCGTTGGTACCTTGCCCAATCAAGATACCATAACATACTCATTGTAAATATGGCCACAGCAAACTACTGATCTTCTAAAGATGTATAGGGTACGTTATCCAGTGTTCAGGACTTATTCTGAACCTTTGTCAGTCACAAAACAGGCGATTAAGTAGTCCATATTCATATAGTATTGGTTTGCCAGAAATTGTAGCGAAACTGCGAAAACACATTCACCAAAACACAAGTACGAAATCGAATACAACAGTAAATTAAAATAACTGTGTGCGTGTCGATGAGTTTCAATAGTAAATAGGACTCCAAATAGGTACGCTGAAAATATTTAATAGAAAAATACAAAAAACCACGCGTAGAAACATGAAAGATCGATGACAAATATGACAGTACAGTGGTGTTATTTATAAATACTATGGTTACCAAAATGACATTATTAGGGATTACATCATCTTTGTTGTCAATCGATTAATCGATGTCAAAATATTCGAAATGTAATTTAATAAAATTAGCGTAACGATTGAATGGTAATTCTAAATATATTACATAGTTTTAATATGTATGGAATACGAAAACATGTAAGAAATAAATTAATATTATAATTATAATTAACAAATAATACATAAAATATATTATTATATTCCATCAATCGATTATTATGAATCAATTCAATCGATTATAAAATCGTTTGTAATGAGGTAAATACTGTGAAAACTTTTTTGCATACAGAAAAAATACAGAATTTAGCTAACTTCACGTTGTAGAATTTAGGTGTCGATGTGCGCGCGCATCGTAGAAATTCACTCTCATCATTTTTCACCATCGCGCCAAAAGAAGTATAACTTCAAAAAATATTTTAAAATAAATTACTACACAATTTTATAAATAAATTACTTAACGATGAAAAGAAATATTTTTTTTACCTCTGCTAACTGTATTTTTAGAATTCCTACAGTTTAAAACGTTACAATTAGGCATTTTTCGTTATTTCAGTTGACATCTATTGCCAATAGCAGTAAAACGCCAACTAAATGACACGGCGCTCAAATAGGATTTAAAATCCTTTCTGTTACACGTGAAATGTATGAACATGCGGCATCTACTCTAGGTATACATGTCTGTGCACAGCTAGGAACAATTTGTTTGTTTTTAGTATTTTTAATTACTTATTATTCATATTTTTCACCGTTTACACCTTCCCTGAAGTTTCACAAATATTTCAAGATCAAAATTAGCCAAATCGGTCCAGCTATTCTCAAGTTTTAGCAAGACAAACGAACAGCTATTGATTTTTATACATAGATTATTTAATTTAACTAAATAAAACTTTGTCGTGTTGGGGGACGGCTCCATATTAAAAACCCATCCATCAGTCTTGATAGGTCCACTGCTGGACATAGACGACATTTTTCCAAGACGTGGGCGCCAATAGATTACATTTCTTCCCCAACGGTTATCTTCGAACTGTGTGGCCAGCCTATTGCCACGTCAGCCGGCTAATTCTTTGAGCTATATGGGTTACCTTTGTTCGTCTACGGATCTCCTCATTTTTATTTCGATCACGCAGATAAATACCAAGCATAGCCCTCTCCATAGCCCGCTACGCTACTCTGAGCTTGTGGATTAGGCCAATAGTGAAGCACCACGTATCGGATCCGTATGTCATCGCTGGCAACACACACTGCTCGAACACCTTCGACTTCAGGTACTGAGGTAGTTTTTTGGACGACAAGATATGACGCAGTTTCTCGAACGCAGCCCATCCGAGTTGGATTCTACGAGTGACTTCTTTCTCGAAGTTGGACTTACCCATCTGGATCAATTGTTCCAGGTAAATGTATTCGTCTACAACTTCGAGAGCAGCGCCGTCAACAACAACCGGTATGGGTGTGACATGGACATTTGACATGATTTTCGTCTTGTCCATGTTCATCTTAAGACCCACCCGTTGTAAGGCGCTGTTCAAGTTTCCGAGCATTGTACCAAGTTCCTCCAGTGAACCCGCCAGGATAACTATAAATCATCGGCATATCGTAGGTGTATGAAGTATTTACTATTTTTATATACCAGTTTTTATCAGAATTAAAATGTTGAATAACTTTATAAAATGACTGATGTAATGAAAACTGGCCAAGTCAAATCTAACCTACTTTAAGATCTCACATATTTAAATAACAGCAATTGTTATAGATATCCAATAAAGCAAAGAAATAGAGTTTAATACTTGTTCACAATGTTATTTTGTTCCTATAAATACATATTTCGATTTTGCATAGAACTTTGCACTCATTTAGATCTCCGTTCTTTTTGCGGCGAAGCCCACAGCCAAGCTTAATTTTTGTATTGAACTTGACTCTCCTTTTTTACATATTTTTTTGGTGGGATATCATTACTTTTTATAAAGAAAACTAGGCAATGCCACGTGCCGCAGACGATAGACCGTTGGCCGGTTATTTAGCGCATATTACAAGTTTTTTCTGTGAGGAAGTTTTTTCTGTGGGGACACCACTTATTTTTCGACTTTTTTATTTTTTGATTTTTTCCTACGCTTACACACAATTACCGCGCTGAATTCCAAATTTCATCCTTCTAGGTCATCTGGAAGTAGGTTTGATTTAGGTACATTATGTCAGTCAGTCAGTCAGTCAGTGCTAAAATTTACGACTTTTTGTCCTTCATATCTTTATAACCGTTTGAGCTAGCTTCATGAAATTTGGGCTTCTATATGTCCTTATGGATGTAATTAAACACACGTAGTTTTATGTGTTTAGGTTTTTGTTATAGAGGTTTTGAGTTATAGAAGGGTCAAAAGTGGCACCAAGTGGTTCATGTAATATTACACTCGGCGCTGGCTAGCCAGTTCCTTTGCTTGAACTTGGCTTGACACGCTGCCGCGTGTCTAGGTTTATTGTATGATTTTTTTACTTTTTACCTAATCAGACTTTTTTGTTTTTTTGAGTCCGGGTTTTTTAAATTTAAGTTTATATAATACGCCAATTTAATAGGTTATGAATATGACAACATATTTAGTTCCAGAGCTCACAAAAAATTTTTATGGCCTAAAATTTTAATTGCATTTTCAAAAACATTTTTTATGAAATCAAGACTCGTTTGATTTTCGGGTAGGTACCAATGAAACATGTTAAATTTGTCTGTACACTCTAAGTTTATCGCAAACATAAATGAAATCTCTGAAGGAAAACACTGAATAACCTAAATATGTACCTAGTGTGTGTTTATCTAAAACTTTTTCATTTTGATTGTAATAAATATACTAAATGAATATAGGTACAAAAACATTCCAGACTTTTATTTCTAAATTGTTCATACTATGCATCCTAAAATTATTATCAACTAAAGGATCAAAATTGTTTAAGCTCGAACTTCAGCCAGGTGTGCGTGAACGATGCACACAGACATAGCTTCGCAATGAATATGACATAACTCTGTCAAATAAATTTTCGGCACGGCCTCTTAAACGTTTTTTAGTAATTTCATAGAGTCAGTGCGGGATAATTCGATTTCACATGGATCATGGTAACGGTAAGACCAAATATAAATATCATAACAACCCCTTCAAATGTTA
Source organism: Thymelicus lineola (assembly GCA_963932265.1). Classification (NCBI taxonomy): domain Eukaryota; kingdom Metazoa; phylum Arthropoda; class Insecta; order Lepidoptera; family Hesperiidae; genus Thymelicus; species Thymelicus lineola. The sequence continues at coordinate 5,414,711 of OZ010702.1, read as the reverse complement.
AGTGTCAGTGATGACAAAAGCTTATATAATAATAAAATATTTGTCATCACAAAATGTTCGTAAGACAGAATATATCTAAAGAAACACATCGGTTTTAAAATCCAGAAACAAAGTTAATTTACCAATTGAAACAATACATTTGCGCTAACTAGATAAGGGGGAGTGCAGACTAGGGTGGTTAATAGAGCAGTGGCAACATCGATTCGTTTATTCCGACTCATAGCACGAGTACGGGTTAGTTTATTCAGTTTGCGTTCAGTAATTTTAACGGAAACTAGTTTGTAGATTTAACTAGAGTTCCGCGGAATCAAATGTTTTTTTTAATTTAAAATATCTGTACGTGATATTTATCTGTGGGATACAAAATTGGTATCTTTCAGTTTTAGTCAATTTCGCCTATTCATGTCCCATCTGCCTGAACAAAGAATGGGTCTATGGCACTAGGTACCTGCTGTTACGTCGCTGGACTTTATACTGCTTAGTGCAATCCCGTATTCAGGCATGGTATTAAATTATTTCGCGACAAGATAGAACCTTAGAATCCACTTTGAGACGTTTATTGGTTTTGATAACGGTGACAGAGTTAGTAGGACATCAGTTTGTAACAATGGTCCGTTTGCGAAGTTATTTGGAAAATTTTAATTGGAGTCATCTGTCCCCTCTCCCTGCCAAATGCAAAATCATGGCTATTGCAATGATATTATATGTAAGTAAAAAAAGAGGCAGATATGTCACTAGCGCGCCGACGATGAAGATCGTAAGAAAAGGCAATTGACCACTCTGCTCGTAGTCGCTCTGTCAATACAAGACGATACGCACGCTTTTGTTATTGTCAGAAGTGCTTGAGATTCCTGTATTATTGTAGTGTGATTGGTGTAGTGAAACAAGAGATAAACGTGCGTGTGTTGTAGCTCTTTTCGGAACAGATGTTTTGGTTGATTTGTAAGGGCATAACGTATCTATATTTTTTAATATCATTGGGCTATTGCTATGATGAATTTATAAGGAAAACTATCTCGACTGAAGCTCAAGTAGTTAATAAGTAATAGTCGATTAATTACTGAACTCTATTTAACGCATGGCACGCATGGCCAGTTTTAACATTTAAATAACCCATCCTTACATTTACTACGGCCATGCTAAAACACGTTAAACAAACCGCTCAGCGCTCTTCATAAAAAAACAATCACCAGTAGTCGGGAAAGGACAATAAAAGTCCGCGAGTATGTAACAGAACACTATAAAGGGCTCGTAAGTCAACACGCATCATCTCACCATAGGGTTGTCACTTGGCCGAAAATAATATATATTTTTTGTTTAAAATTACTACATAAAATCTTGGAAAGTCAGTGTTAAATAAAATTATTAAGTAATACTATGTGAAATTATAGTATTTTATAGTGAGTTTGGATGAATCTCGTTCTTTTCAGGCACATGTTCAGGTAATAATAGGCTTGATATTTATAGTAACTGAATTCGTTTGCGAATACCGTTTAGATAGATAGGTTAGAGCGGGGCTGGTACTAACAAATTTTGTAATATAGTTTATATTTTCAATGTTAATGAACTTTTTTGTTTATTTTTTTATTTATAGCATGCTTTGGTTATTCAGCTTTGATATTAGTATCAAAAACAATCAGTTAGGTAAGTGGTTACAGAAACAGAGCCATCAAAACCAATAAAATCATTTGTTAATACATACCCCGTGTCTGGGGTAAATATTAACGGAATTGAGGTAAGTATTAACGTAAGGGGCAATTATTAACAGAGGCTCAAATAATTAAATAAAAGTCATTCAAATTAAAGATTTATTTTTGAAATGAAAAAATCAGTACTTTTTACTATAGGAACTGAATGAATGTAATATGTAGATTATTTTAAATCTACATTTCATTAACAATCATTGAATATTAAAGGTTTTTAGTCCACAAAAATTAGTACAAATACTTTTAACTTAATATTTAAAAGTTACATAATTTTTTTAGTATTAATAGTCATAAAGAGTCTCAATGACGTACAATAAAATAGTAGATATTGCATTATCTTTTAAAGCTACACTATTCAAAGCTAGCAAGCTTCACTATTCAGCTATATCATTCAAAGTTTTAAAGTTTTTAAAAATGATAATACACAGCCTTTAAACCTTATGTCTAAACGTATGTTTTTTTAGTCTCAGACAGTCTTTGGGTATCTTAATAATATAATCAAAGTCCAGTTTAATTAATTTTAATCTAATTTGTACTTAAAACATAGAAAAATAGCACTTGTTAATTCGGTGTCTTTAGACGGAAATATAATTTGACAATAATTATTCGGAATACGATTCCTCATCACCTGAGAAACAATTGAGGCATATGTACTTTCTGGTGTCATTGTATCCAGTCAAGTCCAGATGTGTCTTCGTTGTAAGACTCAGCGCAAACTAAGCAGAAGCAGGCTTCTTCGTCACTGTCATCCTGCAGAATACGTTTCTTTACCCTTTTCACTTCTGCTCTCCGGGTTTCTTTGCCTTTACCTTCCTCAAATACTTCTTGAGACCTGGACCTTGTAGTTTTTCTTTTGTAGTTTCTCATTCTGTAAAAAAATACCTATTGTAAAAACACTTGGTTAATACCAAATTCATACGGGGTAGGTATTAACATGTTAATACTTACCCCACTCAATTTGTTAATTTTAGCCCCAAGGTCACTTTTTTTACTTGATCATTTACAGAAAAGAAACTAGTTAAAATAATTACAAACAAATAATATAGTGTTACTGTCAATAAAATAGAGTTCGATTCAGGATAAACTATAATTTGATTCAGCGAATAAATAAATCTTAAATCAATTTATTGTAAAGCACAAAAAGTTCGCTTACCTGTCAATCCGAGGTTGCTGCACACAACTATTACATGCGATGGCCGGTGGGCAATTAATAAGTCAGGACACATTCGGCTGTGTATATTCTGTTTCTAAACCGAGTATCATATTTTTAACACATCACGTTTGGCAGGAATCAGCTTGTTAATTCTTACCTCCGTTAAAACCAGCCCCGCTCTCCCCTACTACAATAACCTTAATAACTTAGCTAGAGATCGTCTCCTTTAAAAATGAATGTTCCCTACCTACTAAATACAATTCCCTACTTGTTACAATTTGTTAATGGAAATATTGATTCCTATTTATTTAGTACTAGGAAATCGCCCTCGCTTCGCTTTGCGAAAAATAGTAAAAAAAAATATAGCCTGTGTCACCCGGGGATAGTGTAGCTTCCCAACAGTGAAAGAATTTTTCAAATCGGTTCGATAGTTTCAGAGCCTATTCAATGCAAACAATCAAATCTTTTCTCTTTATAATATTAAGTATAGACAACATTAAATATATTAATGTCATATAAAATGTTTCCCAAGTATTGCGTTATATCACACGTTACACTTTATAATAATAACATAACCCCCACGTTCATTTTTAAAGTAAATGATCTTTATTCTCTCAAGTAAAGGTTAGTAAACAGGAGACAGCCCTAAACCGGCATAAAGTATGCAGCGGTAAGGGTTGGCAGCGACACAATTTGTGGGCAACAATAAAAAATCCCTTAACGCAGACAACGGAACTTGGGGTTATCCGTCTTGTTCGCCCCTCGCGACAGGTACGATAGAGTTGTATGGATACGACTGTAACTTATTTTACGGTGTTTTTACCGTGACTATTTATGGCCAGGCTGGTGACGTGCGTTCACTACTTAGTTGCAGTTAATTAGTAAAATAAATGTATCTGGCCTCATCAAGTGAGGAAGTAAATATGTAAGGAGAGAAATAATATGATTTCGCTTATTGTGAATGAAATGTGTTGAGAAAACATCATAACTATAATCTCCGTAGGTTTGCTATAACAGATATTAAAAATGGTAAAGGCGAAGTGACCATTAAAACATTTATAGCCTCTTTAGTTGAACAAGGTATATCTTCTTTTTATATCCGGATGTGAGACATTGCTTGAGGTGTATTAGAGAACACATTTCATTTCATTCCAAAATAAATAAAGAAAAACCCTAAAAAGTCTTGAATGACTTTAAAACAAGCATTAACTTTTCACAAATGCCGTATATTTAATGCCGTACTATGCAGTGTTATGTATTAAGCCAGTTCACCGTAATATAAAGCCGTATCCACACAACTCAAGCAACCAACAATGCACTCATTATTATTTTAAAGGCACTCGCCGTCGGTCGCCGGTCGCGTTGTATTGAGCGGTGCCGCCAACTTATAGCATTTTAAATCAGGTTAAGGTCAATGCTTTAAGAAAAGGAAAATGTCCGCAGTTATGCAGATACACGTGGAATTAGATAAAAGAGAGAAAGAAGAGATACTACTAAGAAACTAAGAAAAGATACTAGGATTATTCATGATGCATTTGAGTGGATAAAAACACATCACAAATAATCCTAGAACAAATACTATCTGTCACATAAATGGCTGCTTTGGCTGAATATTTTTTTATGTACGATCGTCTCATTCGTTAGAGCTGACTGTATAGTGATTCATTCATTGCCCATGGAATTGTAACCAATAGATGGAATCCTTATCGAGTATTCAAGTATTTAAGCTACTGTAGGTTTCAGTATAATTGACATCATATTTTCTTTTAGACAGAAGGTAAACATAAATATGATGTTTTATTTAAAGGCACTGAAGCAAATAAAATATCTAAATACCCACTCTAAGATATTGACCATTAAGGCTGCCCATCTACCGTTAAATTTGACAGTCAACTGTCTATTCAGTATTTTATTCACGGCATACGCATTTTTATCAACGGTAATGCCCAATGCCAATATTTCGATATTTTACTGCAACCCTCTCAAAGGGGTACTGTTCTGGACATATAATAAAAACCGTTTTAGTAGAATCGCCCCATAAACGTACCAATATCGACTCAATAAATAATATGGTCGGGACTTGCTCAATTCTGTGTGTTCAATAAAAATACATAGCAAATGTACTGTATGAAACGAAATGGAATGAATTCTTCATTTCAAATTGTATGGCTGGCCATGTTAGAGCATTATCATTTTTAGTGCTTGCCACACTGGTATATTCAGATGGAATTTTTGATGCACTGACGACACAGCCGCGCTGCGATTGGTCGCTCTGAATATTGTATGAGCCAATCACCGTAGTGCGCTTTACCGCTGCATTCCAATTTCAAAATGAAGGCGGGAAACCGTCGACAAAGTGACCTCACAACGACATAATTTGTAACACAAGCACATCTGATTGTGGTAACACTGGTAGATATACGCTCTAAAGTACAATTTGTTAGCGATAGCCGATTTACAGACTAATAGTTGAAATTGATCTTGTTATGAAATTGTTGGTGATATTGCTACTATTAATGTTTTTAGAAGTAAGTCTAACTTCGAGAGAGAAGTCCAAAACACTACCTCAATGCCTGAAGTAGAAGGTGTTCGAGCAGTGATGACATACGGCTCCTAGACGAGGTGTTTTACTACTGGCTAAATCCACAAGCTCAAAGTCGCACAGCGAGCTATAGAGAGAGCTATGTTTTGTATTTGGTTTTTTTGATGGGATCACGTAAAGACTTAATCCCATCAAAAATGATAAAATCCGTAGACGAACAAGAATAACCAACATAACTCAACCAATAATCCGGCTGAAGTGGCAATGGGGTCAATGAGCTGACCACATAGTTCGAAGGACCGATAACCGCTGGGGAAAAAAGGTCCTTGAATGGTTCCCACGTCTCGGAAAACGGATAGGACGCCCCTCGACCAGGTGGACAGACGACCTGAAGAAGACAGCGAGCATCCGCTGGATTTAAAAGGCTCAAGACCGATCAAGTGGCGTAAGTTAGGGGAGGCCTATGTCCAGCAGTGGACCTCCAAGGGCTGATATTTGGATGGATGGAAGAATAAATAGCTAAGTAAATACAAATATAAAGGGACTGAAAATCCTAGTAAAACAGACACATTATAGAAACCAGCTAGGTAACTAATCGTTTTAAATAAAAGGCCTAATTGATTAGATTAGAAAGTGAAAACTTAAATAGAGACATTTTAAGGAAGTGTCTCAATGTTCATGTCATATTTATTGCACAAATAGCATTGTGAATCATGCAAGATTTTAGGTTAAGTGATAAAATTAACATAATTATTAATGTGTAACATTAGTGCTTGGCTGTAAACGGCGGAAGTCGCTTTTGCAATTCTGCTGACATTTCTTGTTTAATTGCATTTTTATGTTAAACTTGATTTAGATATGACAAAGAATAATTTGTCAGTGATAATTGCTGTGTTGATTTAACTTCGTGATTTAAGTGTAAGGAAGAGCCTAATTAGTCAATACTCAATACAATTAATTTTAGTTTAGGTTACAAAACTATAAATATTTAGAGCTCAATTTTCCCACGCTAGAAGTAAGGCTTAAACAATTCACTTAATATAATTATGTAATAAGTATAGAAATAACTTTCAGTTTAAATTGGTTTTCACAATTCTCATTTTAATATAGAATCTTGGTAAGAAAGGCATCTATTCCTATCCGCTAAAATGCTGCCGTGCTAAAGCGAACTTCACCCAGCTTCTCAGGGGTAAGTGTCGCGACTCGCGACACTATTGCTAAGGAGAACCATAATATCTGTAAGTCTACATTGCAGCAAATACTTATTAAATAGAAGCATTATTCACTACATATTAAGCAAATTGTCTTGCACATATGACGCCACTTCGTCACGAGTCATATACAATTAAAACAATACAGCTTACACAATCACTCAACGCATATTCAATGAGCATAAACCGCCATTTAAATAGACAATTTACAACAACGCGTCGTATTGTCCGCGTGTGGGGCAAATCTTTGCAAAATGCCAGTTTGTGAGCCATAAAGAGTTATTGTGGGACACAAAGACACATTGTCTGGCCTTGTCGATTGTCAGTCTCTGGCACGGTATTCCATAACTTATATCTTGATTTGATGGACTCTCTTGACAGTTAAATTCTATTATTTTTCGTTAATAACGAACATGTTTACCGGTATTAAAGAATAGATAAACTTAAGCTTATTGATTGAACTGCCAAATAGTAAAAAGGGAGTTTTTACTTCATGTCCTTCTCATTGTAGTTATCCGTATTGATAAACCGATGTTGGCTCAAGAGCGCGATCTTGGATCAAATTGTCAAATTTTCACATGATCTGATATGTCAGAAAAATATGTTTTAGCATCTGAAACCGAGTCCATACTCCATAGTCTCTTTTTCTGTCCATTTGACGAAAATTTATATATTTTCACAGCTACAAATCATTCGATTTTAAAGTACAATACAATACTGAAAGATCATTGATAAACATAGTTATCCATTAAACATTATCATCTGTACGTTATAATGTCATTCATAATATCTCGTTAGTTAAACAATCACTATTGCACTTTGATTCGCAATTAAAAGCAGGTTGGACGAGTTATCGCAGCGCTCATTAACATCTTCATTGTCACTAGCTACACTAATGAGCTTATCCAGTTATGGTTCTCCTAGGTCCGTTCTGTACGTAAATTTTGATGAGTTAATACGCGAAAGTCTAACTGAATAACCAAAGAAAACTGTCACAAAACAAAACACGAATCCGTAAAACTACCACGCATAAACTTCAAATCCTATCGAATCAGCAAGCAAGCTAACAAAGACTAAAAAGTTTCGATTTCTGGAAACCTTTATTATTAATATGTGTTTTAAAAAACTTTTCAATTTAAAATAGGTGCAAAAGTTCAGACGTTCTATTTTCAACTGTAGAATTGTCAACAAGATAACGGAAATTGCATGACTCTTTCTTTCTTGCAGTAATTCTCAGAGTGTGAATGAGACGGATAGTCTTACGACCTTTATACTCGTAAATCTATGGTTTATTTGGCAATTTGAAGGTTCGGACAAAACGACTAAGACAGACAACCCTGACACGAATATCGAACTGAAAAATATTAACTGTTTATGTTGAAACGACGTCACTTGAATAACTTTTCAACCGACAGCTCTGAGTATCATCAAGATATTTTTAACTGAATGATATTATGTCTACGCTAACGATAATCACTCGACGAGAACACTTTAACATTTTAAAATGTTTCGTTGCCACTTCGGCTGCCGGTTTCGTTATTATATCCATGTAATAAGTGCTGTTAATGATAATAATAGCTCGCATTCTATGGATTTTACAGCAAAAAATACATCCGGACCAAAATATTTGGTGAAAAACGACAGGTTTAAAATGTACCTTTTTAAATAAAATTGGGTGAATAGTAACGATTTACGAATGTTTTTAAAATGGTTTCCATCACAAGACAATATGGGAAATTCAAATTGTAACTATTTGAATAAAGTTATAATTTACCTCTTTGCCTCTACCTACTCTTTATTTATTTATTATTGACATTTACGACAAAAATCTATCACATGGTAAGTGTCAATCTATTCTTGAAATATAAAGCTTAATTTAGTATAATATATTATTAACTTAGTAACTTTGCTAGAAGATGTTGTTATCGAACGGAAATTTCTCCGTTCCTTTTCTCTTTGTCTCTTCTCACGGGTGACAGTAACTCCACGAAATAATAAACACATCAATTCAAAGCGAACCAAAACCTAAATATTTTTTTAACTTCACACACATTTAATTATAACAACTTAAAACACTGCCGCGGGTCACCATTAGTCAGTATCATCGTAATAACTAAATAAGTTATTCACATCTACTAATGTTGTCTGTCTTTATTCTGGACGTATTGTGCCTTCAAAATATACATATATATCATCGTACAAATTACTGTGTGCCCATTGTTAACATTTTGGTTTTGGTGTGCGGGACAAGTGTGAAACAGTGGCGGTTTTATTTTTTCATGTTTAGGAAAGTACTCAGAGAGAGGTATTTGTAACACTTATTTTGTTTTGACGGAACATGGAATGACTTGATCACACATGTTGTGTTGATTACTGCTTGTATTTTTTTAAACCCTCTCACATTGACACCGTGTTATTTTAGCGCCACGGATGACCTTAACAATCGTTTTTTTTTAACGTCAATAAGTGTCTGCCCCTATCAAAAATCGAACTAATCTCCTGGGCACGTAGTTACTAGTAATTACGTAATCATTCTGACACGAAAAACAATAATACTCAAAACGCTGAAGATTAAAATAATAATAATTATTATTCTTGACAAAAAACAACCGACTTCAAAATTTCGGATAACTCAAAAATTACTCGTCATATCTCGCTCAAATTTAAGTGGGACCACATGACAAGCACCAGCTTTCGACTAAAAAAGGATCATCAACATCGGTTCATCCAGCCGAAAGTTCTGAAGTACCTAACAAACATAAAAAAATACAGTCGAATTGAATACCTCCTAAAAACCGTTTACTCCTTCGTAAGAGTTAACCACACATAGACTGTTAACTGTAAAATATTATTCTATCACTCGTAATCTTATAACTTACACCAACCAACATTCACCACTCAGCTATAACGTAGACGGATTGCGGACATTACAGACGCGCGTCTTAATCTGAGAGCGATTAACATGGCGTTTAATTAGTGGCCCACAATGGACCACAATGGCTGCTATTTGTCTTCACCGAATATTACATAGAACGTCTGTTGAGCTATTGTTCGGTAAAGTATGATTGAGCAAGCCTTGAGGTATTGAGGATCGAAATTGACTACCGTGCTTCTGGATGAAGAAAAGAAAATTGTTGTAGATAATGATATCAATGAGTAATCTAAGATAGCTAATTGAACAATGAACATGTCATTAAAATTTCGCCTCCAAGAAAAATTCAATTGTAATGTAAAATATACATGACTTCTGCAGTCTAAGGATCACAAATCTATATATTAATACGTGAAGCAAAAACTTTGTACTCCTTTTCTGGCAATTACGCGGTTACTTCAGTACTGCAAAAACGGAAAACCGTATCGAGATTCTTGATTATACTCCTATTATGTAATATTATATGTCTTCTGTGATTATACTCTATTGTTCGCTTCCTTAAAGTTGGCGGAAAAGATATACAGTACTTAATATAAAGATATTTAACAATCAACAATTTTACACATTGTAAGCAAGAACTATAGCTCCCACCAAAACAATGTATTCCGTAGTAACCAGAGCATCGGCGAAAACAATCATATTATAATCTGTATGCTATTAATTATGAAGATACTGCGTTAGATACCATTGCAAGTAAATACAAATATTGACAGTTCGCGCTTGACACTGCCTTAACCTTATTTATCACCTATTATTCAATATATCTGCATCTAATTTTATTGTTAATAAGACCAAAATATGTAGAGCCGTGATAACAGCTGTTTCCGTACTATACATGATTAGAAGGGGGTCTTGCTAGGTTGGCGACAAAATTGTAGTTTCTAGTATGTAGATTAAGTTAGAAGGATGACAATTAATAAGTGCGATGGCAGCACTTAGGGTTGGCAACCTTCCCGGAACTCATTTTGAGGGCTGCCATCAAAAATTGTAATAAGGTTTTTTTTACTTTCGCCTATAAGCGCGTGCAATTCGAAAAATTCTTGACAGCCCTAAAGGTTCGTTCAACACATAAAAACAATTTTATATGTCCATTAAGTTTTCAAAAAAACTGAAAATTTATTAATAAAAAATCTATCGCATCGTTTATTTATTTTGACATAATAATAATTTAATAATGTATAGGTAATATAACACATAATTATACCTTATTGAATAACACTTACCACTCAATATCTTCCCTCGGAATTGTCTATTATCATATAAGAAAATATGATACCATTAGTAGCTAGCTACTTTAAGTTTCGACATTAACTTTAACTTCGTAAGTGAATTTAACCAACTCTTTTATAAAGAAAGTAGCTTAGTTTTTTTTTTGTATTTGCAACAATACATTCCAATTAATCTATACAATATGCATAATACATTTCAAAATAATACCTGATTTCATAAATCACAAAATCAAATATGTAGGTCCTAAGTAGTATTTTTTTTTTAATTTTTAAAGTAAAATAAATTATTTTAAACCGGAACCGTCTATTGACAACCCTAGCTACAATAATATTATGTCTGGTTTAACCTAGTAATCAACAGAGGAATCTTACTTAGATTCTTAAATACTGCACATTAATTATCAAGTCAATTATTATTTATATTTATATTTCAGCAGTCAGCAGTGATAGCCTAGCGGTTAGAACATTGGTCTCCCGAACGCGGGGGCCCGAGTTCAAATCCTGGCACGCACCTCTAATTTTCAAATATTATGTGCGTATTACAAGTTAATTATCACTTGCTTCGGTGAAGGAAAACATCGTGAGGAAACCTGCACACCGGAGAGTTCTCCATAAAGTTCTCGAAGGTGTGTGAAGTGTACCAATCCGCACTTGGCCAGCGTGGTAGACTATGGCCTGTACCCCTCACATTGTGAGAGGAGACCCCGAGCCCAGCAGTGGGACAATTATGGGTTGTTGCTTTGCTTTTATCATTTATATTTACTTCACGTACAAATACTTTAAGGACCATTCAGTTCTTACTTTCATGCATTGACGTCTATTCTATGAGGAGTAAACAATTAGCATTGCTAGTGTTAAAACTATTGTTCAGTATACAATAGTAAATATAAAGGAGTAATATTGACTAATGTTACAGAAAAACACAGTAATATCGCTATATTGTTCAGTTGATAGACTATTAAGTTTTATAGATTCATTGTTAGGAAAATTTGCATCAAGGCCGTCGTTGACTACATACATAGGTAGGTAGTAGTTAAAATCAAGTATCCTGAAGTAAAAAACAATTTCAAGTGTCATGATCACCCGTCTCGTAATGAAAATTAAAATTTTCCAATAAAATAATTCAGTTTTCATTTGACAATAACGAAAAATCGAAGAATCAATCAATATCTGGTTACATCACTTGCAAAATGTATACCAACACTATAACTTATTATCCCAAGACCTAGATTATGCTAAGTTTATTTTTGGTGTTGCTGATGTCCATGGGCGACGATAGCCACTTACCATCAGGTGGGTATGCCGACTATTTGCATTTTTTATTCAGTCATGTTTAAGGATGACATTTAGCATCCATTTTTTCTCTATCCTAACATTAAAATTCTTGTTTTAACCTATTATCGTAATACTTAGTAAATGGCATCGGGACATTAAAAATCTTAATACAGGCATTAACCTCATCTATTACTTAGTAAAACGCACCGTTAGCTGGTACTTAAAACTGCGTAAAACAAAATTAAATGCTCTGTGCACAATCAAATATAATTTATCCTCCAATAAAGTGTAGGAGCTTTTATAGTTTTGTCGCTAAAGTTGCTACATTAAAAGTTAGGGCAACTGTACACTTAGCAAATATTTTGTTGGCTAAGTGTGTTTACCACCTAAGACATGCAGTCAAGTTGAAATTGTAGTAAAAATAATGGCTTACACATATCGTCTTCTAAACCATTAAATATTTAAAATATACACTACAGGTACGTAAAGGTTAAAAAAAGTATAAAAAAATTAGAATTATGATTTATCTGTATAATTTTCGAAGCGAACGACGAGTTACAACTAGCTCACTCTACTCAAAAAAAATTAGACATATTTTAGCATTTCCAACCGAATCATGAGATCGCAGATCTTGAGATCGGTTGAATACTGCGAGCCCTAATAATAATTATTATTATTGCAAAAGACCTAACGATTTCCGTCCCTAGGTCCTTAAGGTACTAATAAGTTTAAAGGCTAGTTAAATCAGCTTAAACCGTTTATAGGGAACCCCGGTGGTCTCTTACATTGTTTTTAATGAGCCATAATACAACCAATTAAAACCGATGGAGCGACCTACGTGAAGCGACACTATTTGGGTATTTTAGGGTTGACTATTTTAATAAAACGGGTTTGGGTTTTTGTTACTTAATAGTTATAATGTACTGTCTTTTCATCACCATTTCTACATCCTTAACCGTCATCATCTTCATCAATCGACTCTTCTGTTAGGTACAATGAAAAGGGTTTAAGAGTTAAGTCTGTTTAAATTTAAAAAAAAAATCGAGAAGACATAACCTGCCATGCCGTTTATAAAGTACCTAAATTAAAATATGTATTTGGTAGATAAAAAAATGACTTTTATATGTGTATCAATGATACCTACATGAATAAATAATTTTTCATTTTAAAGACAATTAACTAAACAAGTATTATGTTAACGTACTCATATTACCCCTACAACTAATTTTAATGCTCTAACTGGCTCCTTACAACTAAGTAAAAAGATAATTAAAGAGGAAATAAAACGTAACATTACGCAATAACTAAGTAACTAAGTGCTTCCTTGTCGGTCAATAAACTAAAGTAACAGTAAACGCCATTTAACACTCACATTAATTGTAATGCTTTTTAACTAACGTCAGTAACATTATTGGAAAGACCACACGGCCATCTAGTACTTATTCAAATTTAAAAATTTCACACTTTCATTACCAATCATTCCTTTCAATTTATTATTATTTTTTTTTGTAGAATTTGTGCCATGAAAGTAAAAATTCTCATTTTTTTCATTGAAATCAATAATGTCCAATAATCTTTTGAAAAATGCTATAGATACTAATCATCTTATAGCATCTTATCGTATCGAAAAAATATTTGTTAAGCAATACCCTAAAAAACTGTTACTTTTCGGCATTTCTATCCATCCTAAGGTGGAAATAGCAGAGATTACATCCTACAGAAGCGTTTGTCGGCGACCTCGCCTGATAGCAGCGACGATTCAGCCGAAAAAGAGGTTATCTGACCTAGAAAACAGCTATTCACTCTTGCCTTAAAGAGCCTTAGTTTGCAGTTTTGAGGAACACAAACGCCGGAAGGGAATTCCTCTCCTTAGCGAGAATAAGAAAGGATGGCGCTTTTGCGTCAAAAGGAAAGATGTGCTTCGATATCAACCACATCTCTATTTTTGTATTTTAATTACCTTATGGGAACTTAGGGTTTTAGGGATTTAGTTGGGTAGGTATGTCTGTTGTCATTATTGTCTAATTTATGTTTTTAAATTTTTTATACAAACATAATATTATGATAGTGGTATAAAAATTCTAATTCATCGCCACCTTTAATTGTTTTAGGGACATTTGAGCAAATAAATATTTTCTTTTCATATACTAAATTAATTTATTTTTCCTTTAGGTTCCACTATTTGGAGTAAAATTATATTTCATGAGTGTTAATTGATACCTAAGACTTTATAGGCCTTTAGTTATTTAGTGGCCCAAAAACTTCCGACATAATTATGTATTACTCTATTAATAGAGTAGGTATTATTCTAGACATATTCTACACCTGCTCATGATAAGATGATACAATTATACAAACTCCAATTCCTTATTAAAATGGTTAGATAAAGGACTATTGACTATTTTACAAGTTATCAGCAAAGTTCTAATCACATTCAATTAAATTTAATTTTGCCTATCGTCGATATCCATTGATTTTATCATTGCATTCTTGGTAGAATTATGAGAAATATAAAGTAACATAGGAAATATTTCACTTACTTGTTCTGCTTTACTGGCGTCGTAGACGGCGTAGGCCTCTTCTCTTCCTTAATCGTACTATTATTCATTTTCGACGTTAATCGTTTCAAGACGTCGTCCATCGACCGCTTATGGGGATTCGCTAACGACAACGCACTGTTGTGATTCAGCAATGAATTGTTATTGTTGCAGAGTCCCAAAACCTTCGCCTCTGCGCCGGGGCTACTGCATTCTGAGGATCCTCGTCTTCGAGCTTGCAGATCGTTGACTTGATGAAGACCTAAGAAGGACGATGGGACTAGAAGGTTATTTGTCATGTCTATTGATTGTTCGAATCGCTGTTTCTTGCTCGGTCTTTCGTCTTCGTAAGTAGCTTCTTCTTCGCTAATGGAGCTTCTAGTGGAACAACTGGGAGAGTATTTGTAATAGGTTTGCTGTTCGTTATCGTCAGACTCGTGGTGGTCGGAGAAATCAAGGTTGGCTGGACCGGCTTCAGCTTTTTCTATGTCAGCGACTCCTTCTTGCAATTTCGACGGAGGAGATTTTCGTTTAGATGACATGTTTCTGGAAATAAAAAAAAAACTTATTGTTACATATCGAGACAATAACAATAATACATTACGAGCATAAATGTATCTGATAGAGGACATAACACAAGAAATTAATAAGACCATGTCAATTGTAAATAACCATTACTCGTAATACCTCATTTACCACGATAAGTATTTATAATATCAATACTCTAATGCTTAAGTCTTTTATTATGAGATAATTTTAATTGATTCCCACTAGATGCGTGATTTCTTTTTTAAGTTTTTTCATACGCTTACATGCTTTTCAATTCATTACTTGAACAGCGTCTCAAAAATAATACATCAGTTAAAAATGCACTTCAAGTTCCTTGTATGAGATGAGAGTGATTTCAATGTAATAGTTTCTAATTACAAACCTAAAGCTTTATTGATATTAGCTCTTTAGGTAAGTCTTCGATAACTTTAAAAAACCATTCACAAACTTTTCTAGTACGTTGGACGTATTTAACGTATATAAACTTCAAGGTTTGTAATACAAATATATCAATGTCCCGAATCCAAATTCCAGGTTGGTCGTCAAACGTATTTGTTACCAAACTCCCGACTAGTTGGAGACTCGGTTCGTTAAAGCACCTAATTGGGCTCTGCTAATTGTACTAATTGCACTACTTGGACTCAAGGTGTCCGCTCAGGTAATTTCAGCCACTCAAACAGGACCTGTCGTTTCCTATACTTTAATTTAATCTGATATACTTTGTACTAAATGAAGTTTGAGAAGATTTGGTTACAATAAATTAGAATCATTTTATAACGTGCATCATTGTTATTTTAAACTTACATTAAGCTTGATTTGAAGATATAGCAGTAAAATAAAAATATACACTCATAAATTATAATGACATAATATATTACCTCTTTTAATAAAATATTAAATGTTGTAAAGTTGCTAAATGTATTAATTTAATTGAAGATAGTTTAAATCTTAAAAATGTTTCTGCGAGGCAATCAGACTGGAAAGAACTGTAATACTTTTGTTCGTATTATTTAAAAAAATGTACGTAAATTATATCTTACATATAGATCGAGCCAAGCAAATAATTTCCTTATTTTAAAAACTAATGTTGTAATCTCTTGTTATTATTCAAATCAATTAACTTTAAATTATGTAGGCAAGAAAAAAAACTATTATAAACACTTCGTTACTTAAAGTCCCGATCTAATGCATCAAGTTTCACAAGAAGCTTGAGAAAACAAAGTTGTGTTGTAAGCATATGAGAATACCTGACCTCCTTCAATACTAAGGTTAGTAAGCTCATTAATATATATTAAAAACATCGTGTGACCAAGTAAACTTCCTTGAGGAACTCCCAAATATTTGGTGTTTAGTAACGTAATAAGATTTTGTAGTGTGTGCGGTGGCCACATTACATCTCATCAAAGGGAAGGTTCTGTGATTGGACACCTTTAAGGGTTAACATAAGGAAAATTATAAGGAACATGTTGTACAAAGAACTATAATACGGGCTAGTCAATTCATTTGGCTACTTTTTCAACATATTTATGAACGTCATTTTTAGGTTTTATAATAGTATAAGCACTTTTTATATTTTCTTTGCATCTGTAAAAGAACACGGATAGTTTTGAGTCGAGACATAAATAATGTCGATAACATTTTATTAAATAACTTGCCCATAAATAGGAGTACATGTTTGTGAATAAAAAATTTATAACAATGTTTATTTCCCAGTTCGATACAAGATTATGTGACCACAAAATATTTTTTTTCCAACAAAAACGGTATCACATAGGTAAATCCTGTAAAACGCTTTATTGTTGTACAAATAACTGACAAATAAACTGAGCACACCCTAATTAAGTGTTCACGGTTCACCGCTTACCACACTAAATAAAAAACAGCAAACAAAAAAACTCGCTTGCGATCGCCTATCCCTTACCATTGCCAGTAAGACAAGCATTTGGTAGTGTGTCTGTTTGTGCCAATTGGTAGACGCTGAGTTCTCAGTTTCAGCTTCTGTCTTTATTGGTTGTGTCAACAAACGGAGTTCTTGATAAGCCCAATGTCTGGCTCCTTCGCTTTGAAGTCTGTTTGTCTTTACACTTGTACAGGCTGAGTTAATTAAGCTCTAAATTCGGTCTTATTTCATTATCCCGTGTAGAGTATTCCGGTATTTTGTTTTTGTTAACTCATGCTTAATTATAAATGAATCGGACTAATAAACAGTCTACCTAGTATGTGGTCATAAAATCTACCTATAGGTAGTTTACGAAAAAGGCATACAACGTCATGCCATGAAAGAACACATAGGTACAATTTTTCACTACTGATTCTTGGAGGTATACGAATGGTGGCAGTATGTATATTTCCCATCATCTGAACAACAATAATGCGACATTTCGAAAAATGTTAAGATGTCTAGAACACGAACCCAGGTCTCTGAGATTTCTCGCAGAGCGAGAATGCGAATTTCTACACAAAATATAAGTAAATTAGTACTAAAAATAGCGTTATTATTTCCAATAGCAAAGAAATGTCCTAACATACTAATTATAGGCATCTACGATTTTATTGTAAACATAAGACATAACATTCAACGCGCGGCATACTTAAATCAATTTCACAAGGTAGCGAGGAAAAGAATATCCCACCAAAACATAAATGTAAAAAAGGAGAGCCAAGTTCAATACAAAAATTATGCTTGGCTGTGGGCTTCGCCGCAAAAAGAATAGAGATCTAAATGAGTGCCAAGTTCTATGCAAAATCGAAATATGTATTTATAGGAACAAAATAACATTATGAACAAGTATTAAACTCTATTTCTTTGCTTTATTGGATACCTATAACAATTGCTATTATTTAAAATTGTGAGATCTAAAAGTAGGTTACATTTGACTTGGCCAGTTTTTATCAGAATTAAAATGTTGAATAACTTTTTAAAATGACTGATGTAATGAAAACTGGCCAAGTCAAATCTAACCTACTTTTAGATCTCACATTTTTAAATAACAGCAATTATTATAGGTATCCAATAAAGCAAAGAAATAGAGTTTAATACTTGTTCATAATGTTATTTTGTTCCTATAAATACATATTTCGATTTTGCATAGAACTTGGCACTCATTTAGATCTCTATTCTTTTTGCGGCGAAGCCCACAGCCAAGCATAATTTTTGTATTGAACTTGGCTCTCCTTTTTTACATTTATGTTTTGGTGGGATATCATTACTTTTTGTAAAGAAAAATATACCCTGTCCACAAATCTTAGAGACTAAATAGACGTATCATGGATGACCAGTTTCAGGTGTAAATTAAATAGTGATGACCATAAACCGGAAAGTGAATCGGAAAAACATTAGCTTTTACGCTGACTCGAATATTTGTATGATTATTGAAGAGTCCCTAAAACTGGTATAAAAATAAGTTTAAGCAACCATATTATCATATATAATTATATTCATAATATATTTATCCTGATTAACTGAATTCAAAAGTTGTTCTGCTTACAAGAACGAGTATTTGGTTATGGAACGAGTATTCGGTATACACCTAATTTTATACTAAGTATTTAGCCGCGTACTAAATATCTAGCTAAATATGACAAACAGGCGATTCTCACACTGCTCCGCGCACCGCCACCGTAGATCTGCCTCACCGCGCATTGTTTTAATGGTGTACCAAAGTATATCAGCTTCTATGAAAAACACGCATGGTACAACACATTACAACGACTTTCCGCAAGGGACAGCAAAGGGAAAATTGTCCGTAAAAACGCGTAAAATTACGGGTGGGGCTGCGGTGCGGTCAAAAACAGCTATGTTCGAATATCTATTTGGCGGACACTAGCGCCATTGATTAGGGTAGCATAACTCAGCAAACTTCACTCCGTTTACAACAGCTATGTTCATATATCTGTCACACACTAGCGCCATTTAGAAATGGCCATTATTGGAACCTCTATTTTCTGTAAACAGCTGGAAACATTTTCAACTTTCCCTTCATATAAGATGGCTCTCGTTCTACTTCAATACTCCATGCGCTGAAGTATGCCATATTGAGCCCCGCGTGCACAGAGGCCTTAGTGCGAGTTTTACGTGACATAACGGGCTCACAATGTAAATGCGAGTTGGCTAAGATTTGTATGGGACCGAAGTTTTTCTTTTCACTGCCGCTAGATGGCTCTGCTTCGGTCCCATACAAATTTTGTATGGGGACACCACTTATTTTTCGACTTTTTTTATTTTTTGATTTTTTCCTACGCTTACACACAATTATCGAGCTGGATTCCAAATTTCATCCTTCTAGGTCATCTGGAAGTAGGTTGGATTTAGGTACTATATGTCAGTCAGTCAGTCAGTACTAAAATTTACGACTTTTTGACCTTCATATCTTTATAACCGTTTGAGCTAGCTTCATGAAATTTGGGCTTCTACATGTCCTTATGGATATAATTAAACACACGTAGTTTTATGCGTTTACGTTAAAGAGGTTATGAGTTATAAAAGGGTCAAAAGTGGCACCAAGTGGTTCGTGTAATATTACACTCGGCGCTGGCTAGCCAGTTCCTTTGCTTGAACTTGGCTTGACACGCTGCCGCGTGTCTAGATTGGCTACTGAGTTTCTTGGTACAGTTAGCAAAAGACACATATCTCGTAAATACCGCTCTGAATCAATCATGTCTGAAAATCTTAATCTGAGATCTTAATCCAATCTTAAAAAATAACCCCCCTTTCCCTCTTCCTCTATCTAAATTATAAAAGGCTACAAAAATTATAAAATTATTATACAAAAGCCGTACCTTTTTCGGTACAAAATACAGGTTCCTATAACAATGTATCATGACATAAAGCTTAATATAATAGGTATTATTTACTTATTATGCTCGTGGAAGTAATTAATAAATTAAGCTCTAATTTAATAACACGGGTTTACAACGACAAATAAACAGAGAGTAAAGATTCCCAATACAATTGAACAGAAACTCAATGGCTTGATGCCAATTCACAAACAAACAAACAATCAACACGTCGTGTACTTGACAGTAATAAACTCGCGAACGCGTAAAAACCGATTTGCACAATGGATTTACAGTAATGAATGTTACGATTTTACTCCATTTATCCCTCAATAGTTTTCTGAACAATAACTATTGAATCACAAAGTAAACCAAAATATACTCTGTGTTAAGGTAGTAAGGATGGATGGAAAGGAAAGGTAGTATTGTTTGACGTAACTATTAATTTCCTTTCCATTACTCGCACAATGACATCACGCGGAGGCGCGAACAATATGGCGGATTGGCGGGAAAATCGGTAAGTCATTCACGTTCGGAAAATTATTAGTGATTACTCGTATTGTATACGAATGTAATGTATAAATGTATACAATGTAGATGTGTATTAAACACGATGATTTTTAGTTATGTTATTGTTAGTCTTTTTATTTTGTTATTTTTTATTTCTACTTAATCTGAGTACATTTTCTTTTAGTTTCTACTTAATAGTAAGTGAAAACTGTTTCATACTATATTAGATTTTGATTTATTTAAAATATCTAATTGAATTTATATCTATTTTAAAAACAGAAATTAGATTTTATTTAGATATTATTTGTATTAAATACAAATGAACTTAAAAAAACAAAATCAAGTGATCGCGACAACAATGAATAATTTAATATTGCCAGTCGATAACGGGGTCGCAACCGGTAGGGTAGATTCAGGCAATTCAGCTGATTTCGTTTGCGCGGGAACTGAGACAGTAAGAAAGGACATTGACACAATGACAATGACAAATCAAACAAAAAAAATACAAGTTTTAACATAGTTGATCTTCTTGTTTTCATTTTAATATTAAATTCAACCTATCCTATAATAACTCAACATTTTTCACCAAAATCAATAAAATTGTCTACCCCCAAAATCATAATTTCTAATTAAGTAAAGCAATCTTGTGCCATAAACTTAATAACAATTTAGCGTTATCGAGAACCAATCAGAATCCAAACGGGTTCCGTACAGAATTTATAA
Source organism: Thymelicus lineola (assembly GCA_963932265.1). Lineage (NCBI taxonomy): Eukaryota > Metazoa > Arthropoda > Insecta > Lepidoptera > Hesperiidae > Thymelicus > Thymelicus lineola. Next base: position 5,393,568 of record OZ010702.1, on the reverse strand, counting down.
TATTAACACATACATCCGTTTACAAATTAATCGTAGACGTAGACGGTCAAGTGATAGCGAATGTCTCCGAAACTATTAGTTGAAGGAAATTGCTAACGCCCGTCTTAGAGAAGGTCTCATAATTAAATGTAGCGTTGGAAAATACGAGTGGACCTACGACAAGGCTGGGAGACGTCTTGATTGAATCTTGAATCAAACATGAATCAGGAAATAGGCATTTAAAAAACTTGAGATTATGCATAAGAAGGATCTAATGATAAGAGTAAGATAAGAGATAAATACAAGATGGAAAGTAACAATGATAAGAAAAGTTAATACGACAACATTCAAAAGATGAAAAGTGATGATTATATTATAAATCTTAATGTTATTTGCTTTTGATAAATCATGTCATAAACAGTATTGATGTAAGAGAAGAATCGTGGCTATAAGATTTGTGATTGGAAATAGCTAATATAATTATCCGACTATTTAATGAAATTAAATATCATGAAATAGATGGTATCACCTATTTCATCCAAAATCCCTGTCTTCATATAAACTTAAGTCAAAGCTATAAAGTCTTGGCTTAGTGGTTAAATAATAATGTTAAATGCAAGCAGGACCAACCATACGAACAGCCACAGTCACAGCGGTCACCTATTCTCCTGAGCATTGAAGCTATGATGCCCTTAATTAAAATGTTCTAGAATCCAGACAGAAACAAGAACAAATAAACACTACATTTCTTAGACAACCATCAAAAGTTTCTTGTATGTTGAATATTTCTAGATAATATTTATAATTGGTTGCAAATTCTTTTCTATATTTAAATAATCAAGCGCTCTAGAAATGGCAGATTAAAAACAAAATAGAATATTTATTTTCATCAAATAAAACTACAGGTCTATGCAATAACCTCTTAGATAAAATCAGATAATCAGATAAAGTACTGGCAGGCACGTTCCGAGGCACAATAAAAATAAAAAAAATTAATAGAAATATTGTGAGGCGGGCGTAATTCAATGACGAATGAAAAACATTTTTCTCTTCCTTGGAAAAAAGCCTCGTTCTTTCCTCGACCAGTAAATGAATTATTCTATTCTATAACAAGTTTATTCACAATAAGAAATTTAAAAAAAATTAATAGAAATATTGTGAGGCGGGCGTAATTCAATGACGAATGAAAAACATTTTTCTCTTCCTTGGAAAAAAGCCTCGTTCTTTCCTCGACCAGTAAATGAATTATTCTATTCTATAACAAGTTTATTCACAATAAGAAATAAAAAATGTGTACGCGAGTGGAGCGGTACTTTTATTCGAAATTTGAATGTCTTTAGCGCGCCAATTTCAAGTGAATACAATACAGCTAATAAGCAAAGACCAATAAGTATATAATAGTAATGAATAGATAATAGGTATTTAGTATTTATTTATTTATTGCTTTATTGTACACAGAAATTACAACATGACAATATAAGAGTTAGTACATTTCCTGGAAATTTATACTTCTCTATTCTTAATTTTATGTACATACCAGCGCTGTAAATGTCAAAATTGTTTGTTCACACTATTTTGTGAGTCGATAAAAGTTGTTTTGACATGACTTCAATGTGAATGTTTCGAATCAACCAATTCGCGGCATCAAAGCTCGTTTGTCATTTATTGTGTGATGTTAATTATTTTTGAGGTTATAAGTTCTGAAGAAATTTCAAATAAAATTATTTATGTGGTAACCTAAAGGTAATAAAATTAATTTCAAACTACATAACCGCTGCCTACGTTTGCCTATGTCTTACAACCTCAATGGCTTAGGTAGGTACCTACTACTATTTTAATGTCCTAAAAATAGCTCCATTTTCAAAATTATAGAGTAACTAGCTGTTACCCGCGACTTCGTACGCCGAAAATAAAGATCTCTTCATTATAAAACATGTTTTTGATAAATTGACAGCAAACTTGTCCATACTATGAAGAGAGGAGACCCGTGCCTTGTAATAGTCCATTATGGGTTGAAGCTAAAACACCTATACTTAGTACATATATCGTATTATGTAAATGAGTAAAATATTAAACAAATCTTTAGTGTTGATAATGAAATGATAACTACGATCTGATATTGTAGCGTGATTGGTAGCCAGCAAGATACTAAACTCTTCACCAAAATTACAGCAAAAGTGACATGTTCTTACAACCCATTAATTACCCATCGGGAGAAGAATTCATAGCCCGGGCGCAGCGGCTTGTGTCGGTTCTAATAGTAATCGATGAAGTTAAGCAATAGCGAGTGCGGTCGGTAGTTAGATAGGTGACCGCTAGTGGCAAAAAATTCTTGAGCTCTCCGAGCTTCGGAGGGCACGTAAGGCTGTCGGTCCCGGTTGTTGTCGTAAGGTAACAGTCGTTATGACATATTGAAGGTCCTCGCCCGGCGTAATGACTTCCGACACTTGGGTTGATTTCTAATCCCTCCATCAATCCACACTGGAGCAAAGTGGTGGAGTATGCTCTAGGCGTCCTCAAGAGTGAGTGTTCAGCAGTAGCGGCTGGTGGATCCTAGAAGTGGTGGTGCACTGTATAAGCGTATTTTTAACGACTGCTAGTAAAGAAAAAAAATATTTTTCGATTTACACTAATTAAAAAATGGCCTGGGTGGTCCTGCCGATTTTATTTCTAATTTTTGTTCAAATGTTTTGTTGTTACTCTTAATAAAGTCAATGTTAAAGTTAGTACTCATTTTTACATCTATTTACTCACGCACAATGTCCCACAACTCAGTAACTATATAATATAATATTGAAAATTCTTGCAGAATGTAAACAAATAACAAACACAAAAACTCCTTCGAGCTAGCCGGCCGCGGCGCCGCGGCGTGGCGCGCGCGAATTTCGTCAAAACTTCGTCCCGCTCTCGGTAGTCTTCGGTGCGCTCGTGCGGCGCTCGAAAGCGGTCATATTTCGCCGTACATTTACTATTGAAGTAGCTCTGTCTCACGCGCCAGGCGTTTTCGGTTGCATTTCATAGAAGTTGTATGAACACTCGCCGTGCGCTTGGAGCTAGCGCACCGGGAATATTGAGTCCCGCGAAATTGAGTCTAAATGCTTTAGCAAAGAGCTTAAATTGTTTTATCATAATTTCATTGATATTGGATAGATCGTTAATCAAATAATTTACTAAACATTTTTTTTTCTAAACGTTCAAGAACGTTTGTATGTATTAAAATCTGGCAGTTCGGCGCACGAGTGCACTTAAAGTACAGCCGCCCCTGGTGTTCAGTAGTGAGCCATTAATGACCCACCCATAGGAAAGGACCCAAAATAATTGAACTTTTTAGAATTTAGAGGTTTAAGTCAGGGCTTGAGAGTTTTTGAATTTTAAATTTACATTGTAATTTTACAGAATACACAAAAAAAAATATCTTTCTTTTCTTTTTGGGCAGCAGCAAATCAGTGATTCCTTTAGCGTTGCTAATGTACATTGGCGAAAGTGACCACTTACCATGAGGTGACTCATCTGTTCGTTTTACAACTTCTTACTCCAAACATACTCTAAACTTACAACCTCTAGTTTTAGCCCTTAGGGAATGTATTACCAAACAATCATGTTACAGTTATATTTGTTTTATGTAAGATTACATACTAACTACCAACTTTCACAGTTTTACCTTAAAAAACCGGGCAAATGCGTGTCAGGCCACGTGCAATATTGGGTTCCAAAGTAGTAAGTTTATTGACTATTACTCATTAACTACGATACTTATGTTAACATAGCCTTGATAGTTTTCCTTATAAATCCATCGTATAACCTATTTTTGAGAATTTTTTCACTTGTCCAACTCCAACCGTTTAGCCGTTAGGGGGGACACTTGACTTGGGTACCCAAAATTAGCACTTTCAAGCCAAATATTTCGCAAACGGAACTCTACATCCAAAAATGGTCTCAAAAGACCCATAATATTTTTGAAAAAACTTTTCAACGATACCCCACACTATATGGATGAATAAAAAAATAACGCTCACGTTACCTGTAGTGGAGGTACCAAGAAAAAAAAAGTTTTTTCAGTAGTTTATTCTACGATATTGGAGTTTTAATAAATATGTATATCCATGCCAAATTATAGCTTTCTAGCACTAAGGGTCTCGGCGCTTTGCTTTGGACAGACGGACAGACTGACGGACGGACATGACGAAGCTATTAGGGTTCCGATTTTACTTCAGAACCCTAAAAATGACGGAGTTTCGTATAAACATTCCCTGAATTAACCCTTTAAAGATTGATTTTTCAAATTATGTTAAAGTTATTTTTTTTTTATAACAGTCGAACTGAGAACCTGCTACTTTTTTGAAGTTGGTTAAAAAACCGGCTAATAGCGTATCAGGTCACTGGTGATATAGGGTTCCGAAGTTCTAAGTTTATAGAACTCAATAACTACGTATGCTAATAATAATATAGCCACTTACGAATATTTCGCAAACAGACCCCTCAATCGAAAAATGGACTTAGCAGACCCATATTATTTTTGAGAGACCTTTTCCACGATACCCCGCACTATGGGGTGCGTGACGGAAAAAATTATCCCTATATTACCTCTAGGAGAGGTATCCTAAAAACATATTTTTAAAAATGTTATTCTACCAGAAGTTTAAATAAACATGTATACCCTTGCTAAATTACAGCTTTCTAGCACTAAGGGCCTCAGCGCTATGCTACGGACGGATGGATGGACGGACGGACGGACGGGCATGATGAAACTATGAGAATTCTGTTTTGACTTCGGAACCCTAAAAAGAGTCATAAAAATCGCTTCATAAAATATAACGAATCTATCAACTACATATAACAAAATTTGACCTTATCCCTCAGGAACAGGTCTGTTTTCCGTGATAAAAAGTATCCTATGTCCTTTCCCGAGCTCAATTCTATATCTGTACCAAACATCAAAATCGGTTCAGTTGTTTAGGCGAGAAAGAGTTATCCCTCAGGAATAGGTCTATTTTCCGGGATAAAAAGTATCCTATGTCCTTTCCGGAGCTCAATTCTATATCTGTACCAAATTTCATCAAAATCGGCTTAGTGGCTTGAAAGAGTTATCCCTCAGGAACAGGTCTATTTTCCGGGATAAAAAGTATCCTATGTCCTTTCCCGAGCTCAATTCTATATCTGTACCAAATTTTATCAAAATCGGTTTAGTGGCTTGAAAGAGTTATCCCACAGGAACAGGTCTATTTTCCGGGATAAAAAGTATCCTATGCCCTTTCCCGAGCTCAATTCTATATCTGTACCAAATTTCATCAAAATCGGCTTAGTGGCTTGAAAGAGTTATCCCTCAGGAACAGGTCTATTTTCCGGGATAAAAAGTATCCTATGTCCTTTCCCGAGCTCAATTCTATATCTGTACCAAATTTTATCAAAATCGGTTTAGTGGCTTGAAAGAGTTATCCCACAGGAACAGGTCTATTTTCCGGGATAAAAAGTATCCTATGCCCTTTCCCGAGCTCAATTCTATATCTGTACCAAATTTCATCAAAATCGGTTTAGTGGCTTGAAAGAGTTATCCCACAGGAACAGGTCCATTTTCCGGGATAAAAAGTATCCTTTGTCCATTCCCGAGCTCAATTCTATATTTGTACCAAATTTCATCAAAATCGGTTTAGTGGCTTGAAAGAGTTATCCCACAGGAACAGGTCCATTTTCCGGGATAAACAGTATCCTTTGTCCATTCCCGAGCTCAATTCTATATCTGTACCAAATTTTATCAAAATCGGTTTAGTGGCTTGAAAGAGTTATCCCTCAGGAACAGGTCTATTTTCCGGGATAAAAAGTATCCTATGTCCTTTCGCAAGCTCAATTCTATATCTGTACCAAATTTCATCAAAATCGGTTTAGTGGTTTTGGCGTGGAAGAGTTATCCCTCAGGAACAGGTCTATTTTCCGGGATAAAAAGTATTCTATGTTCATTCCCGAGCTCAATTATATGTCTGTACCAAATTTCATCAAAATCGGTTCAGTGGTTTAGGCGTTATTGAGTAGCAGACAGAGTTACTTTCGCATTTATAATATTAGTATAGAAGTATAGATATTGTTCCTTAAAAATTCAATTTCGAATTACAGAAATCATTATGTATCTAATAACAAACTGTTTCAAATTAGGAAAAATACAGAAAATGACATGTCAAAACAGCGCTGCGTCATACAATTGGCAGGCATTGAGGAAATGAGGGGAATGCCGTTATCGGAGGAAAATTATAAGAAAACACCCCTTGTAAGCTCATGTTAGAACATGCTGTAGCTAAATTTGGTATTAAAGGAAATATATTAGAAGAAATGGAAGTGGTAAGGATGATATTTTTTTGTTTGTAGGTATGTTGAAAATAAGATATTTATTTGATTGTGAATAAAGTTTCGTTTTATATCGCTTCTAAGAATTATAATTGTTTATTGTTTGAAACATGGAACTGATACCTACTTGATAACGTTTGAATTGACATTCTCAAGATTTAATTATTTTAACCGACATTTCCATAATTAAAAAATTGGGAAAATCGTTAGTAGGTACCTTTCACATTCCACTAAATAAAAAAATTATACAGTAATTTTACATTTTAAAATAGTATATTTTTATACAGGTACGTAACTGTCACCATAATTATTTTTCTTAATTTAACTGATTATAGGTAACTGTAATTGTACTATAATAATTTGTTTTGTTTCCAGTAAATTATGTAAAAATAATCAAACGTATATTTTTGTGCCGTATCTAGTCCAAAAGATCAATGTACAAAAGATTTTGCTTGCTACTGACAATAGGGAAAATTACCCATCGGGAAAGCGACAAAGCGAGCCAAGTGGGCAGACGGCACAAAGGTATGGAAACGGACTTTATTTATTCGATTGTTAGCTAAAAAATATTTAATAAAGAATATTTAAGTTAATATCCAGAAACTTGATAGGTTCTAATTAAAACATTTATACTATTAAAGCATAAGAATATCAATATTTCATTTCTATTCGTTCGGCTGTATTTGCTGACAAGAAGCACAATTGTCCCAGAATTATAATTTTATACCAAGAATTGAATTATAAATTGCAGCCGTCGACAGAGTGTCACTAAACGTAGTCTCCTTAAATAATGTAAAACATCTAAGTATGCATGTAGTTCAGTTAACCAAGGATAGAAATTATGTAGATAACTATCCGACATTCAACCGGGCGAGTTTCCTTATGCTATAGACATAAGCAGCATCATAAGCATCACTGAAGAGTGACCATAAAAGAAGAGAGATGAAAGAATGAAAGAACTTTTTCACAAGCTATCAAAAATCCCTGAAGCCGACTCCATGCTATGCTACCCGGGCTCCGCCGCCGCCCTGGAGGGTAATAAGCCGTCGTTATGATTATTTCGCAAACAATACAGTTAATGCTGCCCGAACAATGCCCAATCACTGAGAAGCCTTTAGTCGGCCTTATTACTCACCTACTGAAATTTAGGATATATCTATGTTACACTTGTCTATAAGATATACAATGTGATCTATAAGATTTCTGTGTGAAGTGTTAAAAAACTTTTTTGATGTGATTTGGGATTGGATTTGGGAGCAAGTGAGAAAGGTCATCACCGTCAGGTGGATCGTCAGCTCGTTTGCCTGCTATTTACATAAAAAAGAGGTCATTTTTACCCACCTACTGAAATTCATTCTTAGTATCCATAACATTCCTGTTTGAAATGTTAAAAATTAAATATAGTACAATAAAATTAAATGTGATAGTTTGTGAAGATGTTTGTATGTTTGTTCCTCAATCACGCCACAACTACTCAACCGATTTGGCTGAAATTTGGAATAGAGATAGCCTATACCCTGGATTAATACATAGGCTACTTTTTATCCCGGAAAAGTTCAGGATTTCCGCGGGATTTGTGCGAAATCGATCTCTACCGCGGGCGAAGCCGCGGGCAGAAGCTAGTAGGTATTAAAATAAAATGAGAAATGTTATGTTTTAGCTGACTGGGTGTTGTCAGATCTGCTATGCACTAGTTCTCTTCGCGTGTTTTGCATACAATTTCTTTTTTTCGTCATGGAATTGAAGTTCGAACCTAAGACGGCTTTCTCAGAGATATTTTTTTTAATATGTATCCATTTATTTGTAATAAATGTGGTACATTATAGATGATTTATTTCAATATTTTACATCTCGTATTTAATAATTTATTTAGCATGCAAATATTCACTGAGCTATTAATCTCCATAATAATCATACCATCTTCACACAAAAGATTTATCGATTATTCTTATTTCGTCCCTCAGTATGAACGCACATAATGTCGCATACATTTTTCTTCCCCGGAAACAGCCAAAAACAAATTACAGGGTTGCCAGCACTTAGCGAGAGACTAGTTCAACAGTCCACATTAGGCGCATCCTTAGTTCGTTTCGCGCAATTCATTCGTGTTGGCTACTGTCGCCACGTTGACAGGATATTAGGGACATTTCCTTTTGTCTGATGCGACGGTTGTTTATGTTTACTTATTTATCTGGATTTTTATTCTGTTTATATTAGAGAAATTTACTATTGTCAGATGCGTCGCAGCGTTGCCACGTCGGTTGGTTTTTTAAAGAATTCTGTTTATTTAATCGTTAAATTAGATAACTTCAGAAAGCTACTGTGAGAATCAATTAATTTGAAAAATATATACCTTGTTGTTGTATATCGGTTTATAATGGAATTATAATCAATTATTAGAGTAAAAATGCATGTGTATTTTTTTATTCGTAGAGGCTTTTAAAATAATAAATAAAATGGTTTACTCCACACTCCAATAATAAATCAACAAAAATTATTGTACTAAAGTAGCAACAATCTTTTTTATTCACGTTTAATTTCCGAATATTATACACGAATACAAAATCCATAATTTTTGTCCTTTAAATCTGGCAACACCAGTACTGACCTAAGGACGTGAACACAATAGCGAACTCATCAGGCTCTCTTGTTTAAGATAATCGTCGTCTTAGTTTTATATGTATATGCCTTAATTGTCATCTTGTATAGACAAACTTCCATAAAAACTCATAGAAATGATGTTTTTGAATGCTCACGAAATGTCTTCATTATTGAAAGGTCGCTTTTGATATTTAAATAGTTGGAAATAAAGTCCAGTACCTACCAGAGAGGCATGATATAATGAACTCATAGAAATTGAAACGAGCGGATTAAAACAGCGATATAATGAAGAGTAACATTGAAAACGGTAGAGTAATTAACAACAAAACCACAAATTAATTCAATGATAATACAAGCGTAAGCGACGCACTTGTAAACTGAATCGTAGCTGCAAACCAACTTACAGATGAAATGTTTGAATTTAAATTATATTACCATTATAAAACAAACGGTGAGTTTACACGAAACTCTTTCAAATGAAACAGTGGAAATAAAATGGCTGATTCATAGTTGAGCATGAAAATACTAGTAAGTACTTGTATTCGAGTCAAGATGCCTCTACATTTCCGCATAGTTGCCCGCAAAGGAAGCGTTTCGATTGAGGAATTTTGTTCCGAGCAGCACTTGTAGACTTCGCGAGTCCTGGGGTAATGTAATATTATAAACAGTAATGTAAGTCAAGGTAAACTCCGAATGTAAGTGCAACTTTATAACTGAAAGCCAGAGTTTTGTTCAGAAATTTCTATATAGCTTTTTTAAACTCGAAAAGCTTTGCACTGCGCTGCCATGATTCAGTTTGTCCTATTTTGTTCGACGCTGTAATAATTTACTCATTCATTAAAATGAAATACAGAATTACTTTATAATGTTCAGTCTATTACAACGCTATTCAGAATATTTAACAAGTAACTTCACTTAAAACTTTATCCGATTAATGTTTTAACGGTTCTCCGTTTTCATTCTTTTAATGTTTATAACAAGAGTATCGTAAAAATCCTCGGGCACAAAGTATGTCACTATTTATATATCTCCCTTTACCCCGCTGTCCCCTCTGTCAACGCATAAAACAAACAAGTGCACATCCTTTGACAGGGCAACACAAACAATTGTCTAAATCATAAACAATGGTATACATTGCAAATATTATCTGCGCCCCGCTCAGAGTATCCCTACGTATAATGAACCATTCATACTGCCAAACAAACTCCAACCAACCATATGCAATAATTCCATACGGTCGCAATCAGGACGGTAAAGCAGTAACCCTCTATCAAATTACAAAGGAAACTAATACCAAAATAGAAGACAGTAAAACACAGAATTAAATGAAGAACTTTATAGATATAAATCCTTGAGCCGCTGACAAAGAACAGAAACGATTTCACGACATCAAAGTGGAACACGACATATTACGCTTCAAAATAAACACCAGAATAAATACATCGAAATGTTTGTTCGGAAATATTCGAGGATGGGGGTGATCATAGTCTAAATTATCTGGTAGCCGAGGGTTTCCCAAACCCTTTTGATAGTGAGGATTAATTTGCTGTTTGTGCGTACGGTTGTCTGCCGGGATTTCCAATTAATAATGAGAACATAAGTACATGTACAACAGTCTAAACCGATGTCGTACCTATAGCTATGGTTATGATTGTCGAGGGACTAAATGCGAAAGCGTCTACAATAGAAAAATTGTATTAAAACTTTTCTAACGAAGCGAAATTGTTCACGTCGCAGCCGCTTGAAACTCGAGCTCGCTTAAAAATGGTAGCCTATAATTTGCACATAAAACACATCCTAATGCCAACGTACGTGATCACTTTATTCGTCGCACAAAACGAGACATCTTCATCTGAAAGCGGACTTTGATTTAAATACATTATTCTTGTAATAATAATTCCGGCACCGGACGAAGGGATCCCATTGAAGTCGTAGAATACATTATTTTAATTCGTACCACCTCTTTGTGACCCCATCAGAGAATTAATGGATTCAAAGCCTTCTCTTCCGTTCGACAAAGAATAATTTGCTAAGTAAATGAACGGCAGACAATCCTGTTACGATCCCAAGTTTTGTTTCGATAGAAGATTAAAGAGTGGCGAATCATTGAAAGGTGCTCTTTTGAAATCGGCCCTTTGTAGCGTTATCTCTGTTAATTTTGGGAGGTCAATGAATAAAGTAAGCAGTACGATTTCATTATTCATCTTTGGCCTTTGATTTGTTGACGATTTTGTTTATTTTGGTTCTGTCTGATTTAGGATTAGATATTTTTAATTAATTAACTACAGATTTGTTAGTTTGGCAAAGGGAGATCTCCCGCCAGGCGAGGTGTGTTGCCTGGGAGGCGGCCGAGCCCCAACTAACGTTGTCGGAGCATTTGTATATATCTAGCGATCTTTTGAAAACTTCGATAGCGTGATTCAGGGCGGCGTGACGTCACCGTGTGACGTGTGTGCGCTGTCGCCACATCACCCCCCTGCTCAGACCGGAGGTCGATGTACCTTCTCGATGGTTCAGCCTTCCGTGATCCTCTATCTTCGGTGAGTCGAGATGTGAGGTCGATGTGCCCTGGGATGCCCTCTATCCGCGGTGAGTCGGGATGGGAGGGTGGTACGACCGATGCGGAGGGCGAGCGGTGCGCGCTCAAGCCGTCCGTGTGGTCGTGTGGGCAGTGGCTGGCCGGGGACAGGAAGCGCCGTCCGTCGCTGCGATGCGCCCGGTGAGTCAGCGTGGCTGGTGTGCGGTCTGTCGAGAGGTCGCTGCAGTCCGTCGGGTGTGAGCGGAGAGGTGAGGGGGGAGTGATGCCTGCTGCCGCTATCGGTGCACAGAAGGGACGTGTTCTTGTCGAGGGTCACCAGTTTGGCAAAGGGAGATCTCCCGCCAGGCGAGGTGTGTTGCCTGGGAGGCGGCCGAGCCCCAACTAACGTTGTCGGAGCATTTGTATATATCTAGCGATCTTTTGAAAACTTCGATAGCGTGATTCAGGGCGGCGTGACGTCACCGTGTGACGTGTGTGCGCTGTCGCCACATTAGCCTTGCATTCAATGTCGTCTAAGCAATCATCTTAATTGGAATAGTTTGCTGCGATGCAAGGAGTCTTAATTCAGTATTCATTGGAAGCAGTGGAATGGTGCTATAGAGAATTATTGTCAAATCTCTTGGGTATTACGGGACAAGATCCCTCGGAACACGAAGTAACAAAATGATATGTGCTTATTTGACATGCTATGCTTACCTTATTGTTCTCAAGTTATTTATTAGAAATAATATAATTTGAATGCCATTGAATTAAATTTACTTTCCATTTTATTTTGATGTTCTGATATGTATTTATGTACTTTCTAGTACATCATTGATCCTTATTACATAATTTATTTGGACATTTTAATATCTAGATTAATTATGCAACTAGAAATCATTTAGTCACATCAGGTATCAAAGTGTAATATCTGTTATTCCTCTCCAACCCTTCGTAGCTCGTAGGCGTACAATTCTAAGACGAAACTCGAATGGTTGGGGAGATCCCAAGGGCGTGCGGTCACTTATTGTTACATAAAGCTCTGTCGCGTCTGATCTGCTAACATTCTGGCATAAATAATGGTACTTATTGAAAAAAACATACCAAACGATGAGGAAAAGGATATACCAGGGTCAGTCACGGAATTGCATTAAAGATTAATAGCCAAAAAGAAATTTATAAGAACCCAATTACAACAAAGTTGTAATTTACTTAGAGGCAACAATAAATAAATACCAACATATACAACTCGAAATTAGAACGATGTAAAATAATTCACGTTTAGCCCAAATTTTGTGGACACGTCAATTTTCATAGGAAAACGCCGAAACTGGCATCAAATAATATCGAATGTTGTATATATAATTCATAAGGTCGCCTCGGCAAAGCCACTACACCTTTGTGAATAATTTAGATGGCAGACACATATTATTTTTGCAGGGATCGCGGTCTGGCCCCATGTTTGTCCTATAAAATATCATTTGGGGCATAAAGGGGGATCTCGTAGAAACCTTTAACTTTAATCCTTCGGCTGGACTTGAAATAATATTTTTTTAACATAAAAATAAATTGGTCAAACGCGAGAACTCGTGCGTAGAGGAATTATTATAACTACGTAAACGTAACGTCGAAAACTTTTATATTTATTATACATATGTTTACGCTCAGTTTTGTTTTTGAATACTTTACTGGAGGTTTAAACAATAAAATATATCATAATGGAAAACTTTAAAAATATATACAAATGTCATTCTTTAAACAAAACTGCAAGGAAAGACCATTACCTACAAAACATGAACGACATGTTGAATTAAAACAAGTATTCCAGCGAATGTTTCAAGTAACAATTAAGACAAAATTAAAGATACACTGGAAGTAGAGCTTGGAGGCGATATCGATCGAGCCTTAAACTATTAATCCCTCGCACGAAATCCAAAGTGCTTGTTTACCAAACTCGCTCACAATACCTCAATCTACGTGCAAGAGTCGGGCTTTCTAACTGAATTACATCCAGTCTCGCACAATCCCACGCCATCAAGCCATTATTAACCCTTTCAAGGAGTCACAATCACAATTTGCGGTTATTTGTCAAGCCGCATAATGCGCTAAAACATTTCGTTTAACATCTCGTTTTAGTCTAAGATTTTCGGCTTGATCTCTTAATGTTTTTGTGGTGTTGCGGCGTTAACTGCGGTAATTGGCTTGTGTAACGCTTGCTTGAGGTCGGACGATACCGCTGATGTGTTTGTGGAGATAGGATTTATTGTGTTTAAATTATCATGTTCTCACGAACGAGTTTGCTGTAATTTCTGAGCGACTCCTCTCTTTATCATCATTAAGATAGCAAAAACTTTGATCACGTCTTACGTTGTAGGTTTGTCTCAAATAATTAGATAATTTAGAACTGTATACGCAAATGTTTTGACATTTAAAAGGTTTATTTTCAAACAGGTACGAGATAATGCCGTAAAATTTTAGTTCCAGAGGTGATTTAGAATAATGCTTGAACTATTCACACGAGGCTATGCAGGCGTAATGTATTCGCGTCTAATTCTGCAAACTCATAAATAATCTGTCACCTTCACATTACAAATCTATTGTGTTCAGAACAATAAGTTGTAGCGAGCAGTAGAGGAGTATTTTGGGTCCAATTCATTCGAAGCTCAATCGGTTTGGCAACAATGTGGATTTCCCACGTACCTTCGGCGCAGAGGTCGTGATTTGTTTACCGGTAATTTTGACATCATTTTGCTTTCTCCATCATGAATACGTAGATGCGTGCTCACGATTATGCGTTTTGGGTATTTCAAAAGGTTCCACTTTATTATGTTCAAGTATTACTGTATTGGTAATTGACTGCATCAGTATTATAAAATCTGACGGTAGATAAGCTTCGTAAAAAGCTCGTAACGTTTTTCGAAATTTCGTCTAGTATGTGTAATTTAAATATAATAACAATATGGTACTGCAGATTTGTCTTTGATAATAAAATACCTATAGCTTAATAGTTAATATTTTTTAAACTCACACGTGATATTATGTATGATAATATCGTCGATGATGAATGAAGATTCATGCCCAGAGGTAGCACAATATTTTGCTATTAATAAATACTCGTATTTGACCGACTTCTTAAAGAAATGTACTATGCATATCCGTTTACATATCAAATATAAAAAAATATGCATTATGCGTATAGCCCGATAAATTGAATATATTATTATATAATCTGAGGTGATGATTTATGACATTTACTAATTATGTTGCGGAACTAATTGTATTTAATTAGCTTCGCGATGTTACATTATCATGATAAGTAACTATCATGAATAATTTGCATTGTAAGGAATCAATTACTCAAAGGGATTCCGGGATCACCTGTCATTTACTTTAAAGCTTTAACTTCCTTCAATTTCATTGACAAAGATTGTTCAGTGTTCTTGCTAATTGCATTTGATTATTTTAAACGCTTACACGCTCATTCCCTCTAGATTCCTTGTCGCGGATAGCAACATAAATAAGACATCACGAAGACCAATGGCCTGTATTACAAAATCTGTAAGCCATCGCGTCAGAATCACGATCCTCAGTGATGAGGCAAGTCCGAGAATACCTAGGGCCAGTGTACAAATTACAAACATTTAATTGTCATTATATCGATATAAATTATATCTACCCTGACCGGGAATCTAGAGAATTGAACCGACCGGGAATTAGACTACAGAGTCGTCATTAATTTCAAATTCCGTCATTTATTCCATTTATTCCATCTATCCATCCATCCATTTATCAGCCGTTGGAGGTCTACTACCTTCTTACTACAATCAACTTCAATCTTCTGTATTTTAAGTATTTTATATCTAATGAGGTAATAACAATGAAATTTGTTCCCTAGGGTTCGCTACCGCCTTGTTTGAACCAATAACAGAGAGATGAAGCGGAATAATCGATTCGACAAACAAGAGGGCTTCGCGGTAATGTGTCTCCATATCGATACAACTCGATGCGTTCCGATTGGAATCGATTCACGCAACTTTTGCGCTCGTATTATTCTTGATCATGTTTCCCTAGTGTATTAATGCGACGTTGTATGGATGTCGTTACGTGAACACTCCATTTTCTTTTTCTTTTGTGTTAATACTATTGCTATATTTATATGCTGATTAGTGAATTTGTCGAGTAAAAGTTTCTGAATTCTGTTTAAGGATGGAGGAGATTATTAGTTAGAAAAATAACGCTAAGCACTCATAAGTTCTTAATCCACACTAAGATTCCCTTTGCGTGAAGACAATACACAAAGACAACACACAATATCTGTATAACCAAGCTGAGACCAAAAAATAATTCATGATTCAAAGTATTGCCTTAGTGGGAATATTATATAAGAGTATTTGAATAGCAGTCTGGCACAATAATCCAATGTTTCTGGTATAGTTTCTATGGCATGCTGTCAATGGGAAACTATAGGCAATCCTAGTGCGGAGAATTTACGATACAATGTATTGTAATTTGGAATGATACAATCCTTCATAAGCAATAATGTTATTAGTGCATTATCTCACTCATCTGTTTTATTGACATGTTATTATGATGATCGACTAGACCGTGGTCAATAGTCAATTATCTTATTTATTCTACTATTATTGTTACAAATTATTACGTATTTATGTTGTTATTAAAAAACTGATGCTTCATTATAATCAAAAACTGAATACTAATTTGATGCCTCGTAAAATCAATGAATAATAAAACTTAAATTGAGGATGGCTAACGAAATATGATTAGAAATGACGATGTCTATCAAAACCAACACATTCAATATCAAAAGAGTATTATGATCTTGGAACACGACTGCGTTCTACATCAAAAGAACAGTTCTTTGCAATTCGTTGATTAGTTTCTCTTGTCACATCAAAGCTCTGGGGTCTATTGTGTGACCTCTAATAATGATATTTCCATCAATTTTTCTATTCCTCGCTTCTTTAATGTTTATTACAGAAATATCTGACGGGTTTCTTTTCGCGGGATATTAACGTCAAATTTACTTCGATGCGGTAAGGAAAATTTGTGTGGGTGCCTTTATTGTGATGTTTGTTGATGGTTATGAGAATGACACGATGAATGATATATTTATTGATTTCTTTATTATTACTGGCAAGTATCTTATATCGTAATATCTAATTTCATCAAATAAATTTATTTTGAGTACCTCCTTGTCTTCATATTTTACATCACTAATAAGTGGTATGTTTTTAATTTCATTATACGCTAATCATATTATAGCTATTTTTTAAAATATTACATTTATAATTTATGTGTTTATACAGGCAATCTACTATAATAATACATATATAATAGTAGTATAAGGATGAGAAATTCAAATATTCAAGTTTCGAATAATAAATTTTATTATGAAAGTTTTCAAAAAAGACCGACTTATTTTTGACGTCTCTCCTTGCAACAATAATTTATTCCAGAATAAGTTTATAAATAGACATCAAAGAAAACAATTAGTGCATTAAAAAGGTAGCAATTTGACGCTTTCTTTGCGTATGCGCAGTGCCAAATTGCAGAGAATGTATTATTTACATTGTGATGTCTTATTAACGAATGATTTAATGTTGACAGGCGATTTTAGTTTTTTTACCGGCTCGCAAATCTTTTAGCGGCTTTTGACTGAATGCGACATAAATATGGTTTTAAGTTTTAGCGGTCGGTGTTTTGGAAATCTGACGGCGCCATTCGATATTTCCGTTTCCCAACTTGAAAGATTTTGATGGACTTCATGCATTAACTTCTTAAGTGGTTTGTTGATGGACATCTTAAGTATACAAAACTTCAGTAGGTACAAATTTTTGATTTGATCACAAATGGATTCCGTAGGTACGTATCTACATTGTACGTAGCTGCTAAAAACACCTTCCTTTCAAAATGCTATTTCGTGTGGGATTAAAGTCTTTATCAATCACTAATAAGCAACTTATTTAACTTATAATATTCATATTTAAAACAACTAAAATGTATTATTAAGTAGATTTTCACCACATTGTATCAACAGAATTTAGCACAAAATAATCCAAGCAATTGGCACATACTCGTAGTTGTGAAGGAAACAAAGCGACTAAATTGCGCCCAGACTGTCATAGTCATAGTCAACAATGTATTTATTGAAAACATGTGGACAGTGGACGAGCTTTCATTGTAGCTGCAGGGCGTTTCCATTGTTCAACGAAAGTGTAGATTATTCGATCTTGGTAACACGTCATGACGGTTGTATTCCTTTTTTCTAAGCAACGACCTACTCTTACAGTCAGTCAGGTATTTACGAGCGCCTGAACGGCAGCCGAAACGTCCCGAGGGGCTGAAGCGTCGGGTATTTACAAAATGCGATCCGGCATGGTAATCAATGCGCCACACGGGTCGTCACTTGCAATTGATTTGATCATCATTGTATAATAACATTCAGAGACAGAAAACATTATGTTAGAGGAAATTTTTAAATAATAGAACGTTTCCTTCGGAATTGATAACTGCTACAGGCAGCTATTGTTATTCACATACTAAACAATGCAGCATAAAAATACATACGATAACAACTGATAACCCCACAGTTCTCTTATAAAAGTAATTGGGAAATGACCTAGACCGATAACCCATCCCGATGTTATTTGGTGCGTTATTTTGCAATCCGTCTGGTTTTCATTATGTCTAATAGATTTAAAAAAGGTGCACATAATGAGGGAATATCCCATATTTATTTTCACAAATAATAACAATAACATACAAACAAACAACAGACATTGACAGCAAAAATGATTACTTTGTGTAAGATTTGAATTTTTCATTGAAATTAAAAACTTTCAGAAGATTCGTAATTCCAATTATTAATGCTCTTTAAACATAATGATATAAAGAAGCTCGTATAATTAACATCATCAGCATCAAACACTAACACAATTAAAAGAGAATAAATTTATCTCCATGTACCTATAAGAATTGAAGATACTAGTAAATAATTCTAAATAAAAATATAATCTATAATAAAACAAACCACAAAAAATAGTCAGACGTAAGAAACCCAAAAAATTCAGATTGAAATGTGATTAGGTACTAAAATATCCATAAGCTCTTGATAAAAAGAAAATTTAACATGACTTATCGTACTTAAAATCATAAAATAAATGGGAAGGCTTGTTTTCATTTAATTAAGCATACAGGTAGACCATAAAGTGAAATAAAGCATAGCCCATAGGGTACTCATTATCCCGGAAATCACAAGTAAAGCCGCAGACAGAGCGCTAGTAATTAAATAAAAGTGAAATAACATAAAATCGTGTGTACTAGTTTTAATAAGAAGCCCTAATCAATACGAGATGTAGATAATAAAGTGTGAACGCATGGCAATAAGATTACAGGCAAACAAAATATTATTATAGCTAGGTTATTATCTCGAATAACCTAAATTAACAGACACAATTCAACAGATAATACTCGAATTGGAAACAATAAAACAGTTCAAGCACAAAAAGTTGATAATCTTGGGGTCAAATCGACCGAACGCGTGACCCATATCGTTGAAATTGAGACATATTCAAATGTTACAATCTATCTAATTATACTTTTGGTTTCAAAATACAATATTTATAATTCTCAGATTTTATTGACACATTATCAATAACATTGATGCATAACAAACTCAGCGGGATTTGACATTTGCACTAACAAAAAACAAAATAACAGTATTCAAGCAAACAATACAAATAGAAGCCTCCGTCAATTTTTTTTATGGAAATAGCCGGCAAACGAGCTGACGATCAACCTGATGGTAAGTGGCTATCGTCGCCCATGGACATCAGCAACACCAAAGGCATCCTTGATGCGTTGCTGGCCAAGAAAGAGAGAAGAAAAAGAAAGAAAGAAAGAACTGACTCTCAACCCTTCCGGCCGGAACACGACGAGTTGTTTGGCGCCTGACTCATGCTCAAGGGTGGTCAAGCTATCCAGGCGAACCCCATAGAGAAATAATAATAGTAATAATTTATTGTTTAACTTCCCCGCTATGATATAATTTTAAGTAACATTTCAACAAGATTCTTTCTAGTAGGTATTCCTCAAAATATCAGACACCAATGCAACATTTTTTTATCAGCTTCCAATTTCATTCTAATACTATCTGTAACATAAGTTTCGAACTAAGGAATGCTATAAGATAACATGTCTCCCCAAGGGCACACGAATACGTTAGGGCAGAATGGGACCATTCGGGCATAACCGACAAATCTAATAAGAATGCCGTCTACCACCAACAAAAGTATTGTAAAGATGTAGCATTAGCCTCTTTGTCCATACCCTAGCACGTGTGATTCGGCTACCGAGGAATTCCTCCTTTATACCCATTATTTGCATACCAACTGGTTCCGTCTATACGATATTAATCAAAGGTTTTATTAGTGAACATCAAAGAATAAACACAATACTAAGATCTCTTATAAGGTACCCTCAATACCATTGTTACTTTTGTCAGAGGTTGATTTATGAGCGGCCACTGTTGTTGTGCCACTCTGTATTGTGTTGTCAGTTTTTGTTTGGGCCTCGCCGACATTGTACTACCCCTTCGCCGGTCCACCTTCGATGCCTTTATTCACGTTGATCTCGCTGATGCTTCTAACTCGTACAATGGTCCAAACGACTGTGTGACTCACCGTACAATACGGATTTCGCATAATACCAGCCCATATAAACCTGTGCTCGTTAATGGCTCTGTTTGCAGTAAATTTTTAGGTATATCTTCTCAAATCATTTTCGAATAATGCAATATATATTCCATATATTAAAAGACATACATTTTCGAATCTATTTTTAAATACATAATTAAATAAAATCTTGTGCAATTTAGTAGCAACAAGGTTAACAGGCTGATGCTAGATATTGCGCATTTGAGATTCTGTTCACAAAAAAATGAAACGCTGATCTGAAATTTGAGTATTTACCTCATCTCGCTACCCTTTTGTCCTTCGCCAAGTCCTTGACCGAGCATTATGCTCGCATTGTGTGCTACAAAGGCGCGGCTACGATTGAGCCTTGTAATGTTCATGCTTCGCTCCATACATTCACGTAACGTACATCCACTCTCTTCCGAATCATTACGTGCTTTACCACTTTTGTCTGCCTCCCCCTTTATTAAGCTCACATTCTGAACATCTCATTCTTTAATTGACATCCCATTGTAGCCTTCTGCACCTTGATTGGCTCTTAATGTTTTTTCAACGTGTTTTGAGATTTGTAATATTTGCGTCATCAATACTAATGATTGCAACGGCTCCACAATACACATTGTTGTGTAAGCTCGACGGTAAAGGTTTTTTAGAAGATTTCACTCCGTCATTATATTTAGTTGGTTACTTTATAACGATAGTTTGATAACAATTGTTATGGATGTCAAATAAATTGCGCGTCGCTACTTGTGTTTGTTGTTAAAATTATAAGCCTAATAAACTAGGCGTAAGATGTTGGAATGATTGCGAGGTATTTAGTAATAAGTTAAATGTATATGAATAGGTTATTATATTAGTCGCCACACTTTTAAATATTAAATGAGAAATTCAATAATAGTACCTACATTGGATTGGTGTAATTTTATAATACAAAGGAAGAAACGGTTGGTCATATCAAAACTGAAGCCATAAAAGTTTCATTATAATCTCTGAGATAGTGGAACAGTCGTGTGATTGAACACTACGAACGGAGTACGCAATGGCGTCTTAAAACTTAAGAGCGTTTGTACACTGTACATACTAAAATAAAACAAATATGTACCTAGAAATTATACAGATAACACACTTTTCTCGATCAGTCGCGACTGTCGGGGGAGAGAGAATAACTGTCAAGCAGATGCTATGTACAAAAAGACAACCAATATTCATTAATAACATGACTTTACAACATTTTACTAATTACTACTAGGTACATAGTACAAAAAAGACGTATATAAATTGATCACTAAAAATTTCACTTCAAAATTTCTTCAATTAGCTGTGTATTTAAGTACCACTTACTTTTAGATATGGTTACAAAACAGTCTGAAATATTGTATCAAAGCGCATTACTGTGATAACTTCTAGCGTTTTGGCAGAAAGTTCAAGTCCTGAAAGTCCTGATATAAGAAAACTAAAAAACTAAAAAACAACTAAATGTCACATTAACGGCGAAGGAAAACAGAATGTAGAGATACCATGAAAATAATAACAGCAGATGCTACCAGTGGAAACACCTCGTTATAGTCTAAATCCGTACACAATCCAGTCGTAAAATATGGCCCCAACAATAAAACAGAAGTGGTTCGCTCTACTTCAGCTGGCGAAAGTGCTGTATTCTTAGAAGGATGAAGTTTTTACTGGCCACTGGTTAATTTCTTCTAATCTGACATTTCATGTTTATAAACGCAAAAGTGACCCCGTAATGGAAATAATTATAATTGGAGATAAAATTGAAATTGGAATTATTTTTAATGCCAGCTAACTCGATGAATTTAAAAATATGTATGTAGGTCGTTGGAAATGAATTTTCTATGAAGTTTTTTTTGTATGCAAATAGCTGACAAACCTATCTTCGCCCATGGACAAGAGCGATACCACCGAGGGCATCACTGATGCATTGCCGGCCAATAAAGAGAGAAGAAAAATACAGAAAAGAGTTTAGGAGTTGAAAAAGTTACTACTAACTACATAAATACTAATTAACTATTAAATGCTAAGAGTAGAATTTCTTGATAGTTCAATTTTCAACATACCTATATTTTTTAATGACTAACCAATAAACGGATAGATAAACAAACTGTCCCTTTTAAAGACTGAATATATCAGGTTCATCAATTTAACCCACATTATGTGATCTATAAAGCATTAATGAGCAAGGTAACTGATACATATTTATAAACAGAATAATTTAACAATAATTAAATAATGTGGTTTTGCATGATAAAAACAGAAATGTATTCCGGGTTGTGGTCAATGTTAAATTCAGAGAGAAAAGTTTATATGTTACGAATATTACAAACGAAATAGTGTATTGTCGCATCCACATAAAATGTAAGCAGAATGTAGAATAATGTAACCATTTGTTCTCATTAGCGGTAGAACAAACGCATTAAATTGGAAAATAGCTCTTATCATAACTCATTTAAATATTTATCACGAAGAACAAAGAGTTTTTAAGATCGTTGGAATTACGCCACGCGAAAATAGTAAATTACCTGTCATTGTTTTAAATCTTGATACAGTTGACGCAAGAAAATTTTTAAGATTTTATATTACAAGTATAAAATGTAGCAAAATATGAGATTTGTATCAATAACTTATTTTATCTTATTTTATTACTTTATTTTATTATTATCCGATCTATATGTATAATTATATAGTACTGTGTATATTGCCATTTTGGGTCAGTACGATTTCATATTCATAATATAAACCATGACATGGCGACAGTCAGTGATTAATAACAAAAGTTAATAGATTTAAGTCTCTAGATTTAAACTGCTATAAAACAGTAACAAAAGTGACAATTAGTGCAAGGTCAGTTGAATTTTATAATACATGATAATCGCTAATTGAATAAATATTTATCAGTTAATCATTACGCATGTTAAGTAATCAGAACGAAAAATAGGATCCAAAAACTGAACTAAATTGTCTACAAGCCGCGGATATCCCAGGGAATGTTGACAGCGTCCCTAAATCAACCGAGAACAATGTTATTCTGAACAAAATTACCCCTTTATTATTGTTTTTTATGAATTATCGCCTACATCTGATCTCTTTTTCTTTTGAGCCTGCACCGGTAGCATTTATCATGGTCTCGCCTGTTATTGTTCCATCTTTTGTGTGGAATCCGAGCGAGAGAGAAGATGACGAGACATTAGTCATCGGATTTGGTTTTGTTTCATGGGATAGCTCGTTTGTGCGGATTAAGATGCTCTTGATGCTGCGATGTTGGTAGATGTTTTAGAAATAGACTTCAGTGTTAAGCTTGTAAATAAGATTTTGGAAGTTTAGCAAGATTCTGATACTTTCTTGATTGAAATATTTAAGCATTAAAATATGTATCAGTGAAAATGTTATTGCATATAATTATGCCCAAAATGTTTAATTCAGTATCTTGAGTTTGCTGGTTTTGTGTTAATTAACAAAGATTAAATCATTTATTTGCTCAAGACATAGTTTATGTTCTTGCAAATTAACATTTGAATCAATTAAAATTAACGCAACATTATTGTCCATTAACTGCTGACTTAAAGACTCCTGAAATCGCATGAGCATTAAACTAAAATCTTGCGCTTAACGCTCGCGTGAATGAGCGTTATAATATTCGCGTCTACAACCAAAATAAACCAAAAGCCGAACGGAAACGGCCGATATATTATTAGACACGACAATTCTATTATTTTTATTCGTAACACATCTCAGAGATTTGCCCATAAATCTGTGATGGCAGACATTTCCACCTTTAATAGTATGGAAATGAGGATTCCTAGAACACAACGCGTCGCTTCACACCCAATTAGTAAAGACGGTAATGGGAGACTTAATTTCAATTTGAATATTGTAACCGTGGGCCATATAACAAGACCTCCACCCGGCTTTTACGTGTTCACGGGCGTAATTTATGCGGTAGTAAAATAACATCTTTTACTCTTGATTGTTTTATGAAATCAAACAATAATAATTTATCCAATTCATTACGTGCTTCGCGTTCGTGTATTTTTGTTTGTGGATATGGTAGCAGATAGATTTGTGGCACATAACTTTTAATTTTATCGTGTAGTTCCAAATTACAACACAGTGTTTGGCGAGCCCTTAAAATGGTAAATATTTTGTTTTTCAAGTATTGATTGTGAAAAGCTCTTTTTTGAAGCTCTCACAAATGCATTGAAGTATTGTCAGCATTGTCATTAATTAGTATTCGTAACACATGTTCGTCTTTACATCTCGGCGGTAGACCAATGTCCCCATTATGACCGGGGACATCTTTCATTTGAGCCGCAACGCATTATTTATCAGAAACACCCATTCTGTTCATTGTTTCATAATAAAACATTAATTTTGTCAACGGCCTCCACGGCTTAACGTAATATTCCAATATTAGAACTTCCGTTGACTAGACAACAAGAAAACCTCGGCGTCCGATAAATCTAATTCTTTATCTGCGAAGCTGGCTCGTTACTGAGGCAGGCTAAGAATGTAAGTAGAAAATAAATTGTCATACCTACATCGCGCTCACAATCCGCTGTTATTTCAGCAACCGTTCTGAACACATGCAAATCTTGTACAAGCTCAATAAAAACAAAAGGCCCATCTCTAAGAGCCGTCGCAAAAAATAAAACCACGTGCATCTTGAATGTAAGCAAAAAAGGTCAACAATATGCCTAATCTACAATCCATGTCACAGGCTAAAGGTTACGGAAGGTTGGACAAAAAATTAACTCAAAACGAACAGTTCTGTTCTTATGAAATCGTCCATACATCCCGTATTGACCGCTAGAGTTCAAATTCTATAGCGCTGAAAATAAAGTCGAGATTGAATTGGCGAAGGACGCAGGATATAAACGCAGCATTGTTCGTACCTTAGGGAGTAGTGACAACAGATTTTTGTCTTTTTTTCCCATTTCACATGTGGCATCGCAATCCTGGACGATATGTGTCACATGTGTCGGTTTTGGGTTACTCGACAATAATGACTGCCTCTTCAAAGTTTCTCATATCTCGGGCGTCCATTACATTTGTGTTTTAGTGATTTTGATTTTTAAAAGTCACGTTTGTACCTACTCAATCGCTTTGATGTTCAACATTTAGTTCTAACGGAACACGATCTGTTCTTTAAGTTGTCTTTGGATTATCAACAGGTGACGCGAGCGCAGCTGTTTTATTTCTACCTAATTGAGCGTCAGGTAATTCATGAAATATTCGTATTTGGATCCATCATTATCTCCCCATCAGTTCTTTTACGACCAAAACAAAGGCCATAAATCGGGTAACTGCAGCGACTAAGTAATCCTACACCGTGATGCTACTGAAAGTTATCTGGCCAATAAATTCGGATCGTCCATAAATAGAACTATAAAAATTATTTTACGATGCCCGAGTGAGTTACATTAAGACAATGTTAGGCACGTATTTCACAATGGCTACATTATGAGTTAATTGATTCGTCCACAATGGTCTTTGTGCGAGTGCTCGTTACCACAAAGATATTATTGTCTGTCGGGCAGACGTCTGGTAACACTTGATCAGAGACAAAATGCCTTTGTAACGTTTGGTCGAAAGGCGCCATCCGTAACTTAATATGGATTCCAATTAATACGGCTTGATTTTGGAACAGAAGTTCATTTGGTTAGCTGAGTTGAATACTGTTTAAATTTAGATAACATCAGACTATATATGTATGTAGATAAAGGCAATAGGATATAGGTACGATAATGCATCCAATGGTAACTTAGACATGTCACAGAAATCATCGAATATTTGAGAAGTTATAAAAATATTCCATTTCTAAATCTCCATCTAATCCGTTTGGTCTGTGCATTTTAAATATACAATACTAGACTTAAAATGTATGAAGCGAACTTTGATATTCTTTTATTTAATAGTTAAAAATCCCTCCACCAACCCGCACTGGAGCAGCGTGGTGGAGTATGCTGTAGGCCTCCTCAAGAGTAGAGACTCGTGCCCAGTAGTGGGCCATTAATGGGTTGAAGCCAATAGTTCCAATTTCCGAAATTTTCCTGCTATTTCCCTTAATGTGGTGAACCCTTAATATGGTTTTCCTGTTTGCTGGTTGTAGTGGTGGTGGAGGTCGTACCACTTTGTACCATTGCTTAAAACCTCGACGGTAGGTACTCATGCTTGGTGATAAAGCTGGCCATATACGAATGCACTTGTCAAGTTTGCAGTTTGACTTGAGTTTGCATGAGATAGTCTAGTCTATATAGTCAGATAGCCATACCGTGGCCATACACCGTCAAGTTTACTGGATACCGCGTCAAGTCCGCTGCAAACTTGACAAGTATACTTGATCGTATATGGCCAGCTTATGGTTCTCCAAAAAAAGGTGACTACTCGTATAATGTAGCTCATATCATTGTCAGTTACAAACACACAAAATCTTTAAACATAATCCTAATATTTCCTACTTAATATTATAAATGTGTAAGTTTCTGAGGATGTATGGTTTGATGTTATTCTTTTACGCAAAAACTACTGAACGGATTTTCATGAACTTTAGGAGACAGGTAGACGATGATCTGGAATAGGATACGGGGTACGTATTATCCCGGAAAACGCGGCCAAAACCGCGGGCAGTTCGTTAGTAAAACGTAAACTAAAATATTATACTTAAGTATTACCTTAGGTGTAGCAGTGATAGCCTAGTGGTTAGAACGTTGGTCTCTCGAACGCGGGGGCCCGGGTTCAAATTCTGGCACGCACCTCTAATTTTCAAATATTATGTGCGTATTACAAATTAATTATCACTTGCTTCGGTGAAGGAAAACATCGTGAGGAAACCTGCACACCTGAGAGTTCTCCATAATGTTCTCAAAGGTGTGTGAAGTCTACCAATCCGCACTTGGCCAGCGTGGTAGACTGTGGCCTGTACCCCTCACATTGTGAGAGGAGACCCGGAGCCCAGCAGTGGGACAATTATGGGTTGTTGCTGCTTACCTTAGATAGTAACTTACTCTGATCAAACATCGCCACAAGAAGCAAACAAAACAATGTTTTTACCTGCAACAAAAAACATACACTGAGTATTGTTATATTTTTTACACATCTATAAAAATGAATTCGCATTTTAATGTTGTTTACAAACCTGTGAATCTTTTTATTTTCGGTTTGCTAATATTTTTTTGTACAAGTTTAGTAAGATTCGGATAGTAAGACCTACAAATAACCTTTGATTGAGACGAAGAAATAAAATAATAAGCACCTTTGTTTAGCTCGAAAACAATAAGTCTAAATACATAAATATAAAATTGAAGCATCCTCATCGAATGGGTTTTTTAATGTTCCCTGCTGTGAGAAGGTAAGTAACGTATAAGGGACTATGAGAATAGTCATAGTATGAGAAAACTCCTGTATGTGTGGCCAGTGAACTAAGAATTGGACTCTATGAATAATTCCATAAGTCGAAAGTAGCTGCTTATATTTTTTTTATTCAAGTTATTTTAAGTCTATTTTGCGCTCCTAATTTAGGTACCCCAAACCAAATAAATATTTGTCCAACTTTACCTATAGTTGTTTGCACTGAAAATCAGTAACGACGAAGCAATGGCTGAGTGTTTTTTTATTTTTTTTTTCGGAGCAATTTGTTTCTTTTAATTAAGTACTATTTAGTACTTACATTATGAATGCAAGAAACATTCTAAAGGCTGTTGCAGCGATAATTTTATATTATAAAATTAAGATATTTGTTTTGTAATTATTTTTTAATTAATCTTTTTTTCAATCAAATTCAGATAGT
This sequence comes from Thymelicus lineola, assembly GCA_963932265.1. Taxonomy (NCBI): domain Eukaryota; kingdom Metazoa; phylum Arthropoda; class Insecta; order Lepidoptera; family Hesperiidae; genus Thymelicus; species Thymelicus lineola. The sequence continues at coordinate 5,365,619 of OZ010702.1, read as the reverse complement.
GACAGACTGACACTTCGACATCCCAATGATTATAATATATATAGTGACAGTACCTACTTACCAGTTTACAAGAGAACATGATTATGGAATTCAAAAAAATGGCAAAGCGTGACTCGCAACGTGGTATTTTACCTGAATCAAAGCCACATGCGCTATACATACATATGTATATTATGCGCAATTTATCTCAATTATAAAGTATTTTATAAAATACAATAATGTTGGAAATAAATTATTAGATACCAACTGCTACAATGAAAGCTTAAAGTTAATTCATCTTAATTCTCCCATTCTAGACAACACCAACCAGAAACTAAAGTAACGTACAGTCAACAAGAAAGTGTATTATTTCCGACAATTTTCACCCTAATTTACCGTGACATTGTCAACAGTTGGGGGACAGTCGCGAACAATAGTGTAATTATGTGTAAATGAAAAGGCGTATCTTAGAGACGATGGGAAGAGAGTCGTAACTCGTAACATGTCAACGGGCCGTAAAACTGAAACTAAACTGGTTCCGGTATCAGGAAGCATCAAGATACAATGGTTTAATTTACCGCCTTAGCTTCTATGTTTGTTATAGAATTTACTTGCATTAGGTACTTATTTCTTTGAGACAACCGTTGTTATAAGTAAAAATCACTAATACTAATAATCAATACTTAACCAGAGAATATAATTTGTCACTTAATTTACGAAAGCTGAGAACCGAACCCAGATTTTCGATACCTCATCCATCACAACCAACACTCGTCTAAATCTATAATTACAATTGAAAATTGAAACATTTTAAGAGAACATAATCGTAATATTATTATGCACCTAACAATACTGAATGAGGCACTAAAATCATTAAGAACCATAAAACTATTAATTCCATAAATAGAAACAGTAGCTATGATCTAAAAACAAACGACAAGTACACGCCAACTAATCGCAATAGTCTTCAAAAGCCGAACAGAGCCACAAGGGCTTACATCGCAATCGATGGCACTATTTCAGCGTCCCCGACTAAATATATAATGTCCCAGCCACAGATCAATATCTGATTGGACGGATGTAATAATGTACTGTTCACGGGACAATTCACTTGGCAGAGTCTATGCGGTTGGCATTAGGTGCCCCGATTAAATTTAGTCCCTAACATTTACAAATTATCCGCCATTATGACACAGTGACAAAAGGGCGTAATCCATCATTTGTAAGTGGTCGCATTGGAAGATAGTGTTTGCCGGGTTATGATCAATTTATGGTTAGAAGACCGTAACAAAGAGATTTTATTGTAATTGTGTTGAATAATTAATCACAACAATACATCTTAATATTTTAATGTACGGCCAGGCTCTCTTTAATTACATATCCTTAGTAGCTTCCATATTATCTTAAGTTTTATCTTGCGCTATCGATTAAGAACCCTTTAAAATGAATTAATCGTTTCATATTAATATAATATTGTCAGTTTATTACAAACGTAGACGATGCAGCAAACAAAACTAGTTTAATCCATGAAATAAACTCAAGACAAATGTGATTTTCCTACAATAATAGAGTTTGAAAAGTGACAGTTGGAGTAAACATGTTATATTACAGACGTATGTTTGTTTGTTCGACAAAAATGGCGTCAGAAACAACGAAGGATTGACACGTTGGGGCATTGTAATGTTGATTTAATGATTTAGGGCTTGTCAATTATGAGGGAGCAACGAAATGATAGACATTGTTTTATTAAGTTTATTATGGCATTTCATTCATTATCTCATGCTTTTTATAGACATAGGCAGGTGGCACAGATGTGTTTAAAAATCCGGGGTACGCGCAGGATTTAAGAATACCTCCCTTTTTGTTGGAACTTGTATACAAACGAGCAAATAAGCCACATGGTAAGTGGTCAGCATAGCCCACAGATAACACTAAATTTATCACTGATGCGTTGCAAACTAAAAAAGAAGTAAACCCGCTATTACTAACTTTGCCGTTTACCTACACAACCATTAAGTTATAGGTACGTCTTTCTTCAAATCACTTGCTAAACAACGTAAATCGGTTGTACAATTCACTCCGTTCCAAGTCCTTTCTCCCAAGCACACGTGCAAGGAACTATTGTGCGTATTGTGTACGTGTTTCCTCTGGATCCAGTGTCGTTTGACAATCCACAGGAAGCCCTTTGTGGCTCCAGATCCAGAGCGTCTTGGCGACGGCACGTAAGCTCAGGTGGGTTGGGTTGATGGTGAATTTTAATGGCTTTTATTGATCGATATTGATATACCTAATCAAAAGCTTTTAAGTATAATGTTTGTGTTGCTGTTTGATATAAAGTCAATAAATAAAAAATACGGATGAGGTAAGTAGAGATAAAAGATAATAATAAAATATAGATAGAGCAATAGTCAAAAAATTACTTTAGTTCTGAAAGTGATTATCAGATACATATATCTGTATTCGCATTTTGATTTTACATATCTATTGTGATGCGTTATGTCAAACAATCTAAATGAAAATACCTGAAATGCAAGTTAAAAAATCATAAAAAGCAATGCAAGATCAGGTAACTAGTAAAATAAAATGAACTTGATTGTAGTTAGTGCATTTCATATTGCATTAGCGACCCCTTGTTTTCATCGACGTAGAGGTATAGACGTCGGCCTTAGCCAAAAGTTTGGAAGCAATATTAGATTAGAAAGGGTGTTTCCTCTGAAACAACTATTTAAAGAGTACAGTCCTATTAGATTGTATGTCTTAGATTGGACAAACTGATCTAATCCTGTTATAAGAAGTCCTATTAGATCTAGATACAATCGGAGATATTGCCATGTACTATGTCCTAGGTACTAGACAAATGACCCAAAGGGCTGACTGTGAGGTTTAAAATTATTGGATTATCGCTAAAGCAAACTATGCACGTGTCGGGCACGTAGTTAAAAAGGGGCGCAAAAAGTTAAAAACTGGCCACGAAGAAGGGCAGCAAAGTAGCCATTACAAAATGTTTTTGGAACGAAGTTCCTTATCGCGCGTTGTGAAAGGGGGCTAGACGGAAAATTACGACACTTTTTGATTTTACGAATGACGACACTTTTTTTGAAGTGATTCAGTAAGTTTTACAGAGATGGCGCTGTACAAACTACGTAACTATATAAGGTAAATGAAACTAAGTATCCAGAGCAAATTCAAAAAAATTAATAGTTTCCTTGAACTTACGTATGTTACAAGTATAAGTTGATAGCGTGATTCAGAATTAATTTACTAATGCCATCTATCCGCAACTAACCAAACTAAATATCTTAAGTCTGAACAGGCGCTGTACAACAATACAATACTTAAATCGAAAGGAAATTCGTTCCATCCGGGTGTCCCTTGACACCTCTCATGTTTTTTAGAGGACGCTGTCACTACACACTGGTCACTAGAGGGGGCGCCGTTGAGCTAGCAGATCCTTGACAGTCGACACTTACGCATTTATTCCGCCAATGGTTCAAACTAGGTATATGTTAGAAATTGCAAATAGACGTAGATACATCTAATATCTACTCGTAATATTTTTTTTTCAAGCTGCGTAGTAAAAAACATTCGCCTTTTTACGATACAGCTATTAGTATCGATCTCAATAACACTTTACAACATGAATGTACTCGATTCTTTGTTCATGGAATGGCGATATAAACTATAACTCCATAAAGGTATTAAGTAAAACAAACACATTGTTCTCGACTGTACCACGCATCCTGTGAATGATATTTTTAGAATCTTTCGATCTTGAAACTCATAAAATCTTTATTATAAATATGAGCGGAACGATAGTTCGTTTTATGGAATATGTTTTAATAATAATCAAACGCTTGTTTCGACTTCCGTGGCCGGTCTTTGTCTATTCGAGGAAGGGGATATGGATATGAAAGTCACTGGACTAGGATAGTTTTATCCGTCATTCAAGTCTTCAGGATGCACCCGTGTGGCGTAATGGTTACCATGCCGGACCGACCTGGGTTCGATATGTGAGGCGGTTTGAATGATGAGTTTGAATTTCTCTTCTCGGTAAGTGTGTTCTTGTCTTTGTGTGTTGTCCATGGCTCCCACGACACGCAATCTTAGCGTAGGGCTATGAGTAAGTATGCGTTGTTTATTTATACCATGTAGCGTGTTTCGCTTGGACTTAGTGTCTTAGAGATAGATAGACTCCATTGGCTTCAACCCAACGATTCCATGTGTTGAAGCCTTCTTAGCCCTGCAGCTTGTGTCGATCCTAAGTGATCGGCTGAATTAAGCAACAGTTTGAACAATGGTTGGAAAAGGTCTCCTGGAGAGAAGAGACCCATGCTCAGTAGAAGTCCATTAATGGGTTGAAGCCAGATAAATATTACTTCAGAAAACTGTCGGTAGCGAGTCTAGGGTTAGATTCCCAACATGACCCACCTTATGGAGTTGTGTGATTGTGTGAACATTTATTTCAACCACTTATCCAAAAATCAGGTGAGATCGTCTCGTCTCCCTCTTTCAAGACAGAGGTGTTATTGAGAGAGAGTGCTCGATAAAGAATTGTTTCGTGCACAGTACTACTTCCTCTATATTCACCCTTCAATAATTGTCCTATAATTGCGCAATAAACCACGTGCTACGCAAACGAAGGGTTCGGCCCAAACAATGAGGGAACTAAAAGTGCGTCAGAACAACCAATACTGCCACTGGTGGTCCAAGTTACGAGAGAGCGACTGTATTTTATGACATGGGAAGTTGATACTTGAAATGTTTTAACAAGTCGCCTTGAAATTGCAGATACTCGGAACGCGGAGATTTTAGTACCTCGGAAAATTAAAAATTACTAGTAATATAAAAAAAAAAGCTTTACAAAAAATAAACGTTATATTAGTTCTAATAAAGATAATAGGAACTCATAATCTTTATATATAAAACACATAAAATGTTTGTACGGATGTCCTTTAGAGACTCTGAAACCATCCAACCGATATACCGCAAAATGGTTTCATCTGAAAGGCAATAATCCGAAGGTGGTTTGAGACTACTAAAACAATGCATTAGGCACACTCGGTCCATTCATAAAGTCAATTTTCCTCTCTTCCCATACAACAATTTGAAGATATGAAAAGATGGAGCATCAACGTCAACGTCAACACAAAAACACTGATCTGTCATTCTCATCGGAAACTTTAGCGTAGCGTACTAGTAATTATTAGTAAATACTAATAATTTTAATATTTATTTATTTATTTATTCATTCCATAATTTTACAACTAACATAACAGGATTAACCTAATGCGTTAGTTATTTCATACCATAATATTATACATTAATTTGAATTAAATATACCTACAGCAAAGTCATGTCATTATTACAATAAAATCATTTACCTACATAGAAACTTATTCCCCATACACTAGGATTCCATGTGTCGCAAGTGGCATAGACCACACAAATAACACATCACTAGTACTAAGGCCCTTATTAATATTCCGATCATAACATCTCTGCGATATCAAGAATCGATTTGAGATGCTGAAATATGTGAAATCATACGAAAAGTCTAAAAAAGTGACATTTGTAAGATCTGAGATCGTGCTCTTGAGCTGACATCGGTATAGATATTAATATGGGCCTAACATTCACGACTTGGGAATTGGGAACATAATATTTGTCTGCCTAATAAATATCTGCTCGGCCAGGAATTGAATCTGGGACCATTCGCTTCAGTAAAATATCAAAAACAGCCCAACGAGCGCTCGCAACTTGTCCCATACAACACCGTCTTTCAAGTCAACGAAACTAAAGAAACGGATGGTCGTTGTCTCCTAGACTGACAAATTACGGGTCGGGGGTTCGATTCCGGAGGGTGCACTATTGTTACGAGAACGAAGTTTATTTAGTATGAAAATCGAAGTGAATTTGTTTTAAAGGGGTGTTAAATGAAATTACAGTTCAGAGGGTACCCGTGACAATAATTGCCCAATCAGGTCTCTCGATTCATCAATTCATTGAATCGAAAATTGTATTAATTTCCTTTTGTTTAAGGATTAAAGTTCAGTGCCGGTGATCTTCAGTCGAATGATAATGTTTCAAGTAACAATAGTTCGCAAATCAAATTATGTAGAGGTCCCTGTTGCTGCCAAAGTAGGTATAGTTTCGGAGTATACAGAACAAAAGTTAAACTGTTAAGAAAATGTTCTAAAACACACTCACACCCTCGCCCCGCACCAGATTCCCTGTGTCGTGAGTCCAATCCACCCACACACAAATAAGACATGACTTACTAAAACTACCCGAACAAAAACATTTATCTATCATCAAAACATCTTCTCCGGACGACATTTGAACCCGGAACCCCTGGTTTTGCAGACGGAATCCCAACCAGATACAGGGTTCATTTTTAGCCGTGATCACGATCCCTGCAACTGGGTTAAAATATCGACGTATATTGTGAATACCTACCCGTATTATACTATAAATGTGTGCAATCCACGATGATAAGTTTAAATTCAGATACAGGGTTATTACAAAATAAAGAATGTAGAGGAATATAAAGGCGTATTTATAAAAATATCCGCGCAATTTTTAGGGTTGTTACCCCATATATCTGGTTAAGACAGATTTTTGTATCCCACGACTTCTTCCCCTTGGGCAAATGTATTGTTAAGTACTTGTCATTCTTAGGAGCAAGCCGATTTGCAAGACAAATCACAAACCTGCTGAATTAAGTAGGTCTGTCACGTAACACGTTACCATTGTGACGGGTAATTCGTAATTTGGCAGTGTTACCTTAAAACGGGGTTGACTCGGATTTTTTATTAATTCCTGCCACGTCGTCTTTGTACGTCCCACTGTGTCCCATTGTGCCCCATTGTGGAGATACGAAACGCCTCCTAAAAGGAATTGAATTTTATCTTGTTTTGGTATTATTGTGCGTGCATGTAGCTTTTTATGTCAAATATGGTGACTTGGGTAAGTTGGTCTGTAACCTTAGGTTCTGTTACCGATGCGTTGTTGTCCTTGAATAAACGTTAACTGGTAAAACCGAAACACGATTAAAAGACGGTAATAGTTTTTAACTATCTCACTTTAATTCAAGCGGTAGATTCTATAAAGTTGCTCCGTGGAAGAACGAGGGTAACTGACATAGCTCAGAGAACTAATAGCCCTCTGAAGTGACAATGAGCTGGCCACATAGTTCGAAGGACCGATAACCGTTGGGGAGGAAAAATCCTTAGGAGACGTTTATCCCACAGTTTGCACGTAGACCTTACCAGCTTACCAGCAGACATCTGTCAAAATTCATCGAAACCCGTAAGTAGGTTTACGATAATGGTGTAAGTAATTTTGCCAAGTTTATACCTACGAGGAGATCGTAATACATTACCTTGCACATTAAACTACTTTGATATCCTCCAGTTTATTTATTTATATAATACATGGATGGTAGGTACATCAAAGTATAGTCGATGATTTTACTCAACGTATCTGGAATAAACAAGTGTATCTAAGAGTGGAACTGCAAGTTGGTAGGTACCTAGGAGTCCTGAGAAAACTCCATTAGTAGTCCAGGTTAGACTGTATAGGCCCTACACAGTCTAACCTGGATATACATACCTATATGTACGTATGTACCCCTATGCTATAGGGAAACATGATGGAATAAGGGCCACTGTATAATTGCAACCACTTGGTTCCAGAAGAAACTAAACTATTAGGGTCCTGTTTTATCACGACTTGAGACCTCAGATAAATAAATAAAAAATGTCTGAGCTAAACAATAAGGCAGAGGAACACGGAAGGGCTTAGTGTCTAGTCCAATGATTTTGTATGTAAATATAAAAAGAGGTAGATATGCTAAGAGGGTGCTGAAATTAAGACAGTCGAATCAAGTCAGGTTTAGCGATATCAATTACCTCGCAATGTACGCAATTGACGTTAAGTACGAAACAGGTAATTTTGAGGATGTTAACTATCTATAAGTTGAGCTCGGCTGGAACCAAACCTGGGTGTAGTATCAGGTCAAGCTTGTCACAAAAATTTACTGTCATCAGAACGAAAACAATGTGTATTTCAACTCCTAATAATAAGTGTAAGTAGGCCTGATTAGGCTTGCAAGATTTGACCCATACAAGGCAAGCTAAATAAAAACCCTTTATAAAGACTACCTTGAATCAATTAGGTCAATTCGAAAAATGACTTTAATAACTAATAATAAGATACTAAAGTGTCGTTTTGGAGTTTTACTCCTGTAGAATTGATTTTCATAATAATATAACCCCGTTATAAGCCCGGGATATGAAAATTTATTAGGAGTAAAATAAAATTTTCTCTATTACGTCATGCGTTACTTTTGCAACTACCAACCAAGATGAGATGGCGATTGTTACTGATTTACTAATCTATTCGGTATAGGTATATTTTATGATCGTTCGGAAGGAGTAAAACTTCAGTCGTCCAGCGCACATTTTTTTTAGTTGTGACGTTTTTTTATGTTTATCTGGAAAACATGCTTCAGTATTGTATCATTTTTATTTTGTTTAGTTGTATTTTTAGCATAACCTATTAAATTTTACGAGTTATATGTAATCTCCGACCAATGAATTTAAAGGCGTTTGTTCCAGTTTTATAAAACCAATGAAGCAATAACAAAAATAATCCTTGTCTGTTACAAGCTCGCAAGAACCAAAGGCGGCACTTGCTAACACTGACTTATGAATCATAAAATTTTTAACGCTATATTCGTTGACCACGGTGTTTGATTTGAGCGTCCTTTACACACCACATCCTATAGAAGTCGATAAATCGGCTGTTAAAACAACCGCATCTCCGATTTACTGCTAGTTTTAATTTTTAAACAGTTTATACATTTTTAGTCTGTGTACGTTTGGTTAAATAGTTACAATTTTTTCTTTAATAACCATCGCATCCGGTAAGCTAGTTTATATTGGATTGGATTTACGAGCGTGTTCATTGCGGGTACTGTTTTATATAAATATGTGAGACGATTTCCGGTTGGTTAAGAAATATTAAGTATATTTAAAAACAATTGCTGATGCTATCCTAGTTTTGAAATGGTGTCAGTTTTGATAGGTTTTAGAATGTACAATATGCAGGTGTCAAACTGTTTGTATTGAAAGAATTACGCAAACCTACATTGCTGCTGGGATTTTCCAGACTTGTAAAAGATTTTATTTATACCTATATCGATATTATTTAATATCGGCGTATGTAAACCGACGTGCTACAATTATTACAGTAGGTAGGTATTTGAAAGATGGTGCATCCAATAAACATTTTAAAACTCTTAAACTAGTATGTATTATTTTGAAGACGTCGTTGAAAAAAGCACTTTCTGTAATATTTGGTTCACAATAAATTGACAAGAATAGTGAAGATTCCGTATCTGGCGACCGAAATAAAATATCATAATCAAATATTGATATAATAAAATTTCATTACCGTCAATAACAAAAAATCGTCTTAGATAAGTCTTAAAATAATATTCCAACATTCGTAGATACCTATTTTGATTTTAAAATATTCTTGTAGGTAAATAATGGAGTATCTATATCTTAACATATTCCTACAAAACATCTCAGCTATAAAAGTAGGTATACTTATGTCACTGTTTGAGCACATAAAAATCGAGATATTTCATTTAAATCCTACAATGATTGGCGCCAAGAACGACACATTTTAAACAGAAATAAATCATTCAAAGATAGCTTTATCGTACCTATTACCGTAGTAAATATGATAATCAGAATAGTTTTTGTATATTAAAACCGTCTTAGATACGCTCAAAGCTATTATGTGTATGCAAATCTGACATAAAACCAGACTGTTGATTGTCCTTGTGAAATGAGACGCATCACATTATCTAGAATATCGTTTTTAGGTATTTACACTTTTGGTGATATATGTTTCTTTACATAAGGATAGTTTTTATTTAAAGCGTACGCGGATACACGATATCTATTAAAACTTAGCTTCAGTCTTCAGTTCCTTTCAACGGAGTATCACAGCAAACCTAAGCAAAATAGTTCAAAATTTTAATTATTAGCGAATCTTGCGATCACTTCACATCGCATGCTCTTTTTATATAGAAACATATTTGGATAATAATGATAGTAAGACCATCGCTTATACTCATTGAGTAAAAATGTGATTACCTACAAATAGCGAATGACCTAATAAGTAGGTACAGAGTGGTCAGTGGACTACAATTGGAAATTATATTGAAAAATATATTTCTAACCGCAATACTCAATCAAACCTTCAGAAATGTATAGGAATTTATTGATGCAAGGAATTTTTCGCTAATTATAAATTAGCTGGCATTAACTTTTAGTCTTTAATTAATTGGTCGCATTAGCAAAACATTATGTTTGAGCCGGAGCTGGATAATAAAAGTGTTGAAAATATAAAATTAAAACAGCAATAAAAAATGTTAATAAATAAATAAATATTTATGAATATCTGTAAATAGCTAGAACGTTATCCGTAACAACACCTAAAAATTATCAGAAATCTTTGCTGCATTAGGTACTGAACATAACTATCTATGTACATGTTCATCATTAGTCAGCGTTGAAAGTTTAAATAAGTGAACTAATTTATTTAAAACAGATTTAGAATATGTGATAGATTGAATAGTCACCCATTTGTAGTTACAACATTATAGATCATAATAAAACAATCGTTAATTTGAATACCTCAAAAAATGTTTAATATTTAACGAGCTTCTCCGTTAAAACTTCTCATTCAGATCCAGACCCTAAAGCAAAACCACATCCATGTCTTCTTTATTCTTTATTCAAATGTGGGTAGTCGAGAGGCTTTAATTTATAAGTAATGTATAGCAACCGACTTTATAAACTCAACAAGGCATAGAAAACCTCGGAGAACAAGGATCATATACCTATTAATGCACGATGAAATAAAGAAATGTACGAATTTACGTGGTTTTGTTTGAAGCAGAGTTTTCATTTACTCGCTTCTGAATCGCACGCGTCGTTTACGAAACTTCTTTTATTACAGATGGTAAGAACATTAAAAGAAATTTAAGAATGAAATAAAGTCTCACGCGACCGAAAAACGGCGTTTCGACAAACAACAGATCGACTTGCGTTAATTTAGTGCCTCCTTGTTTTTACATTTTAAAGCACTTGTCTCACTCTACATGTGTTAAAAAGCTAAAACACTTGATCCTACATCACTTGATAATTTTCTTTCATAGCTCTTTTCAATCTAAATGCTAAATTATAATTCATTATTCAAGGAAGTGTTTTAACATAGGTAAGCCAGTTGTTTTACTTTCTATAAGAAAACTACACAGAGTTTCGAAGCTGATTCAACTAAGGAAAGATAATCAGCGGGCCTATTATGAACTTTAGAAAACCATTAATGTTCCTGTATCGGGCTTTGAACGACGTACGATTGGCTGAAAAGTGTCACGTAACCGCTTTGGTAACACGAATTTGACGTTTACACTGGAACATGGCTGGAATTAAGAGTTCACAATAGACCGCCAGGTCATCAGAAAATCAGATGTATTATCCATGTGTGTGTGGCTTGTGGTTATATGGATATACCTAATATTCATGCAAAGTTGCTAAGAAAGTTTCTCAGTGCGAAAACATTATCAATGTACCTACTTGTAATAATTACCACAATTGATTTTTCTAACTAATCTCTAAATAACCTTCAGTCTTGTATTGGAACTTTAACGCAAATCATTTCAATTATTTTCATTTCCATACACAGATACAGCAAAAAATAAATTTAAACCTGAAAGCGAGTGAACAGCCGCTGCACCGCTAATACTGAAACAAGCGCGTAATTTGCCGCCTGGTTACTTTTAAATTTTAAACGGCGTAATTTGAACGTCAACTCGGATCGACAATACGGTAAGGTAAAGTCACTAATGCTCGACACTTTAATGAAAACACTATGTTTATATGAAAATAATTATATATTTATCAAACAAAACAATCACAGTTTTTTTAGATGAATGCACTGTATCTTAGAAAATTATCTTACGTAATAAAATTTCCAATAATCAACATACTTTTAATTATTATTAATTATTTTTTTATATTGTCTTAAGTACTAATAGATAACATCACAAAAAAAGAAAATCACCTTAAGTAGACAGTCAAATGCACTAATAGTTGACATAATATTTAATTAATGCAGTTGGAGTTTTAAGGGCATTAGAGTGCTTGATATACTTAACTTGGATAATAATTACATATCCATCAACCTCTAAGGCACTATCAAATTTGTACTTAATTCTATCACCAGTTATAATCATATTTGGTACATCAAGGACTTTAATTATTTGAGATTCAGTTATAGCACTGATATCCCTATCATTTTCTTTGAATACTGTTTTAGACTCATCACATGCTACCATTGCCATAACTTCAATTTCTGTTTTAGTTACTTTTTGGACAATACAAACATATTTGTAATATCTCTTTTTGCCAGGAAACTTAACGATAACATAGTCACCTTGCTTAGTTCTACTCTCTTCCTCATTTCTTTCTTCTTCGTTTTAATCATCAGTGACTTCATCAGAAATATCATTCACGCTGTCTCCAGATTCTACCCATTCTTCTTCGGTAGTTGAGCTATTATAGTCAGTCTTTTTAAGTTTTCCTTTCCTCAGCTCTTCTTTTTTCTCATCCTCTAATTCAGTCTTTTTCTTCTCTTTGTTTTCATGGTATCTTTGCCATTCCAAAGATGATACAACAGATGACACTTTTTCTTTCCTTCTTACTTTTGAGTTTTGTTTAGCAGAGTTACCCTAGGTACCCCAAATTTTTATGCCGCAGTTGACGTCGGAACTCCGTCGAAAGAATGCAGACGACATTCTTGAATAGCGACTTCCATATCAGCCTCAGAGCAACGAAACATCTGTCCTTTTATTGGCGGATTATCAGTCTGGAACAATAGAACCAATAATTGACATCAAGTATACCCCAATAATAGACACCATGTCTACCTTTAGTTAAAGTGATCCAAAATTGTTGATATCTCTACAGTAATCTTTTCATTGGGAATAGAGTTCAAAATCGTACTGAACCTAACATAAGAGTTTAATATCTTGAAACACCAATGGATGACACGCCTGTCATCTATTAGATATTCATTATTTTTGGAACTAATAGTAGACATATCATAATTTGTCAGAAAAATATTAGCAAACACAAGAAAAGCATGTTTATCACTATCCCAACTTATCATTGATACATTGACAAATGAGTAAAAATTATTTTTAAATATAAATATCGATTCAAAACTCACCTTCAAATTTCGGCGTCCTTAACATAAAAAATAAGAAAATGCGGAACGCGTGCTCACTCCGTTACATGATTGACAACGACTGACGACATTTTGAAATTTCGTTTAGAAACTGTTAGGAGTTTTTGAGAACAATTCATAGAGGGTGCGAGGTGTCCTATGATATTGTAATAAGAGTCATTTTACTAAAATTGTTTTTAATACAAGAACATTTTTCCGTAGGTGTCATCCTTTAGGTCACTGTCTGGCATTAGTGACTTTACCTTACCAGTCTTGTAACGGGGCGCCGGCAGCGTTCCAAATTGTGTACCAATTATCAATTGTCACCTCTACGTAATTATAATACAACCTTGCAGCTTCGACTATGTTCAAGAATCAGAGGGATCTGACATTGACATGAAAATCAGATCAACGGGAGATAGGTTTAGAGTAAAAGTTAAATAATTAAGAAGATACCTCTGAAGATATATTTAATCATAGCTTCAATTTATGATTCCAATTTTCATTTCTTTATTCCGCCTATTGTTACAAGTCCTGGTGTAATTTTCTTCATCCAATGATCATGATAAAATAAAGCCCAAACGACAAAGAGGAAGCTCAACTGATGGGGCGTATCTTCAGATACGCCTGTATTCAGCATTGGGCCAATAAAAGCTGATTGTACTACACTCGGCTTCTAAAGGCACTGATTCTAAGTACAAAGATACGAACCCTTTGCCATACTGTAAGGTTTAATGTCACTTTGTCAAATAAAGCTAGAGGCATTGGCTGTCCAAACTTGTTTCGCACCTGCCCGCACTGATTCAAGCGATTCGACGACGCTGTTTGGAAGTCTTATCTCATGAAATTATGCTAATTCTTTAATGACCATTTAACTACGAGTAGGTACGTAATTGCCTCAACAAAAGCGACTGAGGCAGTCAATGTAATTTTGAACAGAAAAAATATAGAGATATAAATGAATTTACAGTAAGAGTGGCATAAGTCGTAAGTAATTGCCATTTATTTATGTTAGGATTTTTTTGTCTTAGAGGTGAAACCTATCGCAAATTAGCGAAAGTGTACCCACCTATTACATTTTTCTTATTACTCTTTTAAGAGAGAATAAAAGAAGATTTTACCTTGTAAAAGTAGGTATGTACATATGTTTTATCATAGCATCCATATCACTGATGATTACTTTAATATCAAAATCATATAGAGATCCTTATACTTATTTCTGCCGTTAGAATAAATATAAAACCTACTTAGAAACCTTGGTCTACTCAATAATAATCGGTTTAATCAGATGTGCCTATATTACCTATAATTAATCAGGAATCAGGCAAATACTTAAATAAGTAGATATATTTTGTGTAAAGTGACATAAAAAACAATGAGTCGCTATAAAAATCCGTCAGATTAAAACTCCTTTATCTATTCGTATCTACCGACCGACTAACTATTTACTTACTTATCTTTTGAATCTACTAATCAAATCGGCTATGTAAATCAGTACCATCAACAAATAAAACTAAGTACAACCTACACAAATATCAATTAAATGCCTCCACGACAGGTGGAGCTTTTGATTACCTACAATAAAAGCATTTATTCAAATAGAATTATGATTTATTTTTATATCTACTTATCTACTCAGGTAGGTACCTACTTCATATTTACTTGCAATGTTATTAGATTTATAGCGGACATTTTATTATATTAAAAATAATAGGTATTATTTGTAGATTATTTTATTTTATTTTCATATTAATCATTTTAATTTACCTGAGTAGGTAAGTATTAATTCGACGAATACTGACGTAACTAAGAAAACGTTGAACGGTGCTAATGTTTAGTGGGAGTTTAGAGTTACCTTGCTGATTTTATTTTTCTGCGCTAACATTATTTTTTATTTTCTTGTTGTCCTGTGAATAATAACGCTCACAATAACTTATAAAAATATTTTTCCCATAATTGTGTCAGGATTCCACGATTTAATAAGCATAGGTACCTAACTTAGGTAGGTGGGTACAATACACCTGTATAGATAATACCTACTTCAATACCTATAAGTAGGTATGTAGGTAGGTACTGACCTAAGTATGTAGAAGGCGGTAGGTAGATACCTTATTATTTACCTATAATAATAAAAAAGTTATACTTAAATAGAATCATATTAAATTATTTTTTTATATCTTTAACATCTGTCGCTTCCTTGTTTTCTTTTTTTCTACTCAAAGGCTACTCTTTTATTTAGTAGAAATACCTACTTACCTAGTTTAAAATAGGTTCTAGATTATCTTCCAGACTTCATTACGTGACCTAACACCTTATGTTATGTGCTAGTGTTTTAGGTTATTCTGAATATCAATAGGTACCTACCTATTCCTTTTATTATAGCGAAAAAATAATTAAAATTTTGAATACCTACCTATGAATTTGAAAAGGTAGATATAGACACAAAAATATTTTTATCTTGTCTTTTCTTGTAGATATCTTCGTAAAAACGTCCTGCGTCTTCGTTTATTTTCTGGTTCCCATTCATGAGCTAAATTAGGTACCTATCTGCCTAGATATACCTAATTAATCTCCGATTAAAATCCAATTTATTCTAACTGAAAGGTCGGTAAAAATCTACAGTTACGAATCTGATTTGTATATACTTACCTACTTACCTAATTTACGCGAGTTCCAAATTCGAAAGTAATTAAAATTTTAAAATCCCAAACAATCCAAAACATGTTGCTGATCAAAGAAATAAAAGTTTTTGTAACAATAGGTAGATCACTGATTTAAAATATTATGATAGGTATTAACCTAACCAAGGGCAGCCCATTTAAATCAAGCACATTTATTTTAACGATAATAGACACAGACACCTCTCGCAAATATAGATAAAAAATAAACCTCCGAACAAATCACCTGTTCAAATAACATTGACAGCAAACACGAATAAATTTTCGGAAGTTTTGTGTCAAAACTTATTATCGCAAGCTCCATTAATTTTAGCACCTTGCTCTTTGTAACTGAATATTCTTATAAGAAACACTTGCATTTTACTCTGTTTTCAGAATAAAGGTAATAAAATCCACTTACCTGGTAAGTTACCATTGTTCCTGCCGCCTGCCGTGACATCAGTGATAAAAGAAAACGAACAATTAAAACGACATTAAAAAAACTAAACATTCACACGTCCAACCTATCACAACAATTCTTTGGCATAATTCACAGAGTCCAAGTCACGGGGTTCAACAAAAAAAAACACAAACGAAACACAGAACAGATTCGAAAATCGAATTGGTCCAACACAAATAAGTCGGTGTAAGAATAGTTCGCGATCGTGTTCGATACAGGAGCGCGACACACGTCTGACTAGCGTGCGGCGCCGACACACAATGCTGGCAGATCGAAACTCGTCGACAATACGCGCACGCTACAATGACCACCGCCCCGCACCTCGCGTGCGACAGGGACGCAACCTAATGTCACTGCCCTATGAACAATGCCGTCCTTCGAACATCGCACGTTCACAATAACACCGCTAATTAAATCCACGGATCAAATTCGAGCAACAATCGCATCGATAGACCAGCCTGGGCGTCGAAAACGGAGATGAGTTTACAATCAATTGTCTATTATAACAGCGCGGAATCTATACAAAGCGGTAAGGCCGTCCTCTTCTAGCGGAGGATTGTGTGCGTGTGGTTGTAGCTCCCTCTCGCTCGGGCGCGCTCGCAGGCTAGGCGCCGCTCCGTCCCGTTCTAGGCCCCGCCCAAGCGAGCGTCTTCGAGTGTCGCGTTTCGGTGCAGTGTGCGTGCGAAGCGCATTGTGAAAACTCGCACACCACAATGAGTCAGGTGGGAGTACAAATCTACGAGGGCGTTTAAAAAGTCGATACAATCGCTGTTACACTGGTATTTGTGAAGAAAATTTTCTTTATTCTGGACTGGGCGTATTGTCGAGGCGTGGCGTGGAAAATGTCTATTGTGTGCGGGCCGGTCGCGATTGGCGAGGGCTATTGTTGTGAAGCACTTTCCCATCCCGAGCCGAAACACGACACCATTCTCGAATATTTTTAGATTCGCTCTACACATTTGCATGTCGCACATAAAAACACTCCATTATTCTGTCAAAGAGCGTATTATCTACGGCTTACCTTGGACTGGTAGTGACAATACTGACAAGTGACAATGGATCTGGCCTATATAAATGCTCCCGATTCTTTTCGCACCTTTTTGTTACCTTAGGGAATAATAGTAGCTTTTACCTTACCTACCTATATTCATAGGGCTGCGTTTATATACCCATAGCCCATTCGTTATTAAAAGTTTGGCTGAGATAATATCGGCTTAAGGTCAAGGTAGGTAAGGTCTAACAAGGTAATAGCCGACAAACAATATAATGATTCACCTGATGGTAAATGATGTCCATAGCACTTGGATAAAGCAAAGATATTGCCGATTATAGAACAGAATCACACTACAAATTGATTTACTTTCCGTAAAGTTAAGTAGGGAGGTGAAACTAGTCAATGAATTAACAATCATTTAGGTAATAGATAGATTAGGTAGGTAGGTATTGGATAGTGCAATGACCTCAAGTAGCAACGCTAATTAGTATAAAACTGGTTTTATTCGAGATTCAGAATGCGATTTGTAAAAAATGGCATCCATGTTTCCTATTAGATCACTGAAGGGAACGCGCATGAGAAAGTTAAAGGCTTATAGGCCTCTAAACAGCAATAATCTGATAGTTAAGGAATATGCTGTTATTATTATTAGTACCTATTACCACAGAAGAAATAATAGTAGGTAATAATATTGGTACCTATTACTTCAGGGTTAGTGACAAAAAGTGACGACCCGCGCGGTGCAAAGGTTACCATACCGGATCGCCGCGCCAAGGGTCCTGGGTTCGATTCCCAGCGAGGCGGAAATTTGAATTGAGTTTGAATTTCTGTTCTTGGTCTGGGTGTGAATGTCCTTGTCTTATGTGTTGTCCATGGCACCCACGACACAGGGAATCCTAGTGTGGGGCTATGAGTACGAAGCGTTATTTATTTGTTTATAAAAGGAGCTGTAATCAGTAGGTTAGAAACTTTCAGTAAGTATTTGACTACTTACCTATATACCTAAGCCTTGCTTATTCATATCTACAAACCTACCTAGATATATTGTTACACCTGAAAAACCTACCAACATTGTTAAAAATAGAAGCTTCTTTTGCCGAATCTTTTCATACCTACATACCTACCATACCTACCTAATTTCACGCACAACTTTAAAATCGCGAAGGATTCGAACCCGGGCCGTCGGTACGAAAGACCAACTTTAAAACCACTAAGCTATAATACTCAGATTAAGGTACCTACTTACTTACGTTACAGTAATAAAGTTTAATTAAGACATTCTCCCCGCGACTCCCAAAAACCTCCCCATACCTGAATATAGCACCCCCTTTGTCGTGCGCCGTGCCACAGACTTAGCAGGTTACAGAAATGTCTTGTCTGAATATTTTTACCCTTAGGATATTTAGAGGTAGGTACCTACTTAGTTTATTTTTTTACAACGCTTATTTTTGCAACAAGCATCTACAATTAATAACATTCTTAGTATGGTTTTGTGTATTTCTTAGACTTAGACATGCATTATAATTTACAAAAAGCCACAAATGCTAGCTGCATTTGACGGTATGACGCCTGAACAAATATTTATCTGGCACATAAAGGATATTTAGGTACCTACCCACTTATTGAAAAAAGCAAAAAAAAATACAATTTTTTAAAACTTAGGAAAACAATATAAAAATGTCAGGTAACAGGTACCGAAGGTAGGTAAAAACAAAGTCAAATAAGGTAAAAAGCGAGCATTTTTTCAGTCAATTCTAATCACTACTAACCCTGTAATAACGAAGATTATCGACGTGGCTAGAACCAAGGCTCCAATTACTTGATTGGTTTCCACCGGTTTTGTTTGCCGACCCTCATTCTGCCTCACAAGCACAACTTGCCTCAAGATTGCCGTTTCAATAATACAGATGGAATTGATAATGGAATCAGTTGGATTTGGTAAAGGTTCCCGGTGTACGGTTTTTACCAGATTTGAGGTACCTACTTCTAAATGTTATGGGTACTCAAAATTGTGTTTGTAAGAACGAGGTTTTATGTCTGTTTGTTTGTATGTACCTAATTATGAGATATAAGTAGAAGCGCTCATAGGCCAGCGGCTTGTATCGATCAGGTGATCGACAAAGTTAAGCAACAGCGGGCGCGATCGGTAGTTGAATGGGTGCCCGCTAGTGGTAAAAAATTCATGAGCGTTTCCGTGCTTCGGAGGGAACGTAAAGCCGTCGGTCCTGGTTGTTATCATAAGATAAGTCGTTAAGCCATGTCGGAGGCCCTCGGGTGGATTGAAAACTTCCAACACTCGGGTTGGCCACTAACCCCTCAACCAATCCCCACTGGAGCAGCGTGGTGGAGTATACTCTAGGCCTCCTTAAGAGGAGATACCCGTGCCCAGTAAAGGGCCATTAATGGGTTGAAGCCATGAGATATAAATTACAGCACGACAGTCTGGGAGGGAGCTTGAAGTTACTGGCAAAAATTAGCGTAGTTTTTACCTTGTTATGTGTGTGCGTCTGAGTCATGCGTGTAAATAGGTACACGAAAGTACCTAACGTTGTTTTAGGGCTTCACTCAAATACAAAAACATAAATTCAATAAAAATAATCTAACATTTTAACAAAAAATTAACCGACTTCAAATGAAGTACGTTGTACTTTTGACATGGATACCATTGTCAGATCTCGCTCAAAATGTGGGACTACGCGACAAGCACCAGCTTTCAATTAAAAAAAGAATCATCCAAATCGGTTCACCCAGTTCAAAGTTATGAGGTAACAAACATTTAAAAAAATACAGTCGAATTGAGTACCTCCTCCTTTTTTTGAAGTCGGTTAAAAACAAACACTTCATTTAAATGTATGTATATTCTGCACAATAGGTATTTCCTGACGATTCAAAAAATACAGACGTAATTGTTCAAGTTTTCATTTCTGTCGGCACTCCCGGAGTACCACTATTTTGTTTAAGAACGAATCTTTGCGACAGAGAACAAGAACAATGTGGGTTACTGCTTCTTTTTTCTGTCGGAAACGGTCATTCGATAAAGCTTTTGTTAGTGATGTCCAAGGGCGACGTTGACCACTTAGGTACCTACCATCAGATGGCACATCTGCTCTTTTGAACCGACTTCAAAAAAAGGAGGAGGTTCTCAACTCGAGTGTATTTTTTTTATGTTTGTTACCTCAGAATTTTGGACTGGGTGAACCGATTTCGATAATTCTTTTTTTAATCGAAAGCTGGTGCTTATCGTGTAGTCCCACATAAATTTGAGCGAGATTTGACAATGGCATCCATTTCAAAAGTACAGTGTACTTCATTTGAAGTCGATTAATTTTTTGTTAAAATGTTAGATTATGTAATATTCGTAATTTAAAAAATAAAAATCGAATGCAGTCACATCTGTACTGTTATGGACCGTCTGGACAAAACCAATATTATCTCAAGGAATGTCAAGCAAGACTCTCTTTAAAGCTACAGATAAAAGAAATGTGAAGTTATAATAATAGTTCTTGTTATTGAATTGCTATTTGAATTTAATTTTGGATTTGGTATACCTATAGGTATCCACATACTTGTTCTTGCTAGAAAATATAGAATATTTTCTGTCTGTTTATATTCGCGATTATATCTAAACGACTTAATTTCTTTTAGATAAGGTAAAAATAATTGCATCAAAGACGTTGTTTACTTTAATATTATTTAATCGCCCTGTCGTATCAGTTTTTAATGTCAAAACTTGTACTTGATATGACATAGACAAAGATAAAAGATAAGCGTTACTGCGTCTATTATCTCCAATCCCGGATCGACGGCGTCTCCTAAAGCCTAATTAATAAAGCCATTAAAACGATATTTATCTATATTACTAAGGATAGCGTTACAACATGATCAATAAAAACATTTTTCTGGTTTAAAACGGGAATCTCTGAAGTATCTTATGGTTAATAGTTGATAAGTCTGTGAATTTTGTGATGAAGTTATCCCAACATAACTTGTTTTACTGTTACCATTTTATCTAATAATCTTTCATAGTTTAGATTGGTGGGTTTTGTGTATCGTTCGGTATAAAAGTAGCTAGGTACTAATATGCTTAGGTATATGCTGTCCTAGTATCAGATAAGATTGGAATGTCAAGTACAACTCAATGTTGGTCCAATGCAAGACTTACTCCCCAACTCAGAGTCACTAACGATTACTTAAATCGCTCCTTAATATAAAATCATAATAAGTACCTACAAATTCTGTTCTAAGGAGCGATTTAAGTAACCGTTAGTGACTCTGAATTGGAGCGTTATTATCTTATCTCAGAATACTTTATAGTAAACTGGGGTTTGGGATGTAAGGGGTAAAAATAGTGAACAGTAAAATACTTTCTCCAACCTTTGAGAATATCATGAAAAAAATTTAAGATAGCAGAAATAGTGGTAGATAAAACTCAATTAAATCCATTGAAGTATAATGTCATAGAACATACATCTCGAACAAAATGTGTGTCCCACCCGGGAGGTACGATTTTCAAAATTCAGCCCCCGTTCTCCTTTCAAAATCTAACGAATCCATTGAAGATTGAAGCTACGTGGCGCCAATGCATTGGGGCATACATGATGTTCGCGGTGTCAGTTCTATGCGCTAGTAATAGTAGGTACTTCAATGATTAAATCCACCTTTCATGAATCATGACTAACTAACTTTCCAATATCAATAAAACTTTACCTTAACCAGTTAGTAGAACTCCTTACTTCTAACCAAGTACGTACCTACCAGGCGAGCATAAAACACAAGAGGGAATCGTGAACAGTTAAAAAAGTACCGAAGCGCGCCAACTAATTGGCGTCACTTAGCACGTCCGTGTATCTATTTAAAGATCGAACGCGAACGCTTTGAATCCGATCCGCGGCCATTGTGGAGTTTCCGCCTCTGGGCTTACCTTTGCCTTCCTTTTTACCTAATGAGACAATCATCCATTCGATTTTATACTCGATTCTCTAATCGATGTAACGATTCGATACGGCGATTTGGTTTCATTGATGTTGTGATTGTTGACTAATTAAATTCTTGAAAGGAATAGACGAAGGTTTTAAGTGCATTTTCTAAGCAATAGATAAACAGAGCGATATTAAACGTAAAAAAAACCTATAATGTTCAACAAACCTGTAGCTACTTTGCTAGTAGGTAATATTGGCAACTTTATTATGATTATGACAATCACTTTTCCACCTGGGCTCATGGGTTGGGTACTGGTCACTTCTCATGAGGAAGCACCATAGTCCACCACGCTATAGCACTGGCCAAGTACCTACAGATTGGCTAACTTCACACACCTTTGAGACATTATAAAGAACTCAGGTGTGCAAGTTTTGTCACGATGAATTTCTTCATCGAAACGAAGTGGTAGGTAATACATATAAAAAATCGCTGCAGGGTTTTATTTTATTTTTATTTTAAAGTTCATCAACGACTAGTACATTTGAATACACAAACAAAAAAAATTGAGAGTATACAATATACAATAAATGGACAGTCAGTCACAGATGAACATAACAAGCTTAGGGTTCAAACTTGAATCTACCTTTCGAGAGACTTTCAAATCACTACTTTCAAATCACATCACTGGCTTATGTGTATGTAATTATTAGAGGGGAGAATACAGTATACACACTGTACCTACAATATTATATCAATTCTACTTATACGAGTAAAGCAAAGCACAAAATAACCCTACAGCGAAAGCATCTTCATTTAATCGTAATTACTCGCAAACTTTGAGATTGTTCTATCATATCTCAGGGTTAATACAACCCTCAACCCCTGAGATAACGGGTTCATTCCGCCCTCCCCTCGTAACTCCACACAAACTTCGTTTTGATGGTGTCTTCAAACAACGATCTTGGGAACTTGTCTTATTGTAAGCGAGAAGCGATTACACAGCTTATGACTAACAAATAATTCTTGACAAAAAATAACCGACTTCAAAATTAGATAACTCAAAAACTACTCGTCAGATCTCGCTCAAATTTAAGTGCAATCACAGGAAATGCACCAGTTTTTGATTATAAAAAGAATCATTAAAATCGGTTCACCCATTCGAAAGTTCTGATTTAACAAACATTTAAAAAAATAAAGTCCAATTGAATACCTTCTCTTTTTTTTGTAGTTGATTAAAAATACAACTAGAAGTACAATACATACAGAGGTAGGCCATTATTATTATTATTTGAATTTCAGGCCTGGGACAACTATCCCAGGGGCCACTGCGACCATACTTGATCTATTGTGGCCGTACCCGTTTCAGAGTTAGATCTGGTCTCCAAGTCCTACTGCCCGGATGAACAGTAGGATGTTCCTGGGTTCCAGATCTCTTACTCGATTGGGTGGGATTAGGTGGCCTCCTAAGATTCGACTTCTGCAGTGACTTATGGCAGGGCAGTCACATAGTATGTGGATGGAAGTTTCCTCCGCCTCGCTACAGAACCTGCACGTTGCAGTGTTGCTCAGACCTATCAACATTAGGTGTTTGTTGAGCCTGCAATGTCCGGTAAGCAATCTGATGAGTAGACGTAAGTCAGGACGACTCAGATTGAGCACCTTATTTGAGTATTTCTGCGAATAGCCTTCCATTAGGGTTTTGGCCTGTCTTGCACCAGGTTCTCTTCGCCATGCCTCAGCTCCCTTCTTTAGGGCTATTGCTTTGAGCACGCCTCGAGAAACCGCTTTAGAGATGCCCACCATAGGTTCAGGACCCATGGTGGGCGCCTCGGCCCCCCTCCTTGCCAGTTCGTCGGCCCTCTCATTTCCGCGTATACCTCTATGCCCAGGTACCCATCCCAGGGTAACCTTGTTATTGAAGCCTAATTGGTTGATGATACGTATACCTTCCAGGACAAGCTTCGAATTGACTTGCTCAGACTGCAGAGCCCGTAAGGCTGCCTGGCTGTCTGAGAGTATCGTGATACGTTTGTTAACATATTTCTTATCTAGGGTTTCGTGCACGCATCTTATTATGGCGTACACCTCTGCTTGGAACACGGTTGCGTATGTGCCTAGGTTTTGGTGTATCAAAACTTTAGGCTTATCTCCATAGGCCCCCGCCCCTGCTTTTCCTCCCTTGCGAGAACCGTCTGTATACCAGGTTACGTCACTTCCTCCTAGGGATTTAGGTACCGCTACATCCCATTCCTCTCGTTGCGGTATAACTACGTTGAACAGTTTGTTGAAACTGAGCTGTGTATGAATAGCGTCGCTCGGCATCGCCATTACTGGGCATGCTACTAGATCTTCATATAGATTCCTCATAGCACGGGATTTCCAGCCCTGCTTCCCTCCCTCGACAGCGCGGAGTAATGCCGCCCTCGCCTCTTTCTGAACGTGTATGTGAAGTGGTTCAATGTTGAGAGCGGCCTGTTGGTGGCGGGTGTTGGTGTTGACTTCAGGGCTCCTGTCGTCATACGACATGCTAGGCCTTGAATGCTGTTTAGTTGTTTGATACATGTTACCTGGGTGGTTTTTCTCTGCCAAGTTACATAGCCATAGGTAATAATGGGTCTCGCTATCGCGGTATACACCCATTTCACCTGCTTTGGTTTTAGTCCCCATCTGGAGCTTGCGAGGCGGCAACATGTTCCTAATGCAATTTTGGCCTTTTTTGTCACCTGTGAGAGGTGCTGGTTCCAAGTAAGTCTTTGGTCTAACGTTACTCCAAGATACTTGACTTCTGTGGAGAACTGTATGTTGGTATCAAACAGAGATGGGTTCCATAGTTCTCCAAGGCTGTGTCTTTTGGTGAATGGTACTAAGACCGTTTTGTTGGCATTTACACTTAACCCGGTGTTCTCACACCAGCGTTCCACTTTGTGAAGAGCTGCTTGCATGAGGCTTGACAATGTATCCGGGCAGGTACCACAGATGGTAATAACCAGATCATCTGCATAGCCTTGTGTGTCCAAAGATGCGTCGTTTAATTCCTGAATGAGTGAGTCCACAACAATTGTCCACTGTAATGGTGATAACACTCCTCCCTGTGGACATCCTCTTGTTATTTTTATGTCTAGGGTGGTGTCAAAGATTGTTGTACGGACTATCCTGTTCCTTAGCATTGATCCTACCCAGTTCACGGTGGTGTCATCAATGCCTCGGTTTCTCATACCTTCCAGTATTATGTCAGTTGGGGTGTTGTCAAAGGCCCCTTCTATATCTAGAAAGCAGCATAAAGCTATCTCTTTATCTTCGAGGGATTTTTCGATTTGGTCGGTCAGCTCGATTAATGCTGATTCCGTCGATTTCCCTTTCTGGTAAGCATGTTGTTTTGGATGTAGAGGTCTGACCTTCAAGTAGGTGTCTCTAATATGATGGTCGATTACTTTCTCCATGGTTTTAAGGAGGAACGAAGTAAGACTTATTGGTCTGTATGATTTGGGTAGTGACCTATCCCTGTCACCAGATTTGGGGATAAAGGTTACTCTTACCTTATTCCAGCTGTGTGGCAGATATCCCCAGGCGAAGCTCGCCCTCATAATTTTTATTAGAGCTGCCAGAATTTCATTTAATCCTTCTTGAAGTAGAGCTGGGAAGATTTTGTCTTCTCCTGGTGACTTGTAACGTTTCAAGCTGTTCACCGCCCACTTTATTCGATCGGGTCTAAAAACGGAAGATGCCATCCTCCACTTCTCCATGGTGGGTTTTGGTGGTGATGGGGGAAATACGGTCGGGTTTTCTTTCCCAAGCACTACCGATCCCGGAAAGTGCGTGCTGACCAGTAGGCCCAACGTCTCTTCCGCGTTGTTGGTGTATTTCCCGTCTGGACGCTTTAATAGCCCAATTTGAGTAGCAGGAGACTTTGCCATGATCTTCTGTATTTTGGCGAGGTGTGAGGTACTATTTATCTCCTCGCAGAATTTAGGTAGGCCATAAACAAATCGATCTCGGCTCAAGAGCGCGATCTCAGATCATACAAAGAGCACTTAGTTTAGGAATCTATATTTAAATCGATGTTTAAATCATACATCAACATCTAAAAACAACGCATAGTGTCCCACTATTACTGCACTGCTATTTTGAGAGGTTTAGTTTAGACACTTTAGACCAACTGTATAGGTTTTAGTCCACAACGTTTATAAGTGCGTATTGGCATTGACATTCTTTTCGCTCCCTTTACAAGACACATTTTTCATCGCTTATCGTTTCATCATATCCAATGCGAAGTACAACAAGTCACTTAAGGATGTTTCACACGGTGTAAACGGAAGCGAGGCATTCCATAAAAGTTCTGGATCCTTCAGGCAAAATTAAACTGTATGCCTAATGTTTTAAAACACAATATTATTTAACATGAAATTTGCATAACATAACGGAGAATATTTGAGGAATGAATAATAAAATTTTTACTAAAGTCGATATCGATATTAAGCTATTGTCCGCTACTTTTTTTATGACGAATAAGTAATGACAGGTAATATCTAATAGATTATACGCTGAGTTAGCCTGCTGGATAACTAGGTACACTTCGACTCGACTGTGAGTTAAGATGTCAATAATTCTCTAGCCATAATAGTTAAATAAAGACTGAAATAATTAACAATCGAGCAGAGAGCCTACCCGATGGTGTTTAATTATTTATCCTTTGACAATTTGCTACGATAATATAGAGTAAAAAAGGAGCCACCAACACGGTTGCATGGAGCAATAGATCCACAGTAGGTAACTCTAGTTATAAAATTGTATTTAAGAACACTATGCGTCAGTTAGCCCGTTTTTATACGGTGCGAAGACTTTTGACTCTGGATATTAGGTACCTACGTGTAGACTCCGGTATGGAGTTACGATATCGGATCGGATAGTGTGCAAGCGCTGTAAGGTGCTTTACAAGCAGTTTTAATGCTTTTGATGTGTAGTTCGTCTTCATAATTTGTAGGCTGTTATTAAATTCTAGGAGCTATTATATTGACATGTTTGTGTTATTTATACGATACGTAGGTAGTCTTACGGCATTAATTAAGAACAGAGTTGGAAAATGGAATGTAAATTAATGTATGACAATAAAAGTTACGCGTACTGGCATAAAAATACTTCACAAACAATCAGGAAACAAGCATCTAATTACCTATCTTTCACTAAAATGAAAAAGGTAACGGTACCTAGGATCTATCTGCCGCCGGGAATCGAACCTGAGACTATGAGTTGCAGTTCGCTAGCCGCTTCAACTACTGAGCACGATTCTCCACCACGCTGCTCCAGTGAGGATTGCTTATTTGAAAAAATTTTCTTTCAAAAATATTGCTTTACTAAACTTACAATACAAGGATATCTTTCCTTCCCTAAGGAATCCTAGTAAAAGCCACCTTATGAACCTTAACTTATTTATTCACAATTTAAAAAATGATAAGAAGGGAGTGAATATTTTAATAAAAAATACTTTAAAAACTGGACCATAGCTAGTTAGATAATGTCAGATTACCTTCGCTACAGAAAAAATAGTTTAAAAACCATTGAAGTATAATGTTATAGAACAGACATCTCGAACAAAATGTGTGTCCCGACCGGGAGGTTCGATTTACAAAATTGAGCCCCCGTTCTCCTTTCAAAATCGAACGAATCCATTGAAGATTGATGCCACGTGGCGCCAATGCATTGGGACATACATGGTGTTCGCGATGTCGGTTCTATACGCTTGAAATAATACTTCAATGTTTAAAACAGTTTTATTTTATCGAATGACTTACCTACACTCTCTTAGCATTCGAATTCATGAATATAAAACATTCGAATGATAATTGAGTTATTACAGCAACATTCCCCTCTTTGCGCCGACTTTAAAAATATCCCTCCTAACTTGCGCAAATGGTGCCATTAGCCCAACTAATCTTCATTTGTGGAGCCAAAGCTAATATTTTGTCCGAATGTCATGTCCGATTCACTTAGTTTTTTAAACGATGCTTTTACGGAAAAAAATAAGTAGATGGCGTCCCTTTTAAAGCACTCACCGCCGATGTATTTTTAAATTTTTTGTAAATACTTTATTTTCTCTTAACGGTCCCTCTCTAATGTGTTTTGCTCTTAAACGGTGATTATTAAGACGTTTTAATAGACGTTTTTATTAAATGTAAGTAAGTACCTACCTACCTAGCCTACCTACAGCTCGTAAAGAAACAAACTTACAGAAATAAACAGTCACATATTTTTTCTCAATAGGTACGTATGTAAGTACCTACCTATTATGTAGGTGTACCTATCTATCTTACCTTCTTACAAATACCTAAACAGATTTTTTTCTAGTTTAGGTAAGTAAGTTCTTATCTATCCAGGTTTAATGTCAAAGTAAAATTGGTTCAACTAACGCTCCAACTCAAACTCACTAAGTAATGGTTAGGTAAGTACTTAAATTAATCCTTAGTATAGAATTTGTATGGTGATTCTTTACTAAGGAACGATATTAGTGACTCTGAGTTGGGGCGTAAGTAGGTATGTACCTAAGCTACCTAGGGTAGGTATCTAATCTTCTTAGAAAGCCCCTTATATAATTGACTCTACCTACTTAGGTAAGTACCTACCTTATGATAAATATACTCGTAAAATCAACTATTACCTGCCTACAATAAAAACAATAGGTAGGTACCTATCTAAGTAGGTACCTACTTACCTACTACCGTACCTAATTACCTACTATGTACCTACCTAAATACTTACATTGAGTTGATTTACCTTTCTATCCTGTGTTTCTATCGCTTCATCAATATTAGTCTTCGAATTAAAACATTTGAACTATCGAAGTTCGATCTTTAAAATAGTCCCTCCGAATCAAACAAGCATTCGAATTTCGAACGAATCTAAAATTTCCAGAAACAACCCATTTCCCAAACAGTCGCTGGGCGGCGCGACTACAATAGGCATTGTGTGGGGCGTGCCCCATTGTGCCCCACAACCAATCCGTGAACGCGGCACAACAATAGCGCACCGAATTGGAATGCTCTATTGTCGGATTGGCGTTGGCGCATTCGAATTTAGAATCGTTTGTTTGGATTAGGTCGTTGTCAATCATTGCTAGTTGGCTTGTAGCTAAGCAAAGATTCGTGGGTAAAGCGATGTGGCTCTTTCGAATTGGCCAATGAGCCACATAGTTTTAAAACAACGTAAATTACCTATACATATAGGTACTTGATAGAACAATAAGGTATTTAGTGTTACCTTAATAGGTACCTTAAATCATTGATTCTAATCCATAGATGTACAGTCACGAGCATAAATATATTACTATTGACACGTCAGCAATAATATCTGCCCAAGAATGCGTTCAATAATATCTGCTGCACGGACGCAACAAAAATATCTGATATTCATAGACAGCATATTAAAGTGACGACAAAATTATCTGATAAAAAAGTACATCAAATAATTGTGACAACCACCCAAAACAAAAATATGTGACGACATTAGTCACAAAATAATGTGATCACCCTCGGAGTGCAAATATATGTTTGCCGTCTAATTCTACGTTTCTGTAAGCATTTACATTGATTCCTCAATCATAATTATGCATAAATATATGACGTTCAATATAGTTGGCAAAAATATCTGACGTAAATCTTTTATTTTTATGCTTTTTACCCGACTGCGCGATGCAAAGCAGGGCAATGTGTTTATCAGTCTATGTATGTTCCTATGTGGCGTCGCGTTGTAGAGACCAAACGGGTTGACCAATTTTGATGATTCTTACATCAATCGATTCGCCTTAACCTTGCGAGTGTCACTAAAGTCATGACAATAAACAGGGACAACCAGACACCATAATTATCTAAATGAAAAAAAAAAACAAAATTTGACGAACTACGTCAAGTGGGGTATCGTTAAATAGGTAGGGGAGCAGGGGGCAGGTTGTTACAATTTTTAGATAATTGTCAATACAACAAAAGCTATCAAATAATTTATACATTTAATTGCATTTATCGTTAGTATGTCTATTCAGCTATTAAAATCTGATTGAAAAGTTATTAAAATTTATGTATCTTTTTCACAATGGACAATTTAACCAAAAAAGTCGATTGTAACAACTTACCCCCCCTTCGGGGCTAGTTGTTACATCTTCGGGGTATGATGTTACGGTACATAAATAAAAAAAATCATCAATGATAAATCATTTTTTAATGTTTCAAAACGCTAAGGCAAAAGAGAACACTTTAAACAGTCGTCTAACAGTTATGAGTAAATATAATATCTATATTGTATTTTTAAAGTTTTTTTTTGTAGAAAAATAACATAACACTCATAACTTTCTCAATGACGTGAAAATTTACTTTTAGCTTAGTAGGCTGTTCAGTGGAAGGCTTGACATGTCGAATGAAATGTTCCATCAATTTAAAAAATTGTACTTCCGTCATCCATCCCGAATAATTGCCCGCTCCAATCGCATCTGATGGTCCAGCACGAAGAAAAAGATCCATGTATCTTATTCTGGGAGACAGGAACATCGGCGGAACTGAATTGATTTCCAGCAGCATTTATAGCCATGCAAGTGTTGTAAGTGTTCCTCCTTCGGCAGATGTGATCGCACCGACTGTTTTTGACCACGGGCAGCAACTATTTTTTAGGCTTCTGTACCGTCGTGATACCTGTTTCGTCAATGTTCTATATGCGCGAAGCAGTGAATTCATATTTTTAGAGTAAGCCTTGCAGTTTGTCAAAAAAAATCTTGTAAGTTGTTACATGTTGTTACATGTAACAACTTACCCCAAAAAATTGTAACTACCTGCCCCACGGCACGTTTTTTAATATAAATTGAAGTCACCATTAATGGATATAGACAATAGGAAAAAACAATATTGCAAATTAAAGGTAGATATATTATGAACGTTCAAGGTTAAAAATGTTGAGAAAATAAAAAATATAGACATCAGGAATCAAAAATTTCGTAAAGGATTTTTTTACGTACGTGGTCGAAATCGAGACACATGCACACAACCTAGCAGCTTAGCGCTTGGCGGGTCACTGATCGTTTTTATTTAATGCACGATGTTATAAGAAAACAAATGAGTCCAATTACGTCCACAAAAGAGTTTAAAATCCCGGTAAAAAATGCGTGTAACTTCTTACCTCTGTAACAACTAGCCCCCCGCTCCCCTAATCAAAAATGATTTTTAGGTTCATTCATCATTTTTGATTTTAAGTGACAGTTTAGGATATACAGGGTGAATTTTTCAAGTGTGCAAGGATGGTCAAATCCGAAACTATAAGGAATATCGAAAAATGCTTAAAGGAGTCTCAAGACCGATTTTGATTAAAACTAAAACTACATCATTACATTTTTGAAAAATAAATATTCCTAGCCAGGAATCGAACCCATTGATTTTGAAAAAAACACTCCCTGTATTATTACACCATTCGATAGTGTCATTGAAAAGGATAAAATTCTGGGAAGTAATGACATACGGCAAATTTAAGGAAAACGTTTAATTTCATTAAAATTCACATGTTTAGTACCTTATCCGTGGACCCGCGGTAATCCGGACCCTTTCTAATCCGGTGCATCCTGTAATCGAGTGGATAAAAGATAAAATACCCATTAAGATTGTAAGCATTTGCATTGATTCCTCAATCATAATTATTAGGCATGACGTTCAATAATTGGTAAAAATATCTTAGTGGGTAGTTTCCTTTTTATCCACTCGCCGCGGTGTTACATTTGAGATTTTTGCTTGTGAATGTTTGGTGAACTGTTTTGACTACATTTATGAAGTTATTTATCATGGCTCGAGTGATTTGATTGAAATAATTACTTTTTAACAAAAAAATTAAACCAACGAAAAAAAACTCAGAAGCGAAAAATCAAATAAACCATTTAGTATTATAAATTATGATCCTAAATAAACAGTAAATAAATAATTTTGAGACCATGCCAAACAGACAACATTAATTACATGGAGCGTAAAATAACGGCAACGGCATGCGATGCACACGGCAGCAGCAGCGCGGCGCACATCTTTTCACAGTTTGTTTTTTCATCAAAATTATTTATTTACTATTAATTTAGGATCTTAATTTATAATACTAAATGGTTTATTTTAGTCAATTTTTTCGCTGGGTATATTTTTGTTTAGTAATATTTTTTTTAATTTTTAGTTGTTATAAAAAATTTTAATCTATATACATATATAAATCAATTGTTGTTCGTTTGTCTCGCTAAAACTCCGAAATGACTTGACTGATTTGGCTAATTTTGATCTTGAAATATTTGTAGAACTTCAGGGAATGTTTAAACGGTGAGAAACATAAATAATAAGTAATAGAATTACTAAAAACGACAATTTAATTTTCCAATACAAAATGTTCCTAGCTGTGAAACATTTGATGCGTTTTGTCAAATTGTCATTTGGTCGTCAAATATTTATAGGTGCGTTCAGAAATTTGTCTGTTTCATAGCTGTAGTATAAGGTTCGATCTCTTTGAAAACTTAGGACCATAATTATTATATAACTTTCTAATGTAACCTTAGGAACATATCTTACTTTTTTATTTTATAACTGGCAGTTGAGGGAGAGGGACAGGGGAGGGAGAGGGGGGAGTTATTAGGTGGTCCAAAGTTTGCCGGGTCACCTAGTATTAATTATAAATATTGGGGGTAATTTCCAATATGTATCATGTGTACTGTATACAGTCAGTTACATATAAGTTATTACTTATAAGTAATGGGTGGTAGATTCAGTTACCACGTAAAAAAGTAGTAGATGAAATATCAATCATCCCCTATTGTTATACCTTTAGGGGTAAAATTTTGTTTCCAAATTTTAATGAGAATAACTTCAAGGTATACATACACGTATACATTGAAGTAATGCGTAGCGTAGTTATGAGTAGCAGTGATAGCCTATTGGTTAGAACGTTGGTCTCCCGAACGCGGGGGCCCGGGTTCAAATCCTGGCACGCACCTCTAATTTTCAAATATTATGTGCGTATTACAAGTTAATTATCACTTGCTTCGGTGAAGGAAAACATCGTGAGGAAACCTGCACAC
This sequence comes from Thymelicus lineola, assembly GCA_963932265.1. NCBI lineage: Eukaryota > Metazoa > Arthropoda > Insecta > Lepidoptera > Hesperiidae > Thymelicus > Thymelicus lineola. The sequence continues at coordinate 5,332,233 of OZ010702.1, read as the reverse complement.
CTGAGAGTTCTCCATAATGTTCTCAAAGGTGTGTGAAGTCTACCAATTCGCACTTGGCCAGCGTGGTAGACTATGGCCTGTACCCCTCACATTGTGAGAGGAGACCCCGAGCCCAGCAGTGGGACAATTATGGGTTGTTGCTTTGCTTTTTTGCTATTATAGATACACTACCTATCCAATAAAAAAAGAATCGTCGAAATCGGATCTTCCAGTACAAAATTATTGGGGTAACGGGTAAAAATTCCGTGGGTGAACAATCAATTATCCCCTATTTTCGTACCTTAGGGTAGGAATAAAATTAAAAAAAAATAACAGCAACTTCAAGACATATCCTATCCAATAAAAAAAGAATCATCAGAATCGGACCACCCTGTGCCGATTGCTGCGTCATTATACATTAAAAAAATATGCGTGTCAAATTGAGAACCTCCTCCTTTTTTTTCGTTGGTTAATAAAATAATCAAAAACAAACTGTTTTTTAATTACCTAAATAAATAATAGTTAAAAAAAACTAAAAAACACGATTTTTTAGAAAACCCAACTAAAAAAAATAGAAAATAAATTTGAATTAAGAATCGTGTAATTGTAATAAAAGCGTGAGGTGCATGGTCTCAATGAGTAGAAGGATTATCATTTTGATAATATATTAAAAAGCACCCCACGCTTTAATTAAACACCCACGCTTAATTCAAATTTATTGTCTATTTTTTTACTTGGATTTTCTATAAAAGCGTGTTTTTTAGTTTTTTTTAACTATTATTTATTTTTTAATTTTTTTGTTTGATTTCGTGAAATGAAATTTAGGTTTTTTTTCTTTCTTTCTTTTTTTCTTTAAATATTGAATTGTCATCGGTCCTCGATAAGTCTACGAAGTTTGAAAGAAATCTGACCAGTTAAAGCTAATTAAAGCGTGTAATTAGGTTTTCCTTTCTTTCTTTCTTTCTTTTTTTCTTTAAATATTGAATTGTCATCGGTTCTCGATAAGTCTACGAAGTTTGAAGGAATCTGACCGTTTAAAGCTAATCAAAGCGTGTAATTAGGTTTTTCTTTCTTTCTTTTTTTCTTTAAGTATTGAATTGTCATCGGTCCTCGATAAGTCTACGAAGTTTGAAAGAAATCTGACCATTTAAAGCTAATTAAAGCATGTAGTTAGGTTTTTCTTTCTTTCTTTTTTTTCTTTAAATATTGAACCTTCATCGATCCTCGATAATTCTACGAAGTTTGAAAGAAATTTGACCGTTTGAAGTGGGTCAAAATCAAGTCCAAAGAGAAGTTACAAATAAACAGACAAACAAACATACAGGGGAAGCTAATATAAAGCGTGTAAAATAAAAAGCTATTGTACAGTACCATCTCTGTAAAACTCTGTGAATCACTTCAAAAAAAGTGTTGTCATTCGTAAAATCAAAAAGTGTCGAAATTTTCCGTCTAGCCCCCTTTCACAACGCGCGATAAGGAACTTCGTTCCAAAAGTATAAAAAATAAAAGATCGTCAGATATTTTTGCCAACTATTGAACGTCATATATTTATGCATAATTATGATTGAGGAATCAATGCAAATGCTTACAGAAATGTAGAATTAGTAAACGGCAAACATATATTTGCACTCTAAGAGTGATCACATTATTTTGTGACTATAAATGTCGTCACATATTTTTGCTTTGGGCGGTTGTCACAATTTTTTGATGCACTTTTTTATCACATAATTTTGTCGTCACTTTAATATGCTGTCTATGAATATCAGATATTTTTGTTGCGTCCGTGCAGACAGATATTATTGAACGCATTCTTGGGCAGATATTATTGCTGACGTGTCCATAGTCATATATTTATGCTCGTGACTGTACCTACCTAATTAAAAAACAGTTCTAATCGCACTACTTTTTTCTTCTCGCGTTTACTAACAAAAACACTACAAACTGAGGAAACTTCTCGACAAATATTTTTGTAGATTAGGTAGTAAGTACGTAAGTAAGTAGAAGGAAGGTACATTAGAAACCGCCTCGATAAATATTTGTTTCTTATCTCGCGTCTTATTAAATTTACGTCAGTTGGAAATAAAAAAAACACTATTTATAAATACAGTCGCTAATAAAAATATGATTTAATAACTCGCGGGCGCGTACAAATCTCACATCGCTAATTATCGTTACAACAGTACAATCTATTGATCTAATTTCAACTTTACCTACTGTTAATAAGACTCAATTTTCTTTGATAGATTTGTGAACTTTACACTGAACAGTTTTTCAAATAATCACACTAATTTCAACCTTATTTCGTTTGTAATTAAGTTGATTTTTAAATGTCGAAGTTTGCGGTCAGGCAACAACACCTGTTCTTGACATCCGGTGTACAGTCGCGGCGACCGCGACATAGCTGTGCCTATGTTATGTACGCTCGCGTTGTCAAGGTTTAATTGTGAGAAGATGGGCTTATTTCTTGTCTCGTGAGGAAAGAAAGTAGAAACGTTTACTTTGTATACTGTAGGTATACATATGTGTGTCTATACGTTTTTCTTATTGCTATTTCAACACGTGACGCTACATTTCTAGTGTTGACTAAATATTTTTAATGAATATTTCTGTTGGTGGTTGTAGCAACTCATTATGAATAATTTTCTTATTCGGTATTTTATGTAGGTAAGTACTATGTCTGTATCTCATTCTTTTCATATTGATTTTTGTATGTTATTTAATAGATGAAATATTATCAATGTTTGATGGTTATTGGTATCAGAGATTTTTTTTTATGCTTTGAGCAGGCAAATGAGCAGACGGGTCACCTGATGGTAAGTGATCACCGCCGCCCATGGACATTAGCAACACCAGAGATTCTATTAACATACCTACACGTCCTTCGATTCCTTATTAGAGTCATCAAAGTAATGGCGATACCTACTCTTAGTTCCATCACAGTACACATATGTTCCATGGAAGACTATAGGAAACGGTCCCTTTACTATCGAGGATATTTGCTCCTTTGCAGCTTTTAAAATAACATATACTTGCCACTTATGAAACTGCGTTATGTCCCAACTCAGAGTCACTAACGGTTATTCAAATCGCTTCTTAGTACAGAATTTGTATGGAGATTCTAACGAGCGATTAAAGTAACCGTTAGTGACTCAGAGTTAGGGCTAACTGCATGCTTCCCAACTACGCTTTCATTACAAATCTCTTCCTACTCTGGGGCTAATGGTGACAAAATAAGGCTGTTAATTTACTTAACAGGTACCATAATTATTTCGAGTACAAAAAGAATCATCCGCTCCATTATCATAAAATCAGTACGTAAAGGTATTTCAATCTCCTTGAAACGACTAGGTATATACCTACATGGTTTCACATTTATTATAATACAGCCTTTAGATTCTGAACAAATGGCTCACACACGCGCAGAACCAATCTCAACCCCCCTTTTATCCCCCCTAACTCCCGCACTGTAATGCACTATCAGAGCTCTTTCATAAATGGACAATGTGTAACAGTTTTATCGGAAAACCAACTTATCTTAACCTCTGGTACGTCCTTATTACGATACTACTAGGGATTGTTTTTGTTTGAATCGTGAAAATATAAGTTGGTCGCTAACTTTGCGGTAGCGATGTGTGAGGAGGGGGTAACCCCCTTACCCACCCAAAAAGCGTCTTGGACGGTCTTGGAAACCCCAGTCCCGTCTGTACACATTTTTTTGTCTCTTTTCTCAGTTCGGTGCTTTCATTCGAAATAGATAGGTTTTTGTATGAAAATGTCGTTGTGAGAGAATTTTCTGTGGCTGAATAGAGCCTTTTGATTTGGGGTTTTGCGTTAAGAAGTCGGCCATTACTGTGGGCTGTTATTGGTTTGTGTTAAACATCTTTTATTTGGGGTTTTGTGTTACAGCAGCTGAAAGGTTAGAGTGACCTATTGAGGTTAATATTTCTAGCATTCTAGAAACATATTAGATGTGACTTATTGTTTGAACAATGGATGAGATGAAAGGTGTTTTATGTTGGACTTAGAGGTCGCTAGATCCTAAACCCATTTTAATTTCGTGCAAGGTTTTATATTCGCCTATAGCCACTACTCTTCTCTGAAATCGTCCGTTAATAAGTATTTTGTGTTTCGCAGTCTCGAAGAGCTAGAAATAATGCGACTGCTTCTTTTTTCAGCCAGCAACGCATCGGTGATGCTCTTGGAATTACCTACTGTTAAATCCCCGAATGTATTCTTAATCTTATTGATATAATAAAAAATACAACATCTTACTTACACCTTCGCGTTGGGATTTCTCGTCGATCATAGCATACCTACACGCAAATAGCAGTGACGTAGACACACAAATTAAACGTCACAAACAATATGAACACAAATATTTATCTGTCACTTCACCTCCGCTAGGAATCAAACCTGGGTCACTCTGACACTATCAATTTTAGTACCTATGATGTTCAGATTCGGCTCTGTTACCCTAAAGCGCGTCACACATGGCGAAGATACTATAACATTTTAGCTTAAGATAAAATATCGCTCACTATACATTTTGTATGAACCATCACACTCGGCTAAGATACGATAATATTATCATATTACGCATGTTAAGATATCGAGCGATATGGACATTTTATATTAAGATGCTTAATATATCGTAACATGCCATCTTAAGATCCAAAATATATCGTAAGCTCCTTACACAGAGTGTGCACAATATTCGATGCAAAATGCAATGAAATATATTAATTTTACTTCTTCTTAGCCGTGTTGGTGTTGGCGGCTTAGAATACTGACCCCAATCCCGCGCCGGATGGTGTCGTAAGAGGCGACTTAATCCGGCCCGCTGGTGGTAGGGTCCTCGGAGGGATTATTTTGGTAGTATTGATTTTAATTGTTAATTAATACCATTATTACTATTATAATTTCTCCAGGGGTTCGCCTGGATAGCTACCACCAGCATGAGTCAGCCGCCAAACGACTCGTCGTGTTCCGGCTGGGGGCTTGAGAGCCAGTTCTTTCTTTCTTTTTCTTCTTTCTTTCCTGGCCGGCAACGCATCAGTGATGCCTTTGGTGTTGCTGATGCCCATGGGCGACGATAGCCACTTACCATCAGGTGGATGGTCAGCTCGTTTGCCGGATATTTCCATAAAAAAAAAACCTTTTCTCTCTGTTTTTGTTGTTGTTTTTATTATTAGTACGCAAAATATTGGAAACTATTGGAAACTATAAACTATAAACTTTCCTTTGACTTTTTAAAATATATTTGAAACATTTTCGATGAAAGGTCTTCGTAAAGATTAAACTCACCGCGGTCTTTCCTAAACTTTATAAGTATAATTAATTTCTACCCAAATTGTTCGGTAATGGCAACGTGCGGCAGAAATTTTTAAGTCATATTTGAAGTCAGAATCATCATCCGATGAGCTATCCAATAAATCTAATAGTAAGGCCGTATTATTAATATTAGACTATCCTGTATATAGATTGCGGGGAAATACGACATGTATTGTGACGCAGAGAAAGATTCGAGCGGATATAAATATTATCGTATCTTAGCCGTGTGCGATACCTTAAGATACTATAATATTTTATAGCAAGGCATCTTAAGCTAAAATATTATCGTATCTTCGCCGTATGTGACGCGCTTAAAGGTCGCCCTATACATCGATTAGCTAATACTAATATTTCCTATACCGACTTGCACAAAAGCGAAAACAAAATAACACCACACGGGACATCGGGACAACGGTCCAGCGGTACAGTACAGAGGGACATAGACGGGGGACAACGACCAAAAAATAAAAAGCGGGGAGGAAGAGCAGTCGAGTCTTTGTGTCACACCCTCTTGGTACCGACAGCAGACAAACGTTTACTATATGTTTGTATTTTTATTGAAATACTTACTACCAAATACCAAGTGACCACCGTCGTCATGGACATCAGCAATACCAAAGGCATCACTGATGCGTTACCGGCCAAGGAAAGGAAAGAAAAAGAAAGAAAGAAAATTATAAATAATGTTTTATCTATGGCTTCTTTCACGTTAAACTTGGGATAGTGAAGATTGCCTACATTAGAAATTAGCTATGCTATGCCCTCGACTTTATTTGTGTGGGAGTTTTTCGCGTGTCAATCCCGATTTCGTGGGAATTCCGGGAAAAAATTAGCCTTTATGTTGCTCTATAACCCCCTTTATTAAGATAAAGCAATCAAATTCAATGTAAGCATTGAACGTCCCTTAAAAATCGATTCAGCTGTTCCAGAGATTAGCCTGGATAAACAAAAAGACAGGCAACACATGGCAATTCAAAAAACGCAAACTCATTTATTTAAACGTATCAAGATGGCTTTAAATGTAAACTCTTATAACACTAAATTACTCGTATTTGTTCTCACATAATGTTCAGAAAAATGCAAAACAAAAATTTCAGAAAATAGCAAGTTAATAATATCTACTTCTTTTATTTTAAACTAGCTGTTGCCCGCAGCTTTGCATACGGAAATTATGTTTTATTTTATTCAAACTTTTATCCTGTTTTCCCGGGAAAACTTTTAACTTTTCGGGATGAAAATTTGTCTAAGATATGACCCAGGGTATCAGTAACAACTTTACCAATTTTCATCGAAATCCGTTCAAGGGTTTTTATGTGATGCCCGGACAGACAAACAGACAATTTGAGTTTTATTATAATATAGAAGATAATATATGTAAGTAAACATTTATGAATGGTGTTCAGACGCAGTTTAGTTACCAAAACAGTCGTAAATCGATGAATTTAACCCAGTAGTCTGCAATAATAGTCTTTCAGATAAAAAACCGAAACATTTTAAAAGCTTTCAGATATATGTATTATAATAATTATTATATTTTATTCGTCGGTGTCAAGCTAAGTGTGTAAAACAACGTTATACAGGAAACTTTTCAGCGGAAATTTTAAATCAACAGTGCCCATGTTTTCACCAGTATTTTCTATATACATACCATGGACGTGAAAATAAAAAATGACGTCACCTTGTCTTATCGAGAGTGCCGCCGCCCGCTTACCATGTGTGCGTAATTTTAGTGCGGTCCGACGCGATAATGGCGGCGGATTAATAACAGCATGGTGTCAATGTGTGCGTGTGATACCTACTCGTGCGAATAGAGGAGTTGGTATTACTATGGGTGCTTCACTGAATTTGTTGTTGACATTCCGTCTGGTTATTTTTTAAGTCTGTGATACATACTTAAAAAAATAAAGGCGTCTAGACGGCACAGTTAGGTAATAGTAAATGGTCAGCTAATTCCCTTTGATATTGCTACCGAAATGATCCAAGGTTCACGTTCGAATAATTGTTTCAAAACTCTGGGTTGTAGTACCTTGAGCAAATTGATCGAATATTGCAGTCCTTTTATTCGAATATCCTCTCAACTGTGACGCGCGCTTTTAAAGATTGACGCGGATCTGTGACGCCGCGGCGGGGGGCGGGGAGCGGTACGCGGGAACGCTTTATAATATGACTATCTCAAAATTATAGTATGAGAGCTATATGTAATACTTATGTCGTTGGAATCATTATGAAACAAGCTAATCATTAAAACAAATATTAGTCCCGTATTGTTTTTTATTGTATTCATAATTTTAATGCGAAAAAAAATATTCGAAATAAATAAATAAATAAAAAGAAAAAATCGTCATAATTAAATGAAACAACCATTATTTCGTAATTATTATGTTTAATTTACATAAATATCCATAGTTTAACATGAATGAATAAAAATAAACCAAAATTAACTAAAAATTCGATTAAAATAACATTTAATATTTGCGGGGGGGAGGGGGGACACAAAAATGACTCTTAAAACGTCCAATACTCATTGTGGGTGTGGTCTATAGACTTGAAATTTTTTGTTTGTCCTCATTGTACTTTTCCCTATACTTTGTATAAGTTTGAGCAAGATAGAAGCATACTGTGACGCACAGTAGTCCACCAAATGTAAACAAGCTCCTGGAGCTTGTTCACATTGGGTGCTAAAATTACGACACGCTCTAGGAGCGCGCTCACAGCGGAGGGGATATTCGAGCCAGTTTGTTATTCGAATTATTCGAATATTCGATGGAAGCTCTAATAGGTCTAGGTACTTACCTAGACAATATTAGAACTTCCATACATATGTACCTATGTATTGCCTGTTTTGTTCCAGACCATGGTGCATTTGTGTGCAAAATTACATAAAAATCCGCTTCGTAGTTTTTGCGTTAAAGTAACAACCATCCATACAAACTTTTACATTTATAATATTAGTAGGACCTTTTCTGTTGTTACTTGTTTGAATGGTGTAATAAATGATGATGCAATATGAATGATGTAATAAGTGATTGTATTTATTTTTATTAAATATTTCAGTGTGTTGCTGCTGACGGTACAAGCAGAAACAAGTTTGTAAAGCTCGTCTGTGAGGGAGGCGAAATTAAGAGACACTTTGTGTCATTTCATAAAGAAATGTACCTACGGAATGTATGTTTGTTGGTTGTGTTTGTAATTATTGTGCTGAAAATACTGTTTAAACTGACATTCAGGCGAGGGATTTGGTAATGTGTGTGTTTACCTTTTAGTAAATGGTCCGAACTGAAAATCAGTGCCGTCTTTATTGCGGCTTTTGCTGAGTTCGGTCCTTTTACGGCTTTGTACCGCAGCACAGATCCCTTTTTTTTCCTTTAAAATAGTTTATTGATAGTTTATTGATCTTTTGTTTCTATTTTTTCAATTTATTTACATACATTGTTCTTTTTTTTCTTTTAGGATATTTATATTTTTTTTTGCTAACGTGTTGCTGTGCTTCAAAAGCCGTAATAAAGTTTTTTTCATTTCATTTCATTTCATAATGTGTATGTCGGCAGAACCTAGTTAGAAGTTTAATAATTTGAATTACCTACCGTAGGTATCCTCCGAAAGAGAGTTTAACTCGCACTTGTCCCATTTATTTTTCTAATAATCATGACTTCTTACTATTATTTATTATGTTGTAAGATAATTTAAGATTGCATTTATTATGCCTAAGATTTGCATGTATTTTTTTAATATTATTTAGATTCATGATGTTAACTTTATATAATAAAAGGTTTTGACTTTGAAGCTTGGACACCTGATTGTGAAGGACTTGCCGAATAACGTTCACTTACCGAAACCTTACATTACCAGTCATCTAACGTTACTTAATTCCGTCGACTTAAAATCGCCACCGTGTCGTTAATTAACCTAAGTGTTAAATCATAACCTGACTTTTTTAACCCATCTAATAATTACATCGACAAAGCGTCGTGGGGTGGGCAGTAAAGCAAATTATGATAATTTACGACCAATTAGCTCGTTCGGTGGGGCACTTAAACGCTCGGATCGCATACTAATGGCTTATGTATTTTAGCCACCGTTTATTTATTAGCCGGATTATTATTTATGCGGTTGATTATTTCGGGATTATATCAGATCGTTTAACATAATAATGCGTTTCCCGCTCTGGTTACGTCCCTTGTTAAGGAGATGGTGCAATGGTTGTGATGATCGTAAAACCTTTATCATGCTATGTGATAAGTATAAAAAAATATGTTAAAATATTTATTGTGTTGTGTTATGAAGGTATGGGTGAGTTGGTGCGATGTATTCAGGTAATTACCTAGGTAGTTAGGTACCTAACCTAAATAAAAATAAATACTTAAAAGCAAAAGTAAAATTAATTAAAATAAATGTATATAACTAGGCCCCTGCGGTGCAGTACCTAAGATGCTGGCAGCATTCCCTCGCTGTATGGCAATATTAACACGCTGAGCAAGAAAATTGCCAGCTCTAGGGTCACTCGTCTTGTCTTTTATTTTTTTACTTATTTCTTTAAACGGGTAGTAAGCGTACCTATAGTTGTATATCAGAACCAAAATAATGACGTTATTTTTTCTATCTGATAAAGTTGCGCAAAGCGGCTGGATCAGATTAAATAACTTATATTTATTTACGTTATAATAAAATCTCTGAATAATTATTAAACTATTTGACTCAAAACGAAATGCCGACTTACGACAATGTGTTAATAGTTATGACTATCTAGGTTATTCTAGATATTGTTAGTTGTGTCATTGTTGCGCGGTTATTTTAGTTCGCAAGCCGCTTGCGAACTGAATAGGACTTCAAAGCGTTTGCTTTCATTCATAACAATATCATTCATTTCAACTGCACGTTACAGAATTGTTAATGTACCTATGCATTTTGTTCAGGAAGTAGTAAATGAAGTTAACATGCTAACGATTTTACTAACACAACACAAACACAACTCTACAGTAGACGTATGAAATAGAAAAATACGTCATTAGTGTTTAGAGATCCAAAATGACAAGGTACGATGTACCTACAGAAAAATCATTACATTATTTCCAGATTAATTTATTGTAAGTCCAAAAATTATGTTTTTAACAGGAATTAAATGATAAACCCACACTAAAGCTGGCCATACCAGATCAAGTGTCAAGTACACTTGATACAAGTTTGCAGTTTGAGTTGATTCGGCATCCAGTATGCATGAGATGGCTATATGGCCAGATAGCCACACCGTGGCCATACACCGTCAAGTATACTGGATACACATCGCTAGTAGCGCCCTCTAACTGACCGTGAGAAGAGCGGTTAAGCCGTTTAGTGGTATTAGTGTCACAATCTTATGGAAGTATGCGATAATTGCCCAGATAAAATAATTTGAGCGAAGGCTCTATCAAAGAATCTAAAAGTAGGAATATGTAATCCCTTTAGCCTGTTGCAAATGGATCATATGGGAATCATGCAATAATATATTAGTTTTATAAGGCCTTATATCTTGTGTCAAACTAGAACTATTATATTATCTATTCTGTGATCAGTGAACGAGTAATCGACTACATTGAAAAACAGCGGACCTCGCTGAATGTGACCTTTTTCCGTTCCACCTGCATGGCACTGCATTTAATTTTAAGCATACTTAGTATTAGATGTTGTATCTGTTGCAGTGACCTTTTCCAAAATAAATGTTTTTCATTCTTTCTTTCTTTCTTTCTTTCTTACCAGCCACTATAAATATTCTACCAATCCATAATCTCTGGGTAATTGAAAAGTTAAATGGGTAATGAGCAAACATTTCTTATGCGCCTTTCTCTTAAATCTTCGTTAATTTGATTCAATTCCTTGATACTATATTATGTTCGTTAGTAATCGTTAAACTATGACGCAGATCAAGAACTTCAGATTTCAGAATAAATTCCTTGAGAGTTCTATGCCTTCTAATGGGGCAAAAGGGTAAAAATGGTGTGTGGTCTAGCATTACTGACAATAACTGATACATAAATGTCGCACCTTCAGTGGAAAAAAGGCATAAGATGAAAATTGAAATTTATAGGCTCTCCTATAAATCAAAAAACTGTTAAAATATCAGTAAGTAGTCAAAGGAATTTACATTACGATTTCTTGCACAAAACCGTCAAGATTAATGATAAAAATTTGAAAAAAATTGAGCATATTATGTAGCTTTTGTCCCTCTTTCCAATCATATCAATAACTAAAATTCAACGTAAGTAAGACGACTTATGCTTTTTTTCACTGAGGGTGCGATGTTTCTATTTCGTTTCTCTTTGAGTTAAATTTCTTAACAGATAGCTTAAAATCTGATAAGTAATGGGAGTAAACAACCAAGTTCCGATCACTAATCATTTGTAATATTTCGAATAAAAATTGTGTTAAAATCGCCATAACATATTTCAAAACAACCACAAAACGTCACAAAACATTTAGAGACGCTTTAACTCTACTGTAGTCACCCTCGGATGCTACACAACCGTTTATTGTTCACGGCCGAGTGGACAGACGGATAGCTTTACGGCCTCAGGACAATGTAGACACTCAATGGAAGTTTAATGGGTTTGTCGAGGCCATCATTGTTTTTGATTGAAAAAGGGTTCTGCTTCGTTTTGTGACGTTCTTGCAGGTTTACACGAGATAGTTTTTTATTTACATTTATTTATAGATATGTTTTAGTATGTAGTTAGTAAATGATTTGAAAACCCCTTCCCGTAAAATAGTAGTGGTAGTCTACAGAGCCAAAAGTCCTGGGTTCGATGCTATTATGTGACAGATTTTTGTCCTCGGGCTATGATTGTTTGTATGTATTTATATTGTATGATTTTTTTTCTTAATTGTTGAAACTTCTTTTATTTGTTTTTGAACAGTTCTTTCCTTCTTTTTCTTGTCTCTTTCTTGGCCGGCAACACATCATTGATGAATTTAGTGTTGCTGATGTTCATGGGCGATGATAACCACTTACCATCGGGTGGATCGTCAGTTCGTTTGCCGGCTATTGTCATAAAAAAACAAAACAAGAAACATTTATTTTGATGCAATAAATGATGTAAATACCTACCTAAGTAATATACAAAGGGGCAATAAAATCTTTATAGAATAGGACAGAAATACCTAGATATATTGCATTCATTTGAATTTAAATGAAACTAATTATTTCTAGCGCCAAAGCTCTAAATCCATTTATAAATAATCTTTGATCATCTCGAAACAAACGTATACAAGCACCACGCATTTATCATCCTCAATTACAATAGTGGCACAACTAAAACAATGACAATGTTGCACCGGAAAATCGTCTGTACAAACGCATTACAATGCAAATCACTTAATACGACAAGACGGGACATGCGTCGTGAGACTTAAGAGGTAGCGAGCCGTGACTTATGTGTTTGATTATATTCAAACAATTAATCAACTATGGGTTTAGCATGTTATAGAAATGATAGTATGTTTCTAAATTGGATAGAATATATCTACATATCCTATAAAATTACCTAATTTTTTATGTGAATTGCCGAAAAATTTGCAGACGAGCAGTCTGATGGTAAGTTGTCACCATAGTCGAAAATCTGTAACCATAGAGGCTGACAAAGCCAAGAAACGAGAGAGAGAAGAAATAAAGTTCTGATCCTTAGGTAAGGTTAGGTTATAGTGAGGTGGATTCTGTGTGGGCACCTAGCCATATCTTTTCTCAATGTCTTTCTTTCAGATATGCCTTCAATGTCTTTTGTTTTAACAAACACAAAACAAACAAAAGTACCTTAACAAATCAAAATTACATAAGTTCTGTACAGATTAACAAACATTTGTGAGGAACCACGAGGAACAAACTTTCACATTCATAATTAGTACAAAGGGCCAAAAATCGCGAGCCATCATGAATTGCTTACGCCGCCGCGCCGGGCACAGACAATACATTACACTTCAAATGAGTTGCACGCTAACAAGAGATTGTCATGGGCTGTTGTTAGTGCTGCAACGAGTCGTAAAGCCGTCTGTTTGTCTGTCGAACAATAATAGCTTTGTTCTGTAGCGAAATTCATCTATCAAGTGCTTATTGGACTGGGCGCTGTAGTTAGAATAATGTTAGGAACAAACGGAGTATGTCGGCTAGTAAAATTAAGTCCAGTGATAAAATTTTGAGCATAAAAATATTTTTAGGTTGGATCTTGGTCAAACTTTCCTCGTAATAAAACACTTTGGACTGTAGAGTTAAATCGTTTATGTGTATTACAAAAATATTCATAGGTAGTGCCAAGTATTAGGAGTATTATTTTGCCAAATTAGGGATAAGAAATCCAATAGTAAGTTTTATCCTAATATCCTATGGTTAGCTAAGGCTGACTAAAAGTTAAGACTTTACTTAACAGATTAGGGAACATACCAAAACCACGTGCCTCATTTAGGGGGGGAGGGGGGTCTTCAAAACACCACGATTGATCACAGAGGGGAGGGGGGGGGGTTTAGGTTTTTGTCACGTAGTCAATATTTTAGCAACCATTGCGCCACAAAGTCGTCAAATATAAGCAAAATTATTATTTTTTAACTCTGTTTTTGCAAAAAAGTATTGAAAACCGTATTTATCAATTACCACGTGAAAACTAGGGGGGAGGGGGGGGGTCTTCTCATATACTAGGGATGGTCACGAAGGGGGGGAGGGGGGCAAAAAGTTGGAAAAAATGGGTTACGTGGTTTTGGTATGTTCCCTTAATTTAACAAGTATTTTCCTGGAACATAACATCACATTTAAGCAGATTATTTATCATACTTATTTCCAAATTAACTATTCGCCAATTAAATAAACAAAATCATTCATAACTGAAACACAGCGATCCCGTGAAGCATAGGTACAGTCACCTGCAGAGAAAAGTAACCCATCTGTCTATTAAAACTGTTTAACAGATGGGTTACTTTTCTCTGCAGGGGACCGTACTATTTGGTGCAATTTCAGACTTTTTTATTTTTTAATATTTTTTATTACGGTGTCTAAATATCCGGGGCAGCGAGCACCTGAAATACCGTTTAATTGATCATCTTAATTGCACCGTCATTGAACGGATAGCCTTTCATCTCGCGCTATATATCTCTCAATTGGCGACGCAGCGCTGAGGGCTTTGTTCGAACGACATCGGCCCGTTGCGAAATGGTTTGCGAGTGGCTTTTTAGCGTTTTTTATTTAAAAATATTTGATTTTTAGAGTGCGCAGACTTCCCGGTTGTATTTTTGCTGTCAATAATTCATAGTAATAACAGAATAAGTTTGAGGTGGAGGGTTACATGTTAAATGAATAGGTACAATGACTGATTAAAGTAATACAGTTCATTTGTAGTTATTTTTGTTGCATTTTCTTTTATACGTTATTCGTTTGAATATTGGACATCTAATAAATCTATCTATAACTATCATATTATTAGGATGAGGATTGCATGGTAGTAGGTTACGAATTTATACTAATATTATAAAGAGGAAAGATTTGATTGTTTGCATTGAATAGGCTCCGAAACTACCGAACCGATTTGAAAAATTCTTTCACTGTTGAGAAGCTACACTATCCCATAGACAACAACAACAACAACAAAATCCTCTTTATTGTACACCAAAGTTATATCCAAATGAATTTTATTATACAGGAACTAGTACAATAGGCGGTCTTATTACTTAAATAGCAATCTCTTCCAGACAACCTATTAAGCCAATAAAGTGAAAAATTTTGGAAACAGGGTAGGGTGCACAATTAAGGACAAATATTTGTCAGCAGCTAGTACTTAATTATGGAGACTAAAAGGAAGAGTAAGGAATGAAATTAGAACACTATTAAGGGTAGGAAATAGAAAAGAAAAGATTAGAGCGAGAGGTAATAATTTTTCACTTGATTCTTGAAAGAATCAAGTGTTTGCGCACGTCGGATTGCTACTGGTAGCGAGTTCCACAGACGCACAGCCACAGCGGTGAATGAGTTACTATAAAAAGAAGAGGAATAGGAAGGAATAGAGAGAGACATAGACTATATTATATTTTATTTACTATTTTTCCTGAAGCGAAGCGAGGGCGATTTCCTAGTATCTTATACATATTTTAACCAGCGCTCTGCCCCGCAGATTTGTCATCTTTTTCCGAGATAATAAGTTCCTACATATATCTTATTCCCGATCTTGGTTTATGTGACAAATTTCAGGAAATTCCATACAGTACTTTTTGCGTGAATGAGTAAACAACATCCATATAAACTTTCACATTTATAATATTAGTAGAATAGGATTTAAAGCAGAAGGTAGTTATAAAACTACCTATCTCCAGCAACCAATGCAAAGCATCCTCACATCCAGCGTGCAACAGTTATGAATTATTGTGATCTATTCCGAGACTGCTCTTAAGAATGGACTCCGCACTGGATGCACAAACAGACATATCAACGGAGATGCTTTGTATTATAATAACAGAGTGGTATCGCCGTTATGAATTTTAATACCTGAATGGAGGAAGGATCTAACGATACAAAACGATAGACAAGTAGAGGATATTCTTGAGCTTTGCAGATGTTAAGCTGTCGGTAGTTTTTATCGTTAAATTAGTCGTTAAGTTAGTTCTCTTTTTACACACAGCATTGAGGGTGTTAGCTCTCTTGTCTTAGTTTTAAGTTTATGTAAAACTCAGTAAAACATAGATTTGGTTATTTTATGCTATTTTTGGGGTACTTCAACAAAAATTACTTAAACTTTTAAATTATTGAAAAAGGAGATATTTATTTTAAATTTAGAATGTTATTAAAATAATAATGGGTCTTTGAATAATACACTTACGTCCCAACTCAGAGTCACTAACGGTTGACTAAATCGCTCCTTAGTACAGAATTTGTATGGCAATTCTTTCTCTGATTCTGAGTTGGGGCATAAGATTTTTTTACTTAGCTAACTAATTTAATTTTATCTTTCTTTGTAGGAAACTATTGTGGTTTTATGCTCTATTATACAGTCTATAGTACCCTTTATTTTACATGATCGAGTAATAAATAATTAGCTTTAAAATAACCAAGCGCCAAAAATACGATTAACACTAACATGCGACTAACTACTATTAGGTAGGTACACTAAGTACAATAAAACAGACTATCTATTTTAGTGTACTGTTACACAATCTGTAATAGAAGATAGATGATTGCCGGACTGCTACGGATGGTAAGGAAATGTATTGTGTCGCGGTTAATACCACGCCATTTGGTTCCAACGAAGAGCCAGTAATAGATTTACAACGTGTTCGGGCTGGTTTATTGTGATGAGTTAGTGGCGAAAAGAAGGGTAAGATTAGATTATTATTATGATAATAAATTCAACTGACGCCTAACTGATCTGTGATTAAGCAAAGGTAGAAAGCGCCAAGAGGCAACACTCGAGGCAAGGCGCGGTGATATGCCTGAGGAGCGACCGACCTCAAACGGCTCTGTAGTATCCTGTTGTATACTACTTGTGAGGGCTCGCGGGTTCTATTCCCGGCCGGGACAGACATAATATGTATTTGGCAGATAAATGTTTTCACTCGGAGTCTTATTGATGGCAATGTTATTTGTGTTCTCCATGTCACCAGCAACATAGGGATTCCTAAATATTCCTAATGCGAGGGATGAGTGGGTGAGCGATTATTTATTTACTCTTACTCTACGGGAATGAAAACGATGATTGTAAGTGAACAGGCTTAAGGATTAATTCCTTCTTCTGGCTCCCTTCCGCAAACCACTCGTTAACATTTCGCCGCCTGTCAGAGCTGTCAAAACTCAACGACAGTGATTGACATACGTCAAACGTCAAATGCCGCAAAAGCGTTGCGCCGCGCCGGCCGGCTCGAAAACCTTCCATCCGCGGGGAATGTCAAGAAAACTCTAATCCAAGGAAACCTTAACGCAATGTATAGTGTGGTGGTTTCCCATTATCCTGTAAATGTACCTTTCTACTCAATCTAACATCCTTAAGCCTGGGCTGTGAATCTAGCGATTACTTGCCGGGCGCAATCTTAACAGTAAGCAATAAAATTAATACAGAAGACGTAAATCCATATTAAGTGTACAACAGGCATTTGAACAGCAATGATTTTTCACAATCCCGAATAAGCGAAACGGACTACGTTAAAACAACATACAGAGTGAATTAAAAACAACATGACGTGTTGTTTTATGTACCAAGTGTTTGATTAAACGCGGTATAGTTATTAATTATTGTTGCACTTTAAACATACAGGAGGAAAACGCTCTGAGACGACGATATCTCAGTGTCGACTATAAATACGTATTGTGACTCAACGATTTTAAACTGTGTTTTTATTTTTGCTACAATCATATTTTATTTGAATTAAAATAAATCTTCATGAGTCTCTGTCATCTCATATCAATGACAATGATTTAGATGGATATTAAAAGGGCTTCATAGGTTTTTGGATATAGCCATTGAAGTATAATGTCATAGAACAGACATCTCGAACAAATGTGTGTTCCGCCCGGGAGGTTCGATTTTCAAAATTGAAACCCCGTTCTCCTTTCAAAATCGAAAATTACTAAAAAAAATTAAAAAATTTCAAAATTACTAGCGTATAGAACCAATACCGCGAACATCATGTATGTCCCAATGCATTGGGGCCACGTGGCTTCAATCTTCAATGGATTCGTTCGATTTTGAAAGGAGAACGGGGGCTCAATTTTGAAAATCGAACCTCCCGGGCGGGATACATTTTGTTCGAGATGTCTGTTCTATGACATTATACTTCAATGCCACTGACTTAGTTTGTTCGTTCAGTCATAGAATTATGTACAAATCAAATCACAAAATTATTATTGTTTGAGCACAGGAGATATTTTTCGCGGGTAATGAGCATCTCCGGTGCGATACGACATCACAAAATGTCTGTATTTCCGCCGCTGAGCGATTCAAACTCACTGTTTCCGGTATTGTACTCAATTTTTAAGATGTCACACTTTTTAATGTAAATTAACACTTAATTTTTACATGTCCAGTGACCATTCATTTCCTTTCAAATATAGTTACTTATTGCGATTTAAATTTCCTGTGGTTTGTGATATTTTATACTGTTAATAAGATTAGGCGGAGTTTGTTTGTGTGTGAGTTGACATTTGTAAATAAAACATTTGAGTTATGTTGTGAGATCATAACTGATTCCAAATGTTTTTTTAAGTTCTTTTCTTTTTGTTTGTTTGAATGTTCGTGCGCAGTTGTAACAAAAAGTGTTACACCGAATTTGATGTGGTTTTCGCTGTTAAAAATCAAATGGTTATCAAGCTTGTCATGCCATGATTTTTAATTTATAAATGTAAAAAGCAGCGTTGATCTTTTTCATCAGGTGCCCTAGTTAGTCGTTTGGCAGCTATTAAATTGCGAGTACGAGCTTATAATGGCCAGCTCGGGTGTCTAAGAACGATTGTGTGTTACTACGTCAAATTGACGACGTCAATGTGTCACATTGACGACGTCAATGTGTGACCATTTATTACCTTCTCAATCAGTTACAGATCATTTGTTTTATATTTTTACTAGATGACTCGGCAGATGTTGTTCTGCAACATATAAACTTTTATCCCCTATTTCATCCCCTTGGGGGTTGAATTTGGAAAAATCCTTCCTTATTGGATGCCTAAGTTTTAAGAGGAATACGTGTGCGAAATTATAAGTTTCTAGCCCTAAGGGATGCCCTGTGCGTTGATACATCAATCAATCACTTTTGCCTTATAAACAGATAACAAAGAACGACAAAGCACTTTACGTAAAATATAACTTGTTGATACTTGTCAACGAGCCACTATCGAGTGTAGAGCAAGACAAATGTTTGCGCGTACCACCCCTATCATTTGGGGTTGCATTATTTATAGGGTTGTCACTTGAACAGTTTAATTTAATCTTTTGTTTATGGGTGAGACGACTTTTTTAAGATGTAATTATTTTGGCAGGATGTGATTATTGCTCGAAGTGTTACACTTACTTAATTGTTTATGATTTAATTAAATCATCAACAATTAGCCGGGAGGCAAATCGTATGGTTTGACACAAGTAAATATTTTTTTCAATAGAAGTATGCAGTTAAGTCGGCATATTTTAGTAAGAAAACTAATGCGTGATTCAATACCACTATTTTCATATAAGAATTTAGGTTGTTTAATTTCTGTATTTTTTATTTTTTATTTCGGATTTTACTGTAAATATAAAACTATAAAACTAATAGGTTCCGATTTAATTATAAACTATGGGTAATAATTGTCTCTCAAACTTTGTAATCACTATAGGGTTCATGTACAATGATAGCACAAAACAAAAACAAAAGTAGACAACCCTATTCAAACAACAGGTCGCGTGTACAAGGCGGGCACTTGTTGCTCCCCCAACAATGAATTTATTTCAATTGGAAGGGCACTTTGATACTTGTAGGATGGTGGAAACTCACTCGTACGTGCAGCAAGGGCATACCTGGAAATAAAATAATAATATATTAAACTTTGTTGTTGATACTAAATAAACTTATTATGCCTTATAATTAAATTATCACTATTTCAGAACACGTAAATAATAGATTAACGATTACTATTTAAATCATCACTATCAAATAATAAAATCATTTAAGTAGGGTGAATGTACTTAGTGCCAAAAATAATTAAAAAAAATTTAGAACTCTAAATTGGATGGAATCGTACTAAATAAACAAATAACTGCTAATCTAATTTTTCCGACATAAAAAATAGTATCTACTAGATCATATAGCACAAAAAGTTTCTTTTGCTAACTTCAAAATGCGTGTGATATGTGGAGTTTAACTTCAAAATCCTTGTAATAAGTAAACACGCCAGTATCATTGAAATTGTCTACGGACATAACCGACGATAACTTACAGTGCACAATACGGCGTGGGCAGAGACATCTCAATCCGTGTCCGGACATTGGTCGCCCGTGTACTCGTAAACTGTATGCCCTGGTTATACTCGTAGAATCACCTACATATCGCCTCACAACGTTCACAAAGCCTTTCTTACTTATTTATCAATTGGCAGTTGTTTTTAAACCGTCGCAAAGTTATAAGTTGACGTAACTCTGTGTATCTTAGTATGTACACACATCTATCTGTGGCATCAGAGCTTCCAAAAGAATGGACCTAAACTCAATTTTATTGCTTCAAAGTTATGTTTGGCTATGTTTATTTATTTATTTATTTACATGTTTATGTCACCTCTTAAAAAGAAGAAACAAAGGGCAAACTTAATGCCTAATGGCATTGTCCACCAGTCAACCCTGGGTGGATGTGGAAATAGCTGATGGCAGGTGCTAACATGAGATATAGATTTACTACATAACAAGAATACAAACAAAATACACGGACATACATAAATACCTATAATAACATAAATATATAATAAATAATATATAAATATATAATATATAAATATTTAGGGAATACATATACATATATAAGTATAGGGAATTTTTGCACAGTATGCTGAAGAAAAAAGTAACAATAAAAAAAGTAATAAAAAAAAAATAGAAGTGACATTAATCAGAAACTGAATGTAACAGATGTTCACGCAAGCGATGCTTAAAGGAGAACCTGCTAGGAGCATGTCTCAACTCGGCGGGCAAGGAGTTCCAGAGTAGTGTTGCCTGCACTGTGAATGAATAATGGAAGAAGCCGCTAGTATGCGGAGGAATATCAAGACTAAGATTAGCACACGACCGAAGCGTTCTATCATGAGTGTCGGAGCGATACTGGAAATTATCCATAAGATACTGAGGAGAATTAGGATCATTTAAGATGGAAAACAATAATAGGAGGATTCTAGAAGTACGCCTCTGTCGAATGGTGAGCCATTTAAGTTGTTGGCGAAAACGGGAGATGTGATCATATTTTTTAAGGCCGAAGATAAAACGGATACAGCTATTGAGGAGGCGCTCTAGTATGTTCAGAAGTTCTTCGGTCAGGTCTGGGTAGCAGACATCACCATAGTCAATTATGGGCAATACAAGGGTGTTGATTAACATCAATTTAGTTTTAGTAGGTAGAAAATTTTTGAGACGATAAAGGGAGCGCAACGAAGCATTAACTTTACGGCATGTTTCGACGATCTGAACATTCCATCTCAAAGAGCTGTCAATGTGAAGCCCAAGATTTTTCACCGAATTGCAAAACTGTATTAATTTACCATTGAAGTAGACAGGTGGAAGAGAATCTTGGTCAATCCGAGATAATAATTTAGAGCTACCAATGAGTATAGCATGGCACTTCATTGGATTCACCAAAATGCCATGACGCACAGACCAGTCATGCAATTTAGCTAAATTGGAGTTGATGACATTAACAGCACTTTTGAGATTTTTGAGATTGTTTGGTGAAAATAAAACTATCAGGGCATATATAAATAAACGGGCAAGTGCGTGTCGGGCCACGCACATTGCATCCGAAGTATGTAGTTAGTTTATCGACTAAATTTACTATAATTTAATAACTACATAAGCTAACATAGCCGTGATAGTTTTCCTTATAAATTCATCATCATCATCTCCAACCATTTAGGCAGTAGAGGGGGGGGGAGAGACACTTGACTTTAACCACAATAAAAATTAAAGCCAAACATTCCGCAAACGGACCCCTAATTCAAAAAATGGTCTTAGAATACCCATAATATTTTTGAAATACCATTTCAACGATACCCCACAATAGGGTATGCGATGAATAAAAAATTCATCCTCACGTTACTTGTAGTTTTACCATAAAACTGGAATATGAAATATTAGAACTTATTTATTTATTTAAACTTTATTATACCATATCATATACAATGTGGTACAAAAGGCGGACAGCGGACTTAATGCTAAAAGCATTCTCTGCCAGTCAACCTTTGGGCAGTGAACAACGAAGGCGGTCATATAAATACATATTAAAATTATAAATTGCAACAGAATTGCACAGGCAACAATATACTAACTATGAAATAATAAATTATATAATACAACATAAATACATACTACGTACATATAAAATTAAAGATAATAAGATATACTAATATATATAATAAGCATTAGCTGCTTAAATGCTAAGCAAAGCAACAACCCATAATTGTCCCACTGCTGGGCTCGGGGTCCCCTCTCACAATGTGAGGGGTACAGGCCATAGTCTACCACGCTGGCCAAGTGCGGATTGGTAGACTTCACACACCTTTGAGAACTTTCTTGAGAACTCTCAGGTGTGCAGGTTTCCTCACGATGTTTTCCTTCACCGAAGCAAGTGATAATTAACTTGTAATACGCACATAATATTAGAAAATTAGAGGTGCGTGCCAGGATTTGAACTCGGGCCCCTTGGTTCGGGAGACCAACGTTCTAACCACTAGGCTATCACTGCTTATATATAATATAATATAATAATACATATAATATATAAAATATAAAGTTAAAGTTAATATAAAGTTAAGTTACTTATTGTTTAATATATTTTTCTATTCTCACGTATAAAAACGTAGCACAGTTCTAGGTAAGTTCTAAGCGTGCTAGTTCGCACTCAATTCCCAATCGGTGCAGAACACAGTCGACAATCGTTGTCTCCGCCGCAGTTTATGAGAATCGTGCGCACACGCAGTGTTAACAATGTAGCCAGGGTTGTCTGTTGCCTGTATTGTGGGAAATATTGTTTGAAATTGGATTTCATAGAGAGGTGTAATGATTATATATTTTAGTAGTAGATACAGTACCTACTTGGTGAAAACGTCAGATGAAAACTTTGGTTAGAAATATTAAGAAAAAAAATTAAAATCAAGAGGCGAAAATGAAATAATTCAAATTGTAATTATTTTTAAGTCATTTTTGAAACTAACTTTTATTTTTCAACTACGGAACAATCACGATAAGGAAGACAAATAATATCATAATTAATATAATCATTATTAACTGACTAACTTGCATAATTATTGCCAATAACAACTCAATTGTCAGTATTATTTATAACATAAATATTATGTTGCAAGATTATACTAACAAAGCTAAAATTCTTTGTACAACAGATAAGACTAGTAGGTACTAAACATTGATAATTCTCTATCGTTATATGACGATAGCTCTGTTTATTGTACCGGATAATTTCATCGCCACTGTCACCAGTCAGGATGGCCGAGCGGTCTAAGGCGCCAGACTCAAGGTATACCTTGCCCGCTAAGCGAGTATGAGCTGTTCTGGTCCTCTCTGAGGGCGTGGGTTCGAATCCCACTTCTGACAAATATTTTTTATCATTTTTATTTTACGATACCAATGTTTCATTAGTTTTTTTTTGTTATTTAGTTAGTTTTCAATTCAAATTAAAAAAATTAAGTATGATTATGTTTGATACCTAAATTCTCTTTATCAAATATTTTATAAACAACCGCTTCTCAGCTAATATTTAATCGAAGCTAATATTTAAAATTCAAAGATCATCATTTAATACCATTTATATCCCAGATAAATCTGATATATCTAATCCTAGAATATAGGACTTAGAGCATAGTTCAATTGTAATTCAAGAACCAAGTTGCTTCAAAAACGCTTTTATCTTTTTTATCTACTAATCAATAATCCCTCTTGTAAGCAAGCATTCCAAAACCTACAAAACCGAGCGCAAAATATCCAAACAAGAATCCTATTAAATGAATTTTAAAATTAGAATTGTATTTTAACTTTAACTTTACATGAATACCGTTAACGTCATAGGATTCACAGCTGTTTTACCTACTGTAAACTGATAACACCCCATCTAAATATCAAGCAGATCCCACATTACAGAGGCGAGGGTAAATATATTCCTTACTACTTGGCTCAACGTCCACTGGTATTGCAAAACGATGAAAAGAACCTTTCATTCAGGGAATTCTCTGTGACACACGAGACAGATATATATTCTCCCCCAACGAGAGAAAAGGATAGCACACATCTCCAGTTCAATTCTTGGCAATTGTCCACAGGAAGACGTCTTTGAGCAAAAAGACAAAATGAGGTATGAAACTGAAATACAAAGACGGTTCATTCAGTCGTTTGGCAAGAAAGGTGCGTAATTGGCTCGAAAGGTCAATTCATTAAGAATAAGGCCATTCGTTAGGGATTCGTGAGTTTGTGAAGTTTACAATGTAGGCTGGATGATTGGAGCGAATTATGGTGGATTCAGGCATTCTATGGTGCCCTTAAATGGTGATAATTGTTTCTAGTAAGATTGATAGTGATACGGGTCTTATGTTTCACGTATCGGTGATAGATATATTTGGTGTTCAATGATCATCATATTTATTGTTGTTTTCATTCATTCAATGAATTATATGGAGCTGTCTTAGCCTTTTAATGGTTTCAACCAGTTTATGAAGAGTTATGACAAAACATAACAATAATTGTCTGTAATACATATATAATATTCCATTTTTTTTATGTGCACGCTTTTGCCTCTCGTATAAAATTTCAGCTACCAGGTCTGCTGGAAGAAATTTCATTTTGAAATAAGCAGTGCCTATGTACTATAGATTTATATAACATTTTAATTTAAGTTTATTCGTGTGCATAAAAATTTTAAATAACATAAAATAAATAAATAAGTTCTTTAACGAGATACTTGAAAATTTGATTGCTGAAAAAAAAAATTGTACCGGGTAGCCCACAATGAGGTAGAAGAGACCTCAAGCCCAGTATTGGGCCAGTAATTTACGATGACAGATGTGGGCCAATAAACTACCCGTTTTAAAGCTACCGTCAAACTCGAAAATCCTCCTATAAATGAGTCTTGTCGATACTTTAAGGGTGTAATCAATCAGGCTTTGTCGGAAACTTCTATGGAATTTTAAATTGGATTTTGTCGACAATACACGGATTAATACTTTGAAGCCTTTGTCGCACTCAGTTCCTCAAAGCGTTCCTCAATTGTCATGTAAAAGTTTATAATTTTGATTCCATTGCTTGTTTCGTTGGATTGTCAATCATGTTATAGAAAGAAAAAGGGTAATGGATGTAGAAAACTTTAAAATTTCAATGCATCTATAGAAACGATTGTCGTCGATCTGCTAGTTCAATAGTGTTGGGATTACGTGTTATTTATGAGGATTTTCGTGATGAGGTTTCTTAGTTGGATGTAATATTATTGTAAGGCGCTAACTATCAACAGAAATAGTGTAGGGTAATTGTGATAAGTTGATAACGAGGATATATTATTCCATTTAATAATTATTTCTTCGAAACATCATTTTTTTACATTTTTGTAATAACGTTTCTATGACGAGTAACGACTACTAACTACCAAAAAAGTAATCCATTAATAGATTGATCCAAAGGCATCCAATTACCAAAACATTTCGTTCCTGGTCGTAAACAGTAGCGGTATAGAGACATCCTCGTAAAAACCCACAAAACCAATTCTCTTTACTCTAAAAGCATCGGAACAAACTTGTAGTAAAATATTACGCGCTCATAAACCCCTGTACAATACTGTGGGCCACTCGCTTCGATTATCTTCAGTATTTGTCTGTACTTTATAGCGGTACCTCGCACTTTATGGCTTTTCGATATTATTTCGCGTATTTTTTCCACCCGTGGACTACCGCGTTGAGCGGTGATAGAATACTGTGGATAAGACTTTAAACTGATATCAAAGAAATTAAAGGACAAAATTCGACAGTATTTAAATTCTCAAAAATGGATTAAAATGGATATTGTAGATGTAGACAGTTAATTTCAATCCAATTCAATGTATTTGTAAGACATTAATTTTTTATCTCTGCCTGCTTCTTCTCATATAACTATCCCATTATTCACTTAAACAAGCAAAGTTAAAGATGGCTTATAAATTATTTTGTTTCTTTCACTCTTATGAAAAACTATAAAGGTAAAACATATAACAGTGCAATAGCTATTATAAAATATGTTTATTATTTTTTATGAATAAGGCGTTTAGGAATTCAGCTACATCAACGTTACCTACACCAATCTGCACTGGAGCAGCGTGATGGAGTATGCCTCGCCAGTGGGTTGTATCTACAGTAAGTAAGGAAGTATAAGGGCATTTAAGAAAACGAATGAACTAGTTAAACGACAAATTTTGAAAGATTACAAACAAATAACAATTATTTCTCATAGTCTACAAAAAAAGTAATTTTAAAAGTTCTAACATCTACAAATTTCACCAGCAACATCACAATTCAATAAACATTTACAGTTCTAAATATAATTGTAAGCCAATCCAGCTACATATTGAAACGTTTAAAATACAACGGGTCCTTACGACTAGTTTTTTTATTATTGAATCCCAAAAAAGTATTATAAAATAGAACCCGTTTCATTTATAATCAAAGTCAGCGATGATATAAGTTTAAAGTCGTACATTGAATCATGAATTTTATCTGATGGCGTATCCACAATATTCTATCTAACCCTCCCGCTGTCCTCTACAATACCACTCGAGCGATCGGGCATTTGAAAAAAAATGTTAAAATCACCCCTCACCCGGGCATCGTAAACTAGCCGCGTCCGGGCCAATTAAATATGAATGATCTGCCCCACTCTCATTAATACGTGAAATTTTTACCCGGATAACCGGTGTTTTTTTTTGTTTATGTTTACATAGCTTTTGTGGGGCGCGGATAGGTCAGTGCGGTTTGTGAATTATTTAGCAGTTAAATGGAATTTGCTAGTGTATTTTTGTTTTAGATGACGAATATTATAGATGGGGTAGTTTTAAATGACGAATATCTATTATAGATGGAGTAATAACTTTTTGGAGCGAGTGGCCAGGGTTTTTTATGCTTTTTACTTTAGTAATATTGACGACTTTGTAGGACTAGGTGGGTCCTGTTTGATGGGGTTCTGGCTTCGATCACTAATAACAGAACAGTGATCGAAAGTTTTGGGTTCGATTCTCATATTAATGAATATTTTTTTAATGACAAAATTTGACAGTTATTTAATTATCAAAATTTGACATCATTTATTTACTTAAATAAATATACATGTAATACTGACATACATATGTAATTTAATGTTGACATTGCATAGTGGTTTCTTTTGGTTATAATTTGCATATTTTTTAACTACTCTATCGAATTGGGGACACCTGTAATGTTAGATGTAGTGTGATTTAAATAAATAAATAAATAAATTTTTCAACATTTGTGTCACGTGTGTATGTACCTATGTATGAGACATTTTAGTGCGGTAGTGTGTTCTAAAATGCTTATTAGTTTCAAAAACACTGTCCTATTCAGTTCTTTATTAATTTCCAACTGCAGTGGCTATCTTTAAGCTGATTGGACAGCCCTAAAAATTTGTTAACAAGAAGTAAACAACGCGTCGAGCAACTAAGAATTGAAACTTAACTTGCTCTGCTAGATAGTTTGAAAAAAATTATGATATAGTCCTGGGCTCGACTGACCTTTAATTTTTTCTTTGAATTTTATTTTTTGTATTAAAAAAAATAACAAATAACATCACATGATAATTAAAAATTGTTTTTTTTAATCGGCTGTAGAATACATCCCGTTAGTTATTGGATTCCTTGTAGAATTCTGGTAAGCTTTTTAACAAAACCAGTATTCTTATAGTCTATCTCGCTCCAACACACGCAAAACAATTGTAACAACACTAA
The DNA here is from genome assembly GCA_963932265.1 of Thymelicus lineola. Classification (NCBI taxonomy): domain Eukaryota; kingdom Metazoa; phylum Arthropoda; class Insecta; order Lepidoptera; family Hesperiidae; genus Thymelicus; species Thymelicus lineola. Next base: position 5,304,282 of record OZ010702.1, on the reverse strand, counting down.
CTTACCGAAAACTATCTCCTAATTGGGTTGTTACTCCGCCATGACGCAAAAGTCGTCCAAACTGTCGTTTTAATTAATACATACAGCCATCCGGAACACTTGACTAATTCAATGGCTCTAGCATTCTTATTATCTAGAAACTTGTCGCCTGCCTTATGTGGCTTTTCTTAACACCTATATATCATCTGCAATGTTATCTTACACGTCTTTCAATCTAATTTAGACTTTACGCTATCGTGATAAGAGACAAAGGATTCTTTAACCGAGACAAGTTAAAGTTGTCGAGATACATAAGGGGTGTGATAATTGCAGAGTGAGACAAAGTCAGTTCAAAGGTATTGTAGGCGTTGTATACCCTTCATGGGCTCTTAAACATTGGAGTTGATGTCAACCACACTTTGTCGTGCCGTAATTATACGATGTTCCTCAATAGGACACCACCACACAATGCGTCTTGAAAATAAAGATAAATTAACGAGGATCGCGAACAGTTGTCTGAGGTGTTGGGTACGTGTCGTCCTGACGGCGGTTCAGGGTCTTTTCACTTAATACAAAGCATTTCTTCTATACTTTAAATAGTATGGTCATATACCGTTAGATGGCGCTGACCAGTCGGCTGAATCGCGCAAGCGTTTGTACTACATAGATTCTATAACCGAAGGAACAAAATTGAAAAAGCACCTAAATAAAATATAGTGGTATGCGTAGGATTCTTCATTATTTTAGTTAGTTTGCGTTAGATGGCGTTAGGCGTCACTTAGTCGACTGATATCTCTATTCCCCTATGTATAAGTTACTCTATGCGGCGGTTTATCTGCTACGACTGACGATCTGCTACGTATGTGCCAATCTCCGTTTTTGAAGTAGGTAAAACTTCTTTACGCACGCTTGGCGAGGAGTAAGTTGGTGAATGCGTGAGGAGAGCGTTACGAACAGTGTGATCGGGCGAGGCGAACGGTAGTTCGTTAGTGAGTTTACTAGCGTTACGCGAACGGTGATTTCTTGATTATTTCGTAATTTCATTTTGGTCTTGAAGTCGTGAAGTCGGTCTTGAAGTTTTACTTCAGTTGTGTGGTTTAAAGCATGCTCGTTTTTTTAAGGGAATAGCCGACATACGAGCTGACAATCCTCATGATTCCCGTGGGCATCAGTGACACTAAAGGCATCACTGATGCGTTGCCAACTCAGAAGAAGAGAAAAAAGGAAAGAATGAACTGGTTCTCAAGCCCCCAGTACTGAGGTTGATTCAAGTAATATCACTCGATAGCTATCTAGTCGGACCCCACGGAGAAATAGCAATAACATTGCCTGTATGCTACGGCTTATACTAAAAACAACGAATTTTGTAATTCCATGTACGAAGTAGAAGTAAAATAAGAATAATTTTAAAAACACGTATCTAATAACAAGACAAAACCTCTTTTTAATTTAATTAAAGTTTATAGCTTATCGCTTACTATGCAACGCTTATTGATTCCTTCACTATATTGTGGTTTTTTTAATGAGTAACTTATTGAGCAGTATTTGTCTTTAATAATAAAACAATATCGTAAATAAGCAACATAATGCTGTATTTGTCACAAATACATAAAAGTATAATTATAGGAGGAATTGTGTTAAACTCATTTACGGAGTACAATTGGTATTATTATAATATTACAACAAATAAAAAGGTGTTGTTTCATTATGTCGTTAATTATATGATTATTTCTTACACAACTAGCCACAATGAGAAATAACACAAAAGTTACATTCAAATGTGGCAACTGTGGAGGTGTAGTTATTTCATTCTTTCTTTCTTTTTCTTTTCTCTTTCTTGGCCGTCAACTCATCAGTGATGCCTTTAGTGCTGATATCCATTGGCGACGATAGCCACTTACCATCAGATGGATCGTCAGCTCGTTTATCAGCTTTTTATATCGAAACAATTTTCTACCGGATAAGAAATAAGAGCAGCATAAGAAAAAGGCCTCTTGAGAAGGACAGACGTGTACTGTATTAATAGGTAGAAGTCAATAAAGAAAGGAAGTGGTTTGACCTAAATAAAGACTTACGTATACGTATGTATGTAATTAGTTCCTCAACAGTAGGGGGAAGTGTTTTACCCCCTTTCTTGTACAAAGTCAGATGTACAAAACTGGATGATTAATGCGCTCGCACATTAGGTTGTGAACCCCTGAGGGAGTATGGAGGTGGGGTGGGGCTAGAGCAACAGCGTTTTTATTATTTATTATTTGGATATGAAGCAGAAGGGGTATTCTACGGTATTGGTTATTCAATAACATTCCTTTTACTTTGCTCCATGATATATTTCCAGTTTTCCTAACGTTATCCATACCTCCATTCATATACTCCGTGATCCATAATCGTATGGATTCCCTCGTCTGGAATCCCTCGATTCGATGAATCCCTTAGAATATCCCAAACGTAATGTCCCAAATAGATTTTTTCTTATTCTAAATATTTAGTTTTTCTACTTCTTGTATGACAGCATCTGCATTGGCCGATCGTTGTTGAATCAAAGAGGTCGCTCGCCGACATATACAACATTATGTGTACTGATAGTATAGGACGGAGGTGCCTACAGTTGCATTTTTGTATACAACATTGTTTATTAATTATTAGCCTTCAGACACCGGAAACCTGATTAAATCCAGGTTCAAATCCTGCTTAAATTTCTTCTTAGCTCAAATTAAAAAACAAATTTTTCAGAGATGTGATTATTGTATATTAGAAATTAATTATGACATTATTCAGAGAGTAAATCGTTGTGAGATAACTGGCTAATATAGTGCAATAAGGTGCGACATCTACCCAAGATCTCAGATAATTGGATTATGGATATAGCTAAAAATATTGTCTGATTACTAATTTTCGCAATTAAATCCAATTACCAATACCAAAATACCTACTAATATACTATATAAAACAACACGACATACCTACATTAATATAATATATTATTTTAATCAAATATTTAGTAACATACGATTGAAAGCTATCTAAAATCCAATTGTTACAAATGTGATATTAAATTAACACGCATTATAATTCAAAGACGTGCGTTTCGTGGCCATACATGTTATGCCAATCGATTTAAATGTTACGTGCGATACATCGCTGGCAAAATACCGGAGCGAATAATGTACAGACTGTGTAGTGTGTATTCTGTATATGTTGGCGGATATGTTGCGCGAATAGAAAAATATTTTAATATTTAAAGTGCTTCGAAAATCGTAAGTGTAATGAACTATAATACATTATACATATACTTACATATAATTTAATCGAACAGATGGATAAGAATTATCGTTTCGACAAAACTAATATGAAAAATAATGAAAATGAAAAATATGTTTTGAATTTATGAAACACAAAATGTAAAACTAGTAAAACTTTAAAATAAAAAAACCCGTTCACTATCAAAAAACCTATCGTGATATACCTTTAAGCCGCATATTCGGATTCCATAGTGTAGTACAGTCAATAAAGTAGTTGTAGAGTGCGTGAGCGGGAACCTAAGCGATTTCTTCAGAAACTTATTCAGGGTGCTTAGGGGGATAACATACTAAAAGTCCCCGCGTCTAGGAGGTGAGCCGGAGGGAGGGGGGGGTTACAAAGGTCTCAATTTTAGGTTTTTCGCCAATATCTCAAAAACGGTGCGTTGTTGCGAAAAATGTTCTAAGATGAAATGAAAGCTTATAAAATTCTGTATAACTTTAATTCTGAACACTTTTTCTATATCTCCAACCGTTTTTGAACTACACGCTCCAGAAATGTCGAAATTAAAGTAAATCAGCGTGATAACCATTACCTGATGCGAAAATTATCTTAAAATTTATAGTAACCTAAGCTGGGAGTACCTCCACGTAGTTAAGGCAGTAACAGTAAGAAATCGCGTTTTTTATAACAGTGGATAACTGAGCAGAGGCGGGAAAACAATCATGATATTGATGAAGATTTCTTTTCGCTCAATATCTCTAATGCTTGCTGTAGGAAACGCGACCTTATTGGCTAAAACTCCTATTCATATTGTATACTTGCCTTCGGGCTTATGTTATTATAGGTTTTCGCAATTTTATTTTGTCTGGCACGGTAGCCTAACCGGTAACGCAGGGGGGCAGCCACAAAATATTCTTTTCATCTGAAATATATCATGTATATCTATACATACACTGTTATTAGTAACACAATTGGGTTATCCAACATGAGTACTAATAAGAGTCCTGTATGCATTTTGTATGACGAGAATGTCGTTGAAGGAAGTAACGATGTCTCTGAGGGAAAGGAAAGGGAATACCGGGTCGTATTAAAGCTAGTAAGGAAAGGAAAAACGGCAAATATCGAAGTTTCCTTGACTTGACATCCCTTTTGATTTACATCAGCTGTCGTAACAATGACACCCGAATTGATACCATTAAAAAAGACGTTAGGCAGGCATCTTTATCTAATGAAGAGGCAGGGCAGTCGCTGCTCAGACCTTCTGCTCCACCATTTGCCTTCAAGAATAATTGTTTTTTATGTGCATGTTGCCTTAATGAAGGTATAAAAAGCCTTTTAACAAAAACAAACAAAAAAACTAGTATCTCATCTTGGGAAAGTAATCCATGTAAGCAAATATTTCTTCCATAGCCTCTACGACATGGGTATCTCTAGAGATCTCAGTTTTGTAGAGTTTTGGGTAACTGACAGGCTTCACAAGTGAGTCAAGTGTGTCTTCGTGATATTTTGCTCCTTCAGCAACAATATCGGTAATGCAGGAAAAAATATCAAGAACTTCGTTACCCCAGGCATAATTTCTCGAAGAACATACCTGCTTGATACAATATTTAGCAGCTACAGTCTCAACTGAATGTACAACCCGCCTTTTGTTCAAAGGCTTTTTTATATCTTCATTGAGGCAATATGTACATAAAAACAATGATTCTTGAAGTCAATTGGTGCAGCAGAAAATCTGAGCTGCAACGGAACTGCCTCTTCGTTATATAAAGATGCCTGCCTAACATCTTTTTAATGGTATCAGTTCAGGTGTCATTTTTACGACAGCTGATGTGAATCACGCTGTTATCACGCTGAATAACTTAAATTGCTACATTTCTGGAGCGTATAGTACAAAAACGGTCGGAGATACGGAAAAAGTGTATAGAATTAAAGTTATAGAGAATTTTATAAGCTTTCATTTCATCTTAGAACATTTTTCGCTACAACGCACCGTTTTTGAGATATTGGGGGAAAACTTAAAATTGAGACCTTTGTAACCCCCCCCTCCCTCCGGCTCACCTCCTAGACGCGGGGACTTTTAGTATTTTATCACCCTAAGCACCCTGAACAAGTTTCTGAAGAAATCGCTTAGGTTCCCGCTCACGCACTCTATACCCTCTTTTGAGTCATTCCTTGACTGGACTAGTGGCAGAGTGTGAAAGGTGTGAAAGGTATGTTTAGTTTAGATACAGACCTTAGGTAACATTGATACGCTCTCTATGAGAAAAATATATCCAGAAAAGCTTTCCACTTCCCTAAATACATAAAAAGATTCCCTAACAACATAAAAAGACGTAAAGGATACAAAGTTTATAAAAATATTATGTTAGTTGTTATAAAAAACCCGACAAAACTTTTATAACTGACCAACTAGTCCGAGCCAACAAATAAAGCTAACGTCTTATGACCGCGGCTCAGTAAAGAATGGTGTCCTGGAAACATTGTTAAGTCTATTAGCCCCTTGTCGAACAACGATATAAAAATCGATTACGACTCGTAATAAATCTTAGGCATACAAAACTGACCGTTTTGTAAATAAGTACTTACTAGTAGGAATAAATTAAAATAAATAAAAAAATAACTTTCTTTGATTTAATTAGATGATTAACCTCTCGAACCATTTATAAACCAAAGTTTATTTTTCCTTTTCCATTTGTAAAAAAATGCGACGTGACATTTTAAGAGACTAAAAAGATATATTTTACATTCAATATTATTATAAAAATCTGTATTTCCCGTAAAATATATTATCATAGATATTATTTTAATTAAACAATTATTGTTATTAACATACAATTAAGACATGACTTTAAAAATACACTTTTTTAATTAAATAACATTTAGCTACATACCGACAGCAACAGTAAAAACAACAGAGATTTGCACAGAGGACAATTAAAAAATCCCCATCGCTTACTCGCGTGCGATATCAAAATGGTTCAACGTAATTACGCGCCAAGTATAGCACGTGCCAAATAAATCAGCGTGACAAGAGCCGAAGAATTCTGCACCAACATTTTATTAGAACATAATGTTACGGACGACGTTTTTAAACCACAAATTTGCCCGCTCAAAACAAAACATCCTTTGAACTTCTCTGATGACGCTTTTACGTGGAATCGGGGTAATACTGGGGGCGTTTGACATTTTTATGACTTATCAAAGACCTTATTGATTCAAATGATCGGTAGTTACATTCCTGATTTATCGATGCAGTTTTAAAAGCGTGTATTAAGTATATATTGTGTGTGTTGTAGTCTTTAGTAGTCTGTAGAAATACTGGGATAATATTTAGTTCCTGATCAAATATTTTTAAGTACTTTTGTTTGGAGAATATACTACAACTATTGGAAAACTTACTCTCTTCATTCATGTCTCATTACTGAGGATAGTGACTCTGACGCGTAACTTTTTCAGTAGCTTGCCTCCACTTATGGCGATCAGCAGCTTGGTAGAGTGCCGTGCTGTCTGGTATCTCCAGATGTTTAGATACCTGATCCGACCATCTCTTAGGATTGCCCTCAATTTTGCCTGTCACCATTAGTTTCTCCATATTGATATTAAATGTTAACGGTTTGTATTTAATGTTGAAATTGCATAGTGGTTTCTTTTGGTTATAATTTGCATATTTTTTAACTACTCTATCGAATTGGGGACACCTGTGATGTTAGATGTAGTGTGATTTTAATAAATAAATATATAAACTTCATAAAAATTTACAATAACTTCTAAATGTATACAAAAGAAGAACATTAATTTAATGTACTAATGATAGATAGATTCAAAAGTAATAAATACGATCCACACTGGACACTGGAGACAGCATAGGCTGTAAAGAATAATATTATAACGTCTTGAAAAACATAATTGGGAGTTGGACAAAACTTCAAGGTGTCTGAAACATGCGAACTTACAATAACCTAGGTTGGCGTTTGCTATTGGCTATGACATTTCTTATCCTGAATGCAATCTTGTTTCTACCTTGTAAGTTACGACAATAACAGAAATTATTAAAAAAAACAAACTCTTCAATAAATGTAAAAGCAACCCTTAATCACCCATCATACTATTACTAACCGATACTAGTACATACACAGAGGACTGTTTAAGGACGATTTATAACGTCCTAAAGACAAATATACGCGAGGCTATAAAAGCCAATGCCAGTACGCGTTATTTTAGTAACAATTGCTATAAATTTAATCGTAGTTTGCCTGAATAGCTGTTTAACTGCTGCGTTGAGACCGATCACTACAGTGACGGATGCGACCGCACTGTATGCAATAGATATTTGCCAAACATTTGCCAAAGATTAGCCAAACATTGGTCAAATATTTACCAAATCCTATTCGACTCAAGAAATTAATTACCACATAGCAGAAACGAAGGGCCCAATGTTCGATTCCCTGGATGAGTAGACAACTTGCAGAAAAATGTTTAGACTAAGCCTATGCTGAGACGCAGACGTAGTACTTAACAGCGCGGTATACATCTTTTAATGTATGAACAATTCATTATTTCTTTTATTTGCATAAAAACGTGTTATCATGCCATGCCACTAGACCCTAAGGATAATAACTCAAATAATGTTATCTAAGTAATTACCAAGGAATGTACTTAAGTATGTTGTGAAACTTGACAAACATTCAGCCAATGGTTGGCCACACACGATGCGTCAGCGCAATCAATTGTGTGCGCTTGCGCATAAATCCAACTCGCTTACCGCGCCTCTAATTAACCCCTAACAGTCGCGCACCATTCCGGCGTAAATCTCTCACAACAACGAACCTCCGGCTTAATTGAATACCGGATCGGACGAAGTCATACGGACTGTGTACATGGAACTTTATTTTATAGAGAATAGAGATAAATTAATTAAGGAAAGCGGGGATAGCTCAGTGGTTTGAATATTAGTATCAGAGACGGGGATCCGAGGTTATATTCCGAAAAAAATGAATTTTTAATGAGATGTAATACATTTTCTTTTTAGTTTTTTTACGTTTTTTTATTTTACAATTTTCAGTTAGGATTCATTGGCTTCTTTATTAGACGAAAATATTCACAATGTTGTCATTTCATTAAGGGAGTTAATAAATTAGCGAGAATTGTTGTTTAATCAACTTTAAATAGTTATTTATGCTAAACTGTTACTTAAAATGAAAAATGATACCAAATAGCGCTTCACACTCATAAAATAAAAAATAAAAGAAACTTAAAAATCATTTTTGAATACCTGTTCAACAATACCCAACTCGAAAGGTTTTGAAAAAAAAAATTTTGAAGACAATAGCGCCAAAATGGGACATTTAAATTTTTTTTTCAATTTTGATACACTCAGGGTCACTTTAACAATTAAGAGGAATCTAACGGCTCCTCTCAAGCTGAAATCGATCAAGCCTTTTAGGTTACAGAGCGTGCCAAAGAAATATAAATACATACATACACTCGAAAACATAACCCTCTTTCTGGCGCAGTCGGGTAAAAAAAAAATATGTCAGTTTGTGACTTCATCTTGGTAGGTACAAATGTTGGTCCACCTATTTTTTTTTATATTTGCTTTAAACCATATTCAACAATTTTAAACGAAATCATAATCAGAAAACAAACTTACCTTTCTCTTAACTCCCTAGGATCGAACTTGAGACCATTCTCCTTTCAAGTAAGATAAAGTGGATCTACATGGCTACGTTTAATAAAGCAAGTTAAGACTAGATACCCTTTAAACCATTTAAAAATACTCAAAAACCACTACATTATACAAAACGTCTGTAAATGGTTCAACAGTAATCTGCCGGTTTGAAATATGCGTTCTTTGCGTGACTTTAACTAAAACTTATATAGCGTCTTATAATCCCTTCATTATGATTAACAACACCATAGATTTATTTCTTTATTAGCGTATTATGACATCAATGTATTTTTAAGTTTAAATGTCTAACAAAAAAGATCCATCTGATGGTATTTGGCCACCATTGCACATGGCAAGCAGTTGAGATCCGCGCCCACAGTCAACTGGGAGCCATTTGACCATACTATAATACACTAAATGGGATATAAAATACTTTTTATAGTTTTACTTTAAACAGATGGGTGAAGATCTAGTTCGGATCTCAGAACTTAAAAATATGTATAAAATTTTATTAAATCTTCGGTAGTCTTACTCTCGCTTTCCTTCTATCACTCTGTTCATTCTTGACCGATAATCCATCAGTGATATCCATTGAAGTATTATTACTAGCGTATAGAAAGACACCGCGAACACCATGTATGTCCCAATGCATTGGCGCCACGTGGCTTCAATCTTCAATGGATTCGTTCCATTTTGAAGGGAGAATCAATTTTGAAAATCGAACCTCCCAGGCGGGACACACATTTTGTTCGAGATGTCTGTTCTATGACATTATACTTCAACGGTGATATCTTTGGTATTAGTGCCCATGGCCACCTGTGACCCACATAAGAATAAATAAAATCTTTGTTCGACGATAAATTAACAATAACCATAATGCTACTTCACAATTCAACAAGTAATTTGTACTCACCTTAATTTGTAAACAAATACTTTAGTTGGCAAGTTCGAACATCAATCAATCTTACGGACAGACAAAAGGGTAAGGTAACTTAAAGTAACTCCGGGAACTTTGCGCAGTCATTCTCTTTACGATTGTTTTTGCTTCAAAAAGGTGTTTGAGAAATATAAGATTTTAAACAGTTTAAAAGTTTTGAAACAGCAGAGTAATCAAATAGCAATTTGCCTTAAAGAATGAAAATACGAAATACGGGTAAACAAGAATAAAAAAATATTAAACATTATTTAAATAAATCTTAATTTAAAATTCTTCCGTAAACAGCTCTTATTTCACTAGATAAAGTAATTGAAAGTTTTATTATTACATTATTCTCTTTATCCTTTATTTATGTGCTTGTGGTTTTTTTTGCCCCGTTTACGGGGCATACACTGAATGGTTTAATATCGAAAAAGGTGTTAGACAGAGATGTGTAGCGTCACCGTGGCTGTTTAGTCTGTTCATGAACAATTGACAGATTTAAAAGAGAATGAAAGTGAGTTGAGAATGAACGACTTACTCGTCAAATGCTTTCTCTATGCTGATGTCCAAGTATTACTTGCGTCTTCGGCCGAGGAGTTGCAGGAGATGGTAACTGCTATGAGTGGAGCTTTTGTTAGAAAGGGAATGAAGATGAATCTAAATAAGACGAAAGTGATGGTGTTTGAAAGAGATAAGACAGTGACGGACTGCAATATCGTGATTGGAGATGAAAAAATTGAACAGGTGAATGAGTTTGTGTATCTGGATTCAAACTTTACAAGAGATGGAAAGTGTGAGAGTGATATTGAAAGAAGAATGAATGCAGGAAACATGGTGAATGAAGCTTTGCACTCCTTTATGAACAGTCGGAAGGTGTCTAACAAGGCTCGTTTGGCTGTCCATGAGGGGGTGTTGGTTCCGACACTCATGTACGAAAGTGAAAGTTGGGTATGGCAGAAAAAACATGAAAGCAGAATAAATGTAGTTGAGATGAGAGCATTAAGACGTATGACAGGAGTTAAACTGAGTGACAGGATAAGAAATAGTGAGATAAGGAAACGTTGTGGTCTGAAAGAAGATGTAGTGACAAAAATTGAGAAAGGTATGATGAGATGGTTTGGCCATGTCGAGAGAATGAATGAAGAACGATTGACGAAAAAAGTATATAAGGCGAGTGTGAATGGAAGTGTTGGAAGGGGCAGACCTAGGTGGACGTTTCCAGACCAAATCAAGGACGTCTTGAAAAAGGCCAGGTCAAGAGTACCCTAAACCAAGGCTCGTTTGTCTGTGCATGAGGGGGTGTTGGTTCCGACACTCATGTACGAAAGTGAAAGTTGGGTATGACAGAAAAAACATGAAAGCAGAATAAATGTAGTTGAGATGAGAGCATTAAGACGTATGACAGGAGTTAAACTGAGTGACAGGATAAGAAATAGTGAGATAAGGAAACGTTGTGGTCTGAAAGAAGATGTAGTGACAAAAATTGAGAAAGGTATGATGAGATGGTTTGGCCATGTCGAGAGAATGAATGAAGAACGATTGACGAAAAAAGTATATAAGGCGAGTGTGAATGGAAGTGTTGGAAGGGGCAGACCTAGGCGGACGTTTCCAGACCAAATCAAGGGACGTCTTGAAAAAAGGCCAGGTCAAGAGTACCCTAAACCGAAGAGCAGGTATCAAGGGAATAATGAAAGTGAACGAAGCGAAACAAGTATGTAAGGATCGTAGCAAGTGGAAAGAAGTGGTCTCTGCCTACCCCTACCCCTAGACGTGATTATATGTATGTATGTATTATAAAAAGGAGTATAAATACAGTTCACATAATAATATAAATAAGGCAATTAACAGCGGTTAAGAAAGTTGTTAAATTACTATATTAAATACCGTTAATATTACACAATTAAATACTTCTGGTCAAAGAATTTGGGGTAATGAATTGCAAAAAATATGACTGACAACGCATTCAATGTTCTATTTGAAATTCGAAATGTACTCGTATATACAATATAATAGTAAACATACCTTACTATTATATGTGTTTCACAATACACCAGTAACTTACACTAATTTCATACATACGCTGACTGTAATACACATCTTTTATTCCAACTTTCGAACTTAACGAATTAAGAACAATCCAACCCGCCGCTGCTGCATTCTGCAAATCACTCCGTCTAATTAACCCTGCTTGCGTATTGACGAAAATTTATTAACCTGTAAAATTCTACATCCGTTTGAAAAAGTTATTAATTCGTTAATTGGCGCTTTCGACCAAACGTTTTGTTGGCACTCACAGATGTTAACTTTGTTTTTTGTCGTTTGTGGCCAAATGTCTATTGCCAATTAGCATGTTGGTTTATCGTAAAACAATTTGAAATTTACTTCAAGGTGTTGTATTTGTCAATAGCCGAATGAGATGGGTGTCCTTATGGTGGTCACTGTCACCCATGGTCGCCGAGGGCACCATAGATAGGTTAGGTGATCTTTTGAGTAGAGAAAATACAGCCTCTTTTATTATTCACTAGGATAACAGGAGCAAAATAGGTTAGCTCACATAAATGCTATATCTACACACATAAAAACGCTTATACAGACTTCCCTACTCAACTAGTGCTTTTGGTGATCTTGATGTTCATGGGCGACGATAGCCACCTACCATCAGGTGGATCGTCAGTTTGTTTGCCGGCTGTTTCCATAAAAAAACATTGGGGAACAATGGTCCTCAAAAGGCGCCCACGTCTCGGAAAAAGGAGTATATGTCGTCCCCCGATCAGGCAGACTTACGACCTGAAGAAGACAGTGAGCATCCGCTTAATTCAGAAGGCTCAGGTCCTGTCATATTGGAGGACTATGTCCAGCAGTAGACCTCCAAGGGCTGATTGATGGATGGGTGGATGGATAGCAAGGCTAGAAATCGATGATGTCTTTGGTGTTACGAATATTCACGATCGATGATCAAATGGCCCAACCACTAGTTTGTCGGTCCACATAAAAATAAAACCATCCTGATCTACAGACGTAAAGACGAGAAACGTAATAGGGCTGAAAATACCCAAATTAGTTGGCCAATACCATAATCCACTACAAAGCTTCCATTATTAATAGTCCGAATAGGTGTTATTTATGGGAATGTCACCTTTGTCTTCTACCGATGGGAATAGAACGGCCACCCATGGGTATACTGTTGTTGGTTATAAAATTAGACCAATGTAGTCATTCTTGAAAGTCACGTATCAAACTCACTTGTTTCGAGAGACTATACATAATTATAGTTGTAAATTGTAATTATGGTTATTAAACCACTGAAGTTAAAATACAAAATCTTCATTATTGCTTCAATCAAAATCGCGAATGTTATCAAAGTTATCATTAATCGTGTATTAAAATCATTTGCCCTGTACCCTAGTTGGTACCGACTCTGCCTGCGAAGCGATGGGTCCCGAGTTCGATTCCCGGCCGCAGCAGATATTTATGTGACAGATAAATACCTATTTGTGTGTTATGGGTGTTATAATATGTGTCGTCCATGCCACCCGCGACACAGGTAAAAATCTACTGCAGGGAAGGAATGTATAAGCGTTATTTATTATATTTTGTAATAGAATCGAACCCGAAGCTTTACTAAACATCACTCAACAACAATAAGGAAGGAATTTACATTTTACTAATGACACTAGCCTACATCCTCACATTCAGTCCCTAGACTATTATGCGACAAAATATATCTCGCATACATTTGGTATTAATAGCAGGTGTAATAATGTAATGCAAAATTTAATCTAAACGATGTGTTCTACAGTAAATAACCGAGCGAAATGTCAAAGCAAAAGCACTTTCTGACCGTTTGTGAAAATTAACTATAATTACTGACATAATTTTAGTCATAATACCTCAGTTATATGTATTTGTATGCACAAAGTTGCGTGATTTGTCTATAGAATTGTTTGAGAGAAGCAAAATGACAAGGGATGTTATAGCGTAAGTCTATACATAAATAAATGAAGATGTCTGTCTGTTTTTAAAACAACTGGTTTCTCAAGTTTGTTATTACACGATACTAAAATACAAAATATTTTTTGTTTGTATGTCTTTCTGTTTGTCTCCCTGTTTCATACCAAATTTAAGATTAATTGAACTTTCGAACATTTAGCAGAAGCAGCAGAAAAAGAAAGCAGTATTGAGTTCTAAAAGACTTAAGTTTTCATTTTCAAAAATATTCGGTATGCGTAAGAATAACTAATATCTCTAATGACAACTCTAAAAGACCAAAAAACGTAAACAACTAATTATTACCGAAACAATTATGACAGATCACAATAATAGACTGAAGACCCGTTTACACGACCGTAGTTCTGGATTAGCGAGTAAATGTTAGTGTTTAGTACGAGAAATAGTTCAGTTGTGTTCAAGTCTTTGCAACTGAACTTGTAGCTTAACGGCTTATGTCAGTCACTACTATAATTGTTTATCGGTCTATCGACGATAGAATAAAGCAACTTTGGGCAATCAATAGCTACCTAGTGCTTAATTTGTTGAGCGTTTCTGTAATTACGATGGAAGATTAATTCGGTTGTTGTTATTCGATATAAGAATTTCCCACACTTGCGCAGGAAAAACCTCTTTACCACCAACAATATACCTACTGTATGCTTTCTTAAATAATCGAGACATTTCTCTTGCAGTGGACCCTTCACTATGCTTGAGATCAAGGCTTATAAAAACTGAGAGAGTTTCAAATAATTTATGAGTTTTCTGTTTGTTTTTAATCGAAAAGAATAAAATAAGCGAAAAACTGCTCGTATTCGAAAGACTAGTTTATCAGAATGTAATACACTTTGTTTGCGAACGTTCCAAAATTACATACTACTTGCAGACACAAGTAGCGTATGACTGTAATTCAAGATACTTGTCTAGTGTAAAGCAGTCGTTAGTACAGATGAAAATACGCAGCAGTTTCAGGCGAAGACGTATTGTGTGTCCAATTAGGAGGGCCACACTGCGTTCTCTAAAAATACTTAAAAACACTCTGGTACCATTTGTCACTGAACGCCCTGTATTTATCAAGATGGCTCGTATGGATACAGGATGTCAGGATTGGCGAAGGACTTACCTGAAACAATAATTGAGGATTATTTATTTTTAAAAATTAAGTGTGTTCTTTTAAAGGTTATAAAATTAAGTGTATTCTTTTAATCTCAAAGATTAAAGAGATGGTTGAAAAAATACCAGAGTATTATACAAGTTTACTCACATTTTTAAACAGATATTAGGAGTAGATTTTAAATAAGCTTAAACATAACCTTGTTTGTAAAATGTGGATATATTTTTTGTGGAAGAAGGGGTATTCTATGGTATTGGTTATTCAATAATATTCCTTTTATTTTGCTCCATGATAATATATTTAATTTCCAGTCTTCTTAACGTTCACATCAATAATAATCTCTACTACTCCGTGATCAATAATATAATCCCATAGAAGAATCCTACGTATGTTCCAAATAAATTGACATATTCCATATTCTATTATAAATATTTAGATTTTCTTCATGACTCTTCTTGTGTCAGAAAAGAAGAAGCATCTGCTTCGGCCGATCGTTGTAGAACCAAAGAGGTCGCTCACCGACATATTCACAAAATAAATTATTATATAATTATATCAATAATAGTGTAAGAGTTGTAACGAAAATGTAATGTAATAATATATTACGGATTAATATAACTTAATTCGCAACATTTGGACAAAATATTTTCATTTGTTAACAACGCAGAAGAAACATAAATCTCACGTAACCATTTCGTGAAAAATGTCAACTGTTATAACATTTTCAGAGTTAAGTTTTGCCCCACCCTGTAGCAATAGTAGAAATATCCACGGTTAACATTCCTATAAACAAGATTGTCTCGGCACGCCCGAGATTGATGGCTATTAGTGGTGCAGCATGGGGAAACAGACCGTAACATCGTAATGGTTACAAAACTGTCCTATATACTGACGAGGTAACAACTTCAGTACATTCGTCTTTGAAAATAGCTGTCACACAATCTAAATTTTTATAAAAAAAACCGACTTCAAAGAAACCTTTAAAAAACCTGTATTAAAATCACCATTTATAGGAGTTCCGTCAAAGGAGAGGAGAATAATAATTTATTGAGCGATACCGCGTGTGTTGTTCTTAGATAACAGTCGCTAATACTTTAAGTGGGAAGCCTAAGGGCACAAAAACTTGGATTGGTCACTACCCTTTTAATTCATTGAAGAAGCGTGGTTTAATCTTTAGAACTCCGCAGGAGAGGTCTGTACCCTGTTCTCGTTGGGTTGAAGCCAAGTGTGTTATCGTAGTAATATTATCGATGCGTATTATAGTAATAGGTATACTCGTATTAATGCTGTAATTTTTGATGATGATGATGCTTTTTAATGTTTTTGCAATGCCTATATGTGATTATGTCGTCATAAGTTTATAAGTAACTAATGAATTTGATCCTCCTGTGCAACAACATAGACTTACTTATATAATAAGTGACTGTAAATGATTTTGAAAGTATGACCTGGCATGACCCAACATAGTATTGAAGCCGGAATCAGATTAGTTTTCGAAGGCGTGACTGACTTAATGAATAGGTGTAGCTGGTACAAAAATAATTAATTTTAATGTATAATTAATTTTTACTAGCTATCCAATACAGAATGAAATGTTGAAACATATTTTTAATTGTTTCGCTATGGTACTTTGTAAGTATGCTTTGAACACCAATTATACAGTTGGATTTGTTATATTATTTAAGTTTACTTTGATCAAGGGTTGTAGTGGTAAGTCGGGAGTAAAAAGCTCGGGATGTATGGAGGATTAACTATGTGTAGGGTTATTTAGTATAGAGTTTTTAGAACTTTTTAGTAGCCATACAGCGAGCAATATTGGAAAATAAGGTGTACAGTTTACACTGTAAAGAAAATAAGATTGACAGTTTACACAGTAAATTTTCTTAACTCTGTAAACAGTCATGGCTTTTTTACTGTGTTTCACCTTTTTTATCATAATGATAACTTGTTTTAATATTTGTTACATACCATAACATTTGAACAACTTGTTCAATTATGAAGTAAATATTTCTTCTGCTTTTCAAATCAATACGAAAAATTTGTTAAATTAAAACTACTTAACATAATTAATTATACGTATTTAGGTGCCTACAATTAACAAACAAGTGAAACTAACTATGTCTTGAGAAAGACGTCCCGAATGTAATGTTTTTTTAAGCTAAAGCTAAACTAATTACAAAGGCTAAAACCGCGAAGTGCCACCGCGCGTGCTTGTCGTCGTGTCTTATTATTCTCATTCCGTCTTGACGTCTATTTTTCAACGCACTTCAATATTTTCGAGCATCTATTTTAGTTCAAGCGCGCTTCATTCGTCCAGGCACAGAGTAAACAGAAACCGAACGTTAGTTGCATATTTTTATTCAATAGGTACTTTTCAATTGAATTTCAATTGCTAATTGATTTACAATTGTACAATAATTTGTTATGTTAATGTTGTTACAACTCTTTATGTTGTTGCAATACTAATTAAAGAGTAAAAAATTAATAGCGAAAATATACTCATCGATATTATTATGTAAAAACTTTTTTTTTTCATATAGGCATAGCGTATCTATAGCTTTAAAAGGTACACAATTTATTTTAAAGTTTCAAACAAAAACAATCGCCATCTTGTGAAACTCTCAAGAACTATTATTCAGGCATTGCCACTTATAATAATACAGGTACTGAATCCTATTAGCCCTAGGGAGGGCCAATTTGAGTACCACGTGTCAGCGCGCTTTATACGGGTCCTCACGCATTATCAATTCAATAAATTACTTACTTGCATTACTTCTTCTAATCTAATCTACATTTCATCTCATCGGATTGTCATTCTGTGGTCTTTTCCACGGCTCTTTATATCCGCGCCATTGTTTATTAAAACAATAACAGGGTATTTTTATTACGACGACGTTTTAATGATTATAGATGGACCATAACGCCGGATGACGGAATGTGGCGATTTTAAAATAATTCTCTTTATTCTTTCCACTGTTCATAACTTACTTACTCTGTGTTGTTTGAAAATTTAGTTTTGGGTTACTATTTTAATTTTTTTGTTTTGTAGCACTTAGATGTTTATATTTATCGAAAGGCTGGTATTTTAACCTGAAAATTAAAGGTTTTAATTAAGGGCCTAACACACTTATACACGTACTTACTATCTATAATATTTAAAGATGTATGTTTCTGTAAGATAAAAAAATATTTGATGTTCACATTTATCTAGCAATAACTTATATTGCAATGACTTAAAACTTACTTCATAGCCGTATTGGGGCGACTTAGAATATTAATCCCAATCAATCTCACGTAAAATGGGTGTTGTAAGAGGAGACTTAATCCGGGCCTCTGGTGATATTAATACCATTATACTTGATAATATTTCCTAGAAGAAAGACAAACATTTACAATAAAAATCGCACCTAGTCAGAAAACAACAATTTATTGGTGTAAAAACCATTCACGCTTTGTCGTCTAAAAATATATTTTATAGACTGGACAATAGCTTTCAAATTTAAAACTTTATGTTATACATATTATTTTTAATACATTGTTATACAATCTATTGTCGCAGTCGAAATAATTTATTTTTGTTACGATTTCTGTAAATTACAATTCTTTGAATTCCAGAAGCGTGTTCGAATAATTTATTTGAGTTTTATCGATTGCAGGAATCTACTGCTGAGACGTGTAGCATTTGTTGAGATTAGCGGCTTATGTAACACTAACAATAGATGTTTGTTACTTTAAATCATTGTGTTGTTGTAACAATGTGTATTTATACTGATAGATAACAAAAATCTATTTATATAAAAGGCAAAAGTGATTGATTGACTGATGTATCAACGCACAGGGCATCCCTTAGGGCTAGCAACTTAAAATTTCGCACACGTATTCCTCTTATAACGTAGGCATCCACTAAGGAAGGATTTTTCAAAATTCAACCCCCAAGGGGTGAAATGGGGGTCACAAGTTTATATGAAATCTTTAATTCCTTGGACATATTTGCATGAAATTTTTTACATTCTTAGGCGATAAGAAGTTTGCCGGGTCAGCTAGTTACTTATAATTATAAAAGTCTATTTGGGAAGGGTTAATGATGTTTTTTTATCCGTCACCATTTAGGAAAGGTGCTTAGTCATGAAGGAGATGATATGGTAAAAGAAACTCCTCATCACATCTTTTAAAAAAGGAATTTACGCGTTTATTGTAAAAATAGTATGAAAGGAAATAAAAGAAAATACCTACTGAGTTAAAGAACTTGTTTTTTAACCGAATTCAAAAAAACGAACGTTGTATTTCTTAATCGTAAATGCCTTCCAACGAACAGACAAGCCACCTGATGGTAAGTGGACCATCTTATGGACATCAATAACACAGAAACCACTACCGCATTGCCGACGAAGAGAGAAATCTGTACCTATCTAAGTTTTATTTGTAGAACCCATCTAGTCTTAACAGCCAGTCAATAAAACTAGTTCATTGCCAATAAATAAATACTACAACCAATAAATTATGCCTGAAATAAAGTCCTATTCCATCACAATAAAGTTAACAATGGTTTTAATGAAAACAAATGTATCTGTTTTGATAATTGATCCACTTTGGAATCCGTGGAATTGGATAAATCAACACCTGTCAGCTTAAGTCAGGTTTTGAGTATTGTTTTGAAAAATAAAATGTACATTTTAGAATTCCTCGGCTATTTCTGAACCGATAACTCTTAACACCTCTTTATGTTTCGTTTAAAATTATACCTAAGGCTATTGAAGTAAGGTTCATTATTTTATTTTAACGATCTATTGACTCGACAATAGACAAGTGTTGAAAGTAGATTTTTGCAAGAGTTTCTGTCTCATTAGGGTGATGACGCGTTATGTGATGACAATAGTAACTGATGGTTCTAAATATCAATACTTTGTGCCAACTGAAAGATGTAGTTTAAAGCTACACAAATTATTTTGTTGGACAGGTTCAATACAAATTGTGTTTAGGAATAGCATGTTTGGAAGCAGTCCCGGATTTGTCAATAGGCCGTACAGGCCGCGGCCTAGGGGCGGCAGCGTCCTAGGGGCGGCAGATTTCAGAAGATGATGTATTAAAGAAAGTAGATTTTTGCAAGAGTTTCTGTCTCATTAGGGTGATGACGCGTTATGTGATGACAATAGTAACTGATGGTTCTAAATATCAATACTTTGTGCCAACTGAAAGATGTAGTTTAAAGCTACACAAATTATTTTGTTGGACAGGTTCAATACAAATTGTGTTTAGGAATAGCATGTTTGGAAGCAGTCCCGGATTTGTCAATAGGCCGTACAGGCCGCGGCCTAGGGGCGGCAGCGTCCTAGGGGCGGCAGATTTCAGAAGATGATATTATATTATGTATATGATTTTGCTATTAAAAGTGCCGTACAAACTTGTAATTCTTGTTTTTTTACGCACTTTGTTAGTGACTAATTCAGTACCTTCCTTACTATGAATGGAAAATTATTATTTTAGAAAGGTAGGTACATGGAGCGGCGCAAATAAATTGGCCTATAGTGATAAAAATATAAATCTAGCATTGTTTGCAAGGCCTTCTATTAAAGGCCAAAAGATAGAGCCTCATTGGCCATTGGCAATACATTGGTCAACGTTTTAGTCAAAAACCTGTCTGGGTCAGGTTAGTGTACAAATGCCTTAACAATTCCTACCCGATGACTGACAAATGGCCATATAATAGCCCCCTACGCCATGCACCGTATAACCGCCACTATATTTAAAACAACGCCACAATATTTACGGCTAGTCCCACACATTGGTATGATTTACGCGCATATTATGTGCTCATAATTCGAATCTTGCGCCTGACTTATCGCGTCCCCTGAAAGTCATTATTAACTTTTATTTTGCACTTTTATACAACAGTGTCTTATTTTGAAAAGTGTTTTTGTTTCAGCAGTTATTGTCATATGTGCTGCGTATTTTTGTTTTCGAGATAAATAATAATTACACGAAGACAGTCCGTGATAAATTGGGGGCTTATTCTTAGGCACAAAGTTATTTTTCTTTGTTGGGAATGTCAAGTGTGTCTGGTTCCTTAATCTAGGTGGGATTATTATATCAAGAACCGTGTCTCGCAAAGCATAGTTTGACATGTCTCCGATTCGGGGATACATTTGTTTATACTATTGCATCACTGGAGAAAAAGTTACAAAAATAATATCTGAAATATGTGCCAGTGAAGTAAAGCTAGATTAGTCGTGTGAAGCTTCCATTTCCGCGTAGAGGGTAATGAGTTCCATTCTTGCACATTTAGATTATACAATATACGTAATTATTACAATCAATTTCTCACTTTGTATTTATTCGGAGTTTTTTTATTAATCGGTACGAAATAAATACAAAATGTTCTCTACAACTACAAAAGTGCGAACAGAATGGACATACAGATTGGGGTTTGACTAAAAAAATTTCAAATGTCTTCAAATTATTATTTTTCATGACGTAATAAATGTTTCTTTCTTTCGTCCTTTCTTTCTTTAAATTATTAGCCACCTATTTGCTCTTGGCATAATTGGTAGGCAATGGCCATAACTATTCATACTGTAAGGCCCAAGGTCACGTCACAGTAAAATATAATTGGAAACGAGATTTACTAAGAAGGATTTTTTTGTTTTCATCAAAATCGGTCTGAGGAGATTCTAGGACAAGAGGTAGGTAATGAAATATAATTTATAAAGTAAATGAATATAATTGTTCCAAAAATAAATATAAGTGACAGACGCGTTTTACGTAAGCTGCCAATAAAGTAAAAAAGTGATACAAAACAAAATAAATCTTTCTTCTAACATATTTTCAACTATGAATACATAAATAAATTTAAAACAAATGGAAATAGAAAATTCGATGTCGACGTCAGCGACACCTTGTAGTATAATTCGATAAACAAGTAATTAATCGTCGAGAACAAGCAATTAATTCCTGGCATACCGTCATATATTTCAGGGAATTGCTGACGTCAGATAAACATTGTAATATTTTATTTTATATTGATATTAATACTTTAAATATTTCAAATTTATTCCAGCTAGAGATAGGAATCTTTGACATAAATGCAATTAAATTATTTTGACAGTTCTGAACGAAATTTTATAGTTTGGGACTGTAGGCTTAGCTTGTTACTGACATTCGCTATGTTTCAGTCAAATAAAGAATTAGGTAGATTTATGTCGCCATAATATTTAATTTACATTTTGATGTCATTATTCATAGTTATAAGTATTTTTTAATTAAATCATTTAAAAAAAATTATTGGTAGAGACAATGGAAATACTTGGGTAAACGATGTTGTGTTTTAGTAATTTCCCACATGTTTTCCACATATTTTAGTATATATCAGAAATGTAAATAAAAATTCGCATGTTTTTAATTTAATTAATACTAATGATACTAAAAACACAGTTTTATAAATAGATAAATGGATATATAAAATACTAAAACTAAAAATCTGTAAACGGTATTTACGCAAATAAATTTTAATGTGTACGCAGCCTAACATTGGTGCCGTCTTCAACGATAATTCTCTATAATGTGACAACATGATTTGTCATGGTATAAGTTTTATCGGAAAACTGCGTCAAATTTCCGCATTTTTTGCACAATAATTTAATTGTTTACTATGTTAATGTCCAATAATTCAAATGCTTAAACTTTATACCTATTAAAGCGCTATAAATAACGATTATTTTATTTAAATACCTCCTAGAAATAAGAAATAATATTAAAATTTTAAATACTTAAATTTAAGTGTTTTAACCAATTTCAAAAAACAGAGGAGGTTTACAATTCGACTGGTTTTTTGTGTAGTATGTACCTCATAACTTTTTACTGGGTGTACCGATTTTGATGATGCTGTTTATATTCGAAAGCTGGTGATGGTCCCCTTTAAATTTGAGATGTGACGAGTTATCCCTAATTGCATATTTTTCGAAGAATTTTTCTTTGGTGACGGTTATTGTTTTAGTAAAATTTATTCTAAATGTTCTCTAATTTTTGTGTAGCTATCACTTGAATTTGGAGTAATATTACCAATTGTAATTTTTTAGTGTTGATTTTATTAGTAACAGAGAGAGTAAGCGTAAGAGAAATTCTATGGAGGGTTGTCATTAAATTATAAAAAAACATTGTTATTTTGTAATAATATCAGCTAATCAAAATGCGTTTAAAGATATCAGAATATATTTTTTGATATCCCACCATTTTATGTATCTTTCTTATTCATATTTAGTTTGCCGTCCCATTTGTTGTTATACCAACGCGGCAATGTTATAAAATTTAATGGATAGCTCTAATGAAGCGATTTATGGAAATAATAACTATTCAATGTTAAAGCAGCGTACGTCCGGTATAATTTATTTATACTTTCAAAATATTTGTATTAGAAACAGTGATATAAATAGTATTTTAAATGTTGACAAATCTCAATCGGCGAACTTTACTTCTAATCCTGCACTTAACTAAATTTTTGAAATTAGTTGTACTTATTAATTGCATTATGATTTTGATCATTGAAATTAGATATGATTGAGAAAATCTACATTCCAGAATTTCTAGAGATAAAATTGCTTGGATAAAAATAAAAAGCAGTAGGTAAATAAACAAACACTCATGCTCCTTTATTCAAACTTCTTGGTTTTGTAACATTGTCAAACACGCAGGATAAAACTACTACTGTACCAATATGTGATAGGTCGGTAACTGTAGGTACCTATCACAAAATGATATAGTAATCGAACTTGGGCTCTAGTGCTTAGTAAAAAAAGTGAGCTAAAAAGGTCTTCGAACAATGTGTTTAATCAAGCACCTTATTATCTCGCGTCACATCTTATTACTGTTGACACCAAAAAAGCGAACAAACGAATAAAACATATAAAATTATGCATTTTCCGCCTCATATGCTCTGGTGCAAATTTTATTCAAATTGGGAATTTAACACAAATATGACATGTCTGAGCGCATGAATTTCGATTATGACAGCTTCGTTTTGTGTTTAATAAGAGATTTTATGCGTCTGACTGTACTCGTGTTAGTATCGGCGCGGAATTCGAACTAAAGGTTTAAAAATAATAACGTCATAAATGACTTTGTGACGTTATTCGATATTTATAGCGCATAATTTGTCTGAGTTGGATGAATTAAGTCTAACAGTTTTGGCCGTATTGGGGCGGCTTAGAATACTAACCCCAATCCCACGCCGGATAGGTTTTGTTAGAGGCTAACAAAACTAAGGCTTTGGTTTTTTAGAGGCTAAGGTCTAAGACCGGCTGGTAGTAGGGCCTGGCCTATTATAATATTATTTCTCCGTGTGGTCCGCCTGCGTAGCTAACTACCACCGGTGTAGTATATGCAAGTAATCTGTCGTCTCCTACACACACTTTAATTACAATCACAGATAAACATAAAAGCTAACATGACGGTCAGCTATCTCTGGGATGTAGGTTATCTGTGGACGTGGAGTAGGAAGTTACTCTATGACGTAGCGCGGGAGAACGAAGTGGCGGGAAAATATCGGAGGATAAAAATACTGAATTAAAGCATAATTAAAGTGTGTGAAAGGAGCCGATATTATAATTATTATATTGGTATAAGTACAGTACAACCGGGTTTCCGCGTATTCCGGCTGTGGACTCCTTAAGCCAGTTCTTTCTTCGTTTATTTATTGTTCTTCTCTCTTTCTTGCCCGGCAAGCATCAGTAATGCCTTTGGTGTCTAATGCCTCAGGTGGATCGTCAGCTCGTTTGTTGGCAATTTCCATGAAAAAATATTTTGATACATCGGAAGCTTACTAATGACTACTTAATAGATCAGGGTAAAACTACCTTAGTAGGTAAATATTAGTGCGAAGGTAAGAATTAAGAAGGTAAGAATTCCACCAAGTAATTGGAATTTTTGTTATACTTAGATACTCATATTTTTTTTGGAAGTTTTTAGACCTAAATTAGTCGAATTAAATTTCTCAGCAATAAATTCCTTCAAAGCCGGAATTGGCCATGAGGAAAGCGACACGGGGGTATTATATCGGGGGATGAAATGTTTAACCCCGTAAATTATTTAGTTACGTCACACGTCGCGTCAGATGATGGATCGGGGTAATAATTGCGTCACTCCCCCCTCCCCTTCAATGGGGGAGGTTATTGATGGGCCAGCCAAATGGGTTCGCTTTGTTTTTTTACGTTAGGGGTTGGTTTGAGCACTTGGATGGGAATAATTGTTTTTAATGGTGATTGTAAACGATTTGCGGCTAATCGAGCGGTCTGCTGTTTGTTGTTAATTCAGTAGGTAACAGCCTAGTTTTTTGTTGATTTTCGAATGGGTTTAAGTACAAATCTTACAACCCTAATCTTTTCTCGCTTTTTTCCTTAAATATGTACATTTAGTGGCATTGGATTGGATTCAGAAGGCTCAGGACCGGTCAGAGGGGCGCAAGTTAGGGGAGGCCTATGTCCAGCAGTGGACCTACAAGGGCTGATGGATGGATGAGTGGCCAAGTCTGAACTGATACTTTAAAATTAGAGAAAGATCGTAGATTGCATGGTCTAAAAACCTAAACCTGCATGGGTTTCCTCAAGATTTTTTCCTCCACCGAGGCAAGTCTAAAGGGCAAGAATAAAATGACCAAGTGTATAATATTTACCCAAAGTGCCTCTAGAAACAACCTAATAAAAATCTAAAATACAAAACTGGTGTCTATTCCAATTTAAATGTATACCTTTATTCTTACGTACCCTTAAAACCTCCTAGTACCAAGGGTTTAACACAACACGCCTAATAAAACTCCTTAACAAAACAGTGTGGAAGCCCAAAAACAAATTATCCGCCCTCACAATAGGGTTTTCCTAATATCGCGCGAACAAAGCCCCCTAGCGGGTGTAATCTCCATTCAAGTTGTCGGCAATCTGTCAAGAGATGGCGCTACAATGGGGATTAGTGTGTGTTATTATGTCACTTTTGTGGTTCACGACTGCGTTATGATCGAGCGCGAATATTACGGATTATGACGGCTCCCCTTTATACTTTATAAGAGAAAGGGGAAGAGGGGTATTTGCGATTTTTTAAGAGGAATTCTTAGTGATTCCTTTACTAGGTAGGTACTTCAGTTTTTCTTGATACACAAAATAAATTAGACGGTTATTCATTCTTCCATACCGGTGTAGATTAGTTGTAAGAATTAAAGACAAAAAATGAATGAAAAAAAAATCATTTTATAGTAATCAGGCATAAATCTGATTGGTAAACCTTTAGGTATATAGTAAGTAGTAGGAAAATCAAAATAATAGTAATAATAATAATTTTATGTAAATAGGCGAATAAAGATAAAATAGGCCACAACATGGTGTAACAACTAATAACAAAAAATTATAAGACAAAATTTTAATATTTTTAAATCTTTCAGTAGATTCCATCAAATATGAACTCGCATTCGTTTTTCTACTAGAGGGATGTTTCGAAGGGTTTACCAGAGTCTGAGGGTGGCATAGTTTCAGATATTATGTTGGAAATTGTCAAAGAAAATGGGATTGGAGATATTAGAACCGTTTGCTATGAGTTATAATCTGTTTTGTTTTAATCACTTTCAGTATTTTAACTTCTTGAGTTATGTCTTGTTACGGCGAGTTAACTAAAGAATGGTGGTATTACGAATTTGACTATGGATCTATATTACACGGCCGTAAAGTAAGCGCCCGAGAATAGTGCACTTAAGGTACGATTATCGTGTACTACTGTAACATATTGTGACTTAAACCTGCACTTAAGATTTATGATTTTCATAACCTATTTATGACTAAACTTGAGCGTTTAACACTCTCACTACGCTCAGGCGCTTCACTTTGAGTCACGAGTTTTCGCATCATGTAAAAAAGATTGTACTATGCTCTAAGTAGGTACGTGTTTAGGTCACAGTGTGCTATAAAATCCAAATTTAATTTGGACATTGATTTCAAAGATCCAAAAACTCATTCGATACAGTTTCAAGTTCGATTCGCGGTACCTAGAACAGATACCTATGTGAATAAATTATAGAGCCAAAATATTGTGTCAACCTCCTGTAATAAACACTAATTAAAGAGAAAATGAATCTATAAACTTATAAGAACTTATAAGAATTATTTATCCCTCAAAAATATTTACTGCGAATCGAACCCACGACTCAAGCAAGGATCACCAGCTAACTTAATCTTCACTTCAACCGTATTATTATTTCTCTTACAGCTTATTTGTAATCAAAGAAAGCTCTCGTAAGTTCAAGTATTGTTTGCCGACTTTCCCCATTCTTTTGTCCAATCATTGTGAGTACTTCGAGCTTACGGTTAAGCTCAGAAGCCGTACATTATAAGCTCTAATCAAAGTTAATGAAGACCGGTCGGTGGTAATATTGTCCCGTTAAGAATGATTGGGTCACATAAGGTGTGCGTTGGTAGTTCTCATATTTGATGGGTATTTTCGATTAGAATCGGATATTTTTTATGACAGATATTTTTATGTGTATTAATTTATTAAAATGTCTTATTTAGGTATTTTTTAGTTCTTGCTTAATTTTTTAGGTCTTTTATTGTTTAGTTACTAAACTACTAAACATTAACAATATATTGAAATAATAGGACAATTTTTAAGTATGTCTTTTTATGTACAAAACAATTACATTTAGCAAAACTTAAAGTAACAAATCACAATGGAAGTTACTTAATTTGTTTATTTTAACATTCTCTATTTCTATTATTACCTGTTATTACTACTTACTTTATTAGTTTTTTGTTTACATTAGGTACCTAAAGTTGAAGTTGGATTCATTTATTTTATTTCTCATAATAAATAGGGTAATCTCAATTGTCAGATAGTTAATTACAATTTATGATAACATCGCATCTAGCGCCAAATTTAAGCTACTTCCTTCATCACTGGATCTAGTCTAGACGACTAATGAATCTCTAAATCATACAAAACGGTCCTCGAAAGCGTTCCGTTCTCCCTGAAAGACAGTTTTGACAGAATTCATTAAAGAATTTATGTCGCATCTCGCACCAAAAATTATGTTTATAATAACGTCACGGCGCTGGCATTATAAAAATTATTTATTCGTTAGTAAACATAACAATCGCAGATACACTAATAAAACGTGTCAGCGACGGAATAATTGGAGCGAGGAATTATTATAATAATATAAATAGTTTAGAAACTGGAAATAATTTTATTTCGTGTCGTGT
The DNA here is from genome assembly GCA_963932265.1 of Thymelicus lineola. Taxonomy (NCBI): domain Eukaryota; kingdom Metazoa; phylum Arthropoda; class Insecta; order Lepidoptera; family Hesperiidae; genus Thymelicus; species Thymelicus lineola. The sequence goes on along the minus strand of OZ010702.1, from coordinate 5,276,143 downwards.
GGGAGCAGAGCGGCGCCGTAACTCATAATTCTGTGTACTGCGCTTTGGGTCGCTTGATACTTGGATCTAAATATTTTATTTCTTACTATTGCTCTGCGGCTTTGACCGTTCTTTTTCCGGGATAATAAGTCTTATTGCAGATCGTGGTTTACATGTTTACTAAATTTCATGAAATCCCTTAGTAGTTTTTTTGTGAAAGACTACCAAACATCTAACAAACTTTCCCATTTATAATATTAGAAACGAGAAATGCGTTATGTTACCTTGCGTGGGAAATGTTACTAAAGCTTAAATTATTTAATTTCACTTAATTGTAGTCGTAGAGATAATAAATTTAAGTATCCTTAGTAAGTAAATTTTCCTTAGTAAAGGCTGCCAATGTATTTTAGTTAGTAAGCGGTATTTGTTAAAGTTAATTAGAAATTAAAAACATTGATGTAGTAATGCTTAAATAGTATCTGTGTTTACAGTAAATACAACAATTTACTTATCAGTATATTCTAAGCTGTCACGGTTTATATTATATAAATGTTTCGAAGCCCTTTTTATCAAATAATATTTTGATTGCTTTTAAAGATTTAAATAAAAATTGAGTGTCTTTATTTTATTTTTTAGTAAAACCAGTAGATTTTAAAAAACTGTCACTTCCTTTGTTCAAGTCAAAGAAAAGAAAAGCTATTTAAACGCGTGTTACAGTGCAGAGAATGCAGTCTTACACAGGTGCACTGAAGTTCGATACTTAAATCACCGATTACAGCTTGTCGGTTAACATTAAGTTTACATTAACATAAGGTTAACTGCAGGTTATTCAGATAACAGATAATACATTAGTAGTTAACATGCCTTTATTTCTAGTTTCAACATATTTATGTTTATTTAAACCATTACTGTTACTTTGTAATTTTTATAAATTATTATTTATGTAGTGGCTAAGTAATAAGGAAAATTATTTGGATGGTCTAAGGCCCTATGTATAAGTTACTCTATGGTCTAAGGTCATTAATTTATGTAATTGGATATCTTTTTAATTAATAATGGTTTATTATTGTCTTAACAGCATTAGATACATAGAAGTACCTATCTATATTTTTCAATTATCAAAACTGCTCAATCCATATACAGCGAGACAAGGATTTTGTTGTACTCCACAATAAAATAATTCACAAAAATAAAATGCAGTAACTTTTTCTGTTCGTTTCGGGTCTGCGGCGCTATCCGTGATAATTTTATAGTTTTATTGGCATCTGTGTGGAGAAAATATCAAGAAGAGGCGGGCATCTACACGATTTATTCTGCATTTTATTTTTTGTTTCCGTTTAGAATAAATTCAAATTTTCTGTCATCCGGGGCGAAGTGTATCTTTTGATGTTATAAAACTTTTTATTTAGAAGTTCCGTATTGTTAATGTTTAAGGGCCGCTTTCACCATGTACCTATCTATGTGAAAGTTGTTTTTGTTAAACTATAGATGGTCTCTATTTTATTATAAGTACACTGAAGTTGACAAGTTGATGTGTATAATTTTGTCATTCGATTAGTGGTGACCACTACTCATTAATTGGCCCATGCTAATTTGTTGGTTAGTTACATGTAAATATTATGCATAGTATGAATCTATAAATTTCTCTGTTATTATTGTACTTGCTAAACGAAGTCCCAGGATTGATTCCCTGTGCGAGTTGAAATAATTTAATAAAAGTTATCAAATTACGGTTCCGAAAAACTTGTTTTGTATTGTATATTATATGTATTGTATAAATACTATATTACTGCCAATAAAACACGACTAGTAACGCAACTATTGCTCTATACACCCACTATAACGTTAATCTGTGTATTTCTACAAGAAAACTCAGAACTTCATCAACACTGATCCCTCAGAACTAGTTCCCGGCGCTCCCCGCGACACAATAACGATAATCCGGCGACATAAAACTCGCAACAGTCGCGCAACTTTGATGAGATTCTTCGGCAACTTAGTGGAATTAGGCGAGGTCTTAACTTGCTCATTATAGGAAAATGTAACGGATGTCCCCAGAATTTATTGATGACCTTGGGATATGAAAATATTTATCATCATCAAAGATTATTATGAAACTGTAACTAATCGATGTCTGTAGGTATTATTATTAGTATCATCCTGAAAGATATTCGAGAAAAATCTTTTATTATTATACTAACTCAATAGATCCCATGTTTCATAGCTTGATAATCCTACCATTTTTACGTGAAAATAATTACATTTTCATTCTAAATGATCAAAGCGTGCAGCGTATCAATATCTTCGTAGTAAACTTCAAAACTACTTATAAAGTACAAACTAAAATAAACACAATTCACTCGACATCTCATGGGAGCAAAACTCTTTTGAAGTTGTAAATATAAAGTTTATAAAATTCAAATTAGCATCAACCCTAGTCTTCAGGGGCCATTTAAATTCATAAATAAACCCTTCAGGAATGGTTTGGGATAAAAAAGTCCCTAACAATTAACAAATCGGTGCTTTGGGGTTAATTTTAACCGTTTCCTTCTGTTCTACGGGAGTGCTTTTGGTTTTTTCGTGCACAAATCACTGCAGTAACCTGAACGGTTGGAACAATAAATAGTGGGTGACAAACTTGGGAAAGGTGTAGTGCTTCTGATTAAAGCTGTTCATACGATCAGAATGGAATATAAAGAAGGTAAGCCTTACTGTCCACGGTGCTGCATTTTGCTGGCCATACACGATCAAGTTCTTACTTGTCAAGTACTTCATACTTAGCCTACATAGCTTACATAGTTCTTCATACTTGTCAAGTTTGCAGCGAACTTGAAGCGGCATCCAGTAAACTTGAAGGTGTATGGCCATGGTATGGCTATCTGACCATATAGCTATCTCATGCAAACTGGATGCTGCATCAAGTCAAATTGCAAACTTGACAAGTACACTTGATCGTGTATGGCCAGCTTTTGATTGCATGCAAGCTTCTTAATGAAACATACCTAACCAATAGGCAAAACAAATGCCAACGCGACGATGCCGTTTCGTGTATGTACAGTAGCTCGAGTGTGAGTTTCTAACATATAACGGCAAAACGCAACTACCGCGGGAGTCGAGATGACTCAAACATTTTAGTAAACATATTTTATGCGAGCGTGAGTTCCTTATACAACGTCAACGTTGAATGTAACTTAACATACGAGTGGAGGCATTTTGACATGTGCGCGAGTGTAAGTTACTATTTTATAGTTAACTATTGAAAAAATACGCAACCATAGTAGTAGAGTTACTCACTTGATGTTTGACAAGTGAAACGCATTTTTTGGTAATAGTTTATTTGATTTTATTATGGAGAGCCTCAGGATTATTTACAATAAAATTACACATAAATTTTTCCTTCTCTTTGCATGTTTATATTTTCAATATTTCCAATAATACAATACTATTTTGCTATTTTTTAGCTTGACAATGAAATGACAATAGTGTTATTCTCAAATACTATGGTAACCAAAACAGGGTTGCTCATCTACAATGTACAAATGTAGGGTCACTACACGTTCATTTATAAAAATAGGATTACAGTATGAAGTGAAAATTGATAAAAATATGTTGACTGGAGCAGCGCGTAATTACCTACTTTGCTTGGAAGATGTTGGCGGAAGCCCAGGCTCAAGATAAGCGCAATCATCAGCGAAAACAACGGCCTATATTCCGAGCCTCTTTTAAAGCATCCCATTATATCATTCCGATTCCCGACACATGTAAATAATCGAATGTCAGTGAATAAAGTTTTGAATTTTCATGTACAAAGTCTTTTCGTATGCGCTTCGCTTTATTTCAAAAATCCTAATTTTTACCTTTTCTATCTTTGCATATAAATAAATTAATAAAATTAATTATTAACTTCTTTGCATAATTGGCCAATAAATTATATAAAAATTGAGAAATTGAAAAATCTACCATACGGGGAATACCCACGACCATCGAATTTCAAGTCCGAGCTCTTACCGCTACGCCAACTCGTACTCTATATGCATCTTCGTAATTTAAGTAATATTCATAAGGTATGAAACTTTTCTATTTTCATGTAATGTGCGTAATAAAAGCGTCAAATGTTGATGTCATAGCAACACGATGCTATTGTTTTATCTCATTTGTTCTTTAAGTTTAAAGCGGAACACCTATAGCTCATTCATAAAAAACATAATGCGCCTAAAATAAGTTTCACTTGACTGCCTCTATAAGCTTAGTAATAGTGTACTTTTAAAATTAGATGAGTTGTAAGTGCAACTATGCTAATAACGAAGTGAGCAAACGAATAACTTTTCGTTGATGTTTAAGGAACTCACACTCGCATAAAATACGTGTACTAAAATGTTTGAGTCATCTCGATTCCCATAATAGTTGAGTTTTTAGTTTTTTTTTTAAACTTACACTCGAGCTACTTATTTTAAAAGTACACTATTCCTAAGCTTACAAAGGCAGTCAAGTGAAACTTATTTTAGGCGCATTATGTTTTTTTTATCAATGAGCTATAGCTGTTTCGCTTTAAGCTTAAAGAACAAATGAGATAAAACAATAGCATAGCATCTGTTACTATGACTACTATTATGTTTTGTTACTATGACGACCTATCACCAAACAATGCGTTTCACTTGTCAAACATCGCACACGTCAAATACCTCCACTCGAATGATATGTTACATTCAATGTTGACTAAAAAGTTCACGTAAACGATATTTTGAAACTCACACTCGCAGTGTAGTTGTTTTAACTGTCCGCTAGAGGCGCTGACAATAACTCCATACATTTTGATTGCATAGACGCAAACGCGTTGGTGAAGTAAATGCTTGCGAAAACTCACACTTGAGCTACAGTTCGTTCTTTAAAAAAAACACGCGGCGCCGTGTTCATCATTGTTCACCACAATAGGGATGTTGACTAATTTTAGGATTCAATTTTATTTTATAGATAGAACCAAAAACGAAAAAAATATTATAAAAATAATAATCTTCAATTTAAAAACAAAAATTGATAAATAAAAATCATTATCAAATTTCCCACCAAAAACGTCACGTGACGTCACTAAACGATATTCAATACTATCTGTCTGCTAAATTTGTTGAATTTCCATATAAAATTGTTCCAACGACGTCATATTCTCAAAATGGCGTTTGAGGTCACGTGACAGTGAGTACAATTGTTAACATTTTAAATTAATGATATTTAATTTATTGTGATTGATTTCAATAAAAGAATCATATTTTAGGCCTTTAAATGTTACCACTAATATTTTAGACATACATTTATATTAATTTATAATTAGTGTCAACATCCCTATTATTAATCACTGGAAAATACAGTTTAGTAAAAAGTTACGGCGTTTTATAAAACGCGCGTTTGGAACGCGTCTAGTACAGCGATACCTCTAACCCGTTATCCGAAACTCACTCTTTACAACCTCAACATCTGTTTGTTATTCCGTCCGTCTATTTCAGTACATCCGTGTTTTATTCCGCCCCTGTCATTGTGGCGATTAAAAAAACTGCATTTTATTTTAATGGCGTCTAAATTATAATGATACGTGTGTGTTTGGGTTTGTTGCGATATTAATATTACTAACACGCACACAAATGAAGGTGATAGCTCTGTTTGGACACAATTAGAGAAGCAAAACAAAGCAGAATAATTTGACTAAAGTTCTTTAAATATCCTTTGGATAGTCGAAAAAGAGTAGTAGAAGAGTAGTAGAGTAGAGAAGAGCACCTTAAGGTGTCCACTTATGGTTGGTCACTTATGGTGATTTATGTGGTCTACTTAGTTATGGTGATCAAGTCAACTTTGCTCCAAGTGGACACTTGGTCATCGTTCCTCTTGGAAACCAGTAAGATCAAAGGCATCGCTGATGCTTTGCCAGTGAAGAAAGACCAGAGAAGAAAAAATTAAAGTACTCTCTAGCCCCCAGCCGGTACACGATGAATCGTTTGGTGGCTGACTCATCTAAGAGGGTAGCCAGCTGCCATACATACTTTATAGTAGGATATTGATATCAGTATTAATATCAATATTGAATAATAAAGTTGACAATTTAATCCTTACGGTTCCATGAAGTAAGGGAAGCTGTTTCTATCGCCTCTTACGCCATGGTCTACCGGCGTGGGATTGGAGTTAGTGCAGGGGTTCAAGTGGAATGCACGAGTATAATATGCTTTTAAAGGATTTATATTGATTAAAAATGATTTACTTCAAGCATATCGACTTATATTACATGTAAAATTTTTAAGTATGTATTCATTCAGTATTTTCATATTGTGTTTTGTGTTGTAATATTTATGTCTTGTTCGATGCGAGACGACAATAATATTACGCTGAGTTGAAAACAATATTGCTATCGGAAATCGTCAATGGCGTATTGACGATAAAATTATGTTTTTTAACACAAAATGTATTTTTGCGGTATTCAACGAAGTCTTATTATGTGTTAACTGTATTCGACGACTGGTGTATTCGTGTTTTTTGTTTATAATATTATTATGTATACTGGTGTTTACTTAATAAATCGTTTATAAGCTTACTCAAGCTATTAGTTGGTTATCAGTATTATTCTCTATATCTATAATCAACGTTTGCAGTATTATATCTAGGTATATTATCGCACCCTTAGTGGAAAAAAGCATAAGTCGTCTTACGTTGAATTTTAGTTATTAATATGAATGGAAAGAGGGATAAATGCTGCATAATATGCTCAACTTTTTTCAAATTTTTATCATTAATCTTGACGGTGTTGTGCAAGAAATCATAATGTAAATTCCTTTGACTACTTACTGATATTTGAGCAGTTTTATTGCTCTCCCGTAAAATTGCAATTTTCATCTTATGCCTTTTATCCACTGAAGGTGCGATATGTATAATTCTTAGTACTTTAACAATTAACTATTCACTACGAAAGTGGCTCAAGTAGAGAATAATCAGAGGTATTCGAAGACCAGTGGATGTTTTATTCCAAAAACAATTTACTATAGTCAACATTTAAAAATACTGTGATTGTATTGGAACTTTTATTATTATTAGAACTTGGAATTATTTTGGTAGTTTGCGTATGAACATATTTTCCGTATTTGCCTTTCTTCTGGTGGCTTTGGTACAGTAAATAATTTAATGGTTCAGATAAGATAGATCATAATTTTAGCTGATCTCTCGATGTTAATATTGCACTTTAACTGTAATCAATTATTATTTATAATATTACCAAGAATGTAAAGTAAAATTTATATCAACATAATAACATCGTAACCCACATACTGGAATATGAATATTTGAATCGAGTATTTTATAAGAAATGTTTCTGAACCTAGTTCCAAAGTACGTGAAAGAGTCGGCGATTTCGATTCAAAGCCCGTATGTACCAACAAAATCCGGAATAAACCACCTGTTTTACCGAAGGATGATAAGAGTTGAGCGATGGATGGACCTAGATAAATTAATCTTTGAAGCGCCCATAGCCAGGTGGTTCGTGTCATCGACTGAGCATCAGCTACCACGGTTGGTAGTAGGATGGGTTGAATCTCAAGGGTTCAAGTAAAAATGTAAATAGTGGACCTCCGACCAAATTAACTATTATAAAAAATAAATATATTTTAACGACATACGTATAATATCTACTTAATAAGAAAAAATCACTAATTTAACTATATAAATCTTGAAAACATTTGACAAAATAACCCAAAAATTTGTGAGCCATCAAGGTACAGACAGACAGACTAGGTACTGACAGAATTTGGGTTGTGTTAAGTATCTAAGATAGTTAATGTAATGTCACTGATAGCTTCAGTCCATTAATGGCCTTCTATTGAGCACGGGTCTTTTCCCTTGTGAAGGAGTTTTAAAAATAACTATTACCTCAATATACATTGTAGTACTTATTGGTACAGAAGACTCATTCCACAAAATCATTTAAATACATAGCGACACTTGCTCCGCTACAATTAAGTGTAATTCTGGTCGCACAACACTAATTACCAACAATTATAAGCTGCCTATCTTTCTAACGCTATCTCCCTATCTGGCAATTTTAGAATTGTCTTTTTTGAAAGAAATTAATCTAAAAGTTTAATTACCAATTACCAGTTATATGTCCATGCTACTTTTGTGAACAAATGACGTTTCATTAAAATAAACCTAGCCTAGGTACTTAGTAGTTTGTAGATCACAAAACTATTTTACTTGACAATGTTTGCATAGGTTTTTTTAACCCAAGAAGATAGCCATACGGCATAATGTATGTACTTACTTGTCTATGAAACAAATACACAAGCGCAATTTGTCTTTGTGTTGTACGCACCAGGTTAAGAATCGACCTGTAAAGTTACAGCTAAAGTGCGGAGTGCGCCAGGCCTGCTAATACAGAATAGTAACTCGTTGACAATACAGCAAGTCCCTTACAGTAAAGAGTAAGACGACTTACGAACTGGGTCGGTTGCAGATATTAGATGCCGGAGTCATCTGCGAAATGAAGATTTCTAGGCATTATTGCACTACGTTTTAACGTTTTAGGTTTGTTTTGGTTCAACTGAAACTTTTTAGGGATAAGGCATTCATTGACTTCAAGTATTAGTTTCAGGAATCTGGTGTCAAAAACAAGTTTGCATGACTTTCAAAATATCATGTTTCACACATTTTACAAAAATGGAGATTAAGAGAGATCTATCTGACACCCATACTGCAGCGGTAGAATTACATTTAAATTAAATTATGTGTCAGTTAAAATCAATGTTTCTTTTTGTATTAAGGTCTTGTCATCCGCAAAATAACTTTAGGAGTGTGTAAACATACACACGGCAAAAGTGTTATGTATGCAGGGCATGACATGATACGAAACGATCTGTAAAGTTTAATATTACATAATGTTTGTGTTATTATGATTGTTTAGTCATACCTTACCTATATAGGTAGCATATAACATTGATAACTAATAATACCTTTATACTTTCTGAATCTCGGAAACGGCTTCAACGATTTTCATGAAATTTAGTGTGCAGGGGGTTTCGGGGGTGACATATCGATCTAGCTAGGATTCATTTTTAGAAAATGTCGTTTTATCCGTGTTTTCAAGCAATGAAAAACTGCTACAAAAGACTCTTCCTGACATCTATTGGCGAGTAGCAACACTAAAGCTACTTCAGTAGATGGCGTTGTTAAGCAACATTAAACCGAGCAAAGGTCGGTCATTCGGGTACTTGATAATAACACAATCATTATGTAATATTAAACTTTACCAATAGTTTTATATCATGTCTTGCCTACCTAACTCTTTTGTCGACTGTACATTAATTCAATTATTGGCAAGCTAGGTGTACATTTCTACGGCCAACTGTGGTTGTTGTGCTGCGAACAGTCTCTAAACGAATATCAGTCAGAACCATGTATCTGCTGTCAGAGCGTGTCATCGCAGCTAAATCTGGTGCGGCATTACCACGCGGCTATTTGAGGCGGATATTGACTGCGTTTCCATGGTAACGATACGGTATGATGACCGTAGCAGCATAAAAGGGTAGAGAGTTAAATTATTGAAAATTGTAAGGAAAAAGTAGAAGAAAATTGCTCATTTGCAAGCACAGTTTTGTCTGTATTATTGTACATGCCCTGCAGATATTTTTTGTGTAGTCGACTTTTCATATGAAGAGCACACAAGTTACCTAATGACGATGCTTATTGTAATGTATGCCTAATGTAATGTAATGACAGGTTGTATACATACATCAGTAATTCTAAAAGCGTCACCTATGCGTAGTGGACAGAAAAGAAGCGGGTCAAATTATGTGATGAGCTAGCATAAAAATATCAGAAAAATTATATTTTTTATTTTTTACACATTATTGCAGATAAGAGCCGTAAAGGGAAAAATGTTTCCATGTTTCTAAATTCAAAATTTCCAAAATCGTTTCGGCCAGCAACCAGTCAGCGAATATGTGTTGCATTGCTATACAACGCTTAATTGATAACGCTAATAATAATAATAATAAAATAAACTAAATTCTAATGAGGACTATTATTTTTTAAACGGTTTTATTTAGCTTACCTTATTTGTGCAGATAAAAATCTTGCTAGCTTAATTCAACTTACTTCGTCTTATCCTAAGGAGTTGAAATTTTCCAAATTGTTTTATTTCTGATGACAAAGCAATTTTGTATTTACTTGATTACTTTTTAATATTTAATTTGCTCCAGATGAGTCCGTAACCGGTAAAACAATAGTCACAATTTTTTTGCTATAGTATATTGACTTGACACCATAAAAGTTGTATTTAGTTTTCAAAGTCTTGTTAAGTCTTCCGTTGCCGTGCCGTGCGCGTCAATGGACACAAACCGCGCCGCGCCCGCTGTCATACAACATAATATGACAATAACCACTCCGCTTCATTCGATGTTGTTAAAGACATTTTGTTTGTGGGCTATTCTCGGTGTGCTGTGTCAAACATCACAAGGAAAGTATATTAAAAAAATGACATAAAATGAAATGTTAAGTATGGTTTAAAAATTATGTTTTAAATATAGAATTGTGCAGTCCATATAGGTGCCCAGAAAGACAGAGGAATATAAGCTACGGTGAACCTTTTGGGAGTCAATGGTAAATCAAGTTTTACTTGTGGGAGGTCATTGAGTTCTGCACCTCGTTTAAGTAGTGACTTAAGTAGTGATAGTCATCACTGCCAACTAGGGTAAGTAGTCGTTAGCATTATATCCAAACTTGGCGACTAAATTTAATCTAAATGTAATAAAGCCCTATAATTAAGCATTGACGAAAACTTCGCTAGCGTGATTCAGGATTCATGCATTTGGAGTATTTTAAACCTTTTCTTTGTTTGTTAAAACAAACAAATACAATGACTTCCTCTAGATGTCCTATGATTGCTAGGCGTCTTGTATGTATATCAAGGATGTGAGAATATGACGCGCGTTCGTTAGCAACTCGTGAAGAGAGCAGACATTGTGTTATCTGCGCGCGCCCCCCGGCTGCATCTGATGCGCTAACGAGCGACCGATGTCTCTATTAGCTTTGGACTGCTCCTCAAGGACGTCTATGGAGTAGCCTGGTCAGGATGTATATAGTTAAAATCAAGAACTTTGTATGTACTTACGTTTGTACCTACAATCTGTCAAAATGCCACTATTTGACTGTAAAGACAATTATGGTTTTTAGCGCTAATTATTAGCGCTAGTTTTCCGTAATAATAAGTACCCTATATATTATTCCAGATGATGGATATGATTTTAATGAAATTCCATTCAGCAGTTTTTTCGTGAAAGAGTAATTTGTAAGAAATCGCTTGTAAGAGGTCGCACATTGTATTGTACAATACTAACCTGTTAACAGTGTAACCTTTTGTAAATGTTTTAGTTTCTACAATCAAAACAAGAATTTAAATAAATATTTACACACATACAAACTCTCACATTTATAATATTAGTAGGATTAAAATTAATTATTACGTCATAATACATATTTTAATTTCAACTCTAAGCTTCTAATATAACCAACACAGCTCCACATCTCCGCTGTTCCGTCCAGACATTCTGCACTATGCAAATAAAGTCAGTAGCAAAAACAAAGCAAGCCACGGTAATTACACCCAGTGGAAAATTAACTGACATCGATACCGGGAACATGCTCGGCGAACGCTCGTAATGAGTGGAGATATCGTTTTGGTGCACGCCAGTGTAGTTAGGGCTTTTTATGTTTTAATTGTAATAAACGAGAGGTAGTTTCATGGTTTGTTTTATAATGTACACTGTTCGATGTTTGAGAGGATTGGAGGATAAGCACAGAATGGCAGATTACGTTTCTATTAAGTAGTGCAGTTATTAAAAAGTTTGTGGTATGATCAAAGGAGTTGAGTTAGAATCCAGCATGTAAATTCTTTTCTCTTCTCTTTTTTTTGTCCATGCTGATGGACTATGGATGAGGCGGTGGCTATTATTTAGAGGTTTCTTGGTTCTGTAGTTCTTAGCTTAATCTGGTATGGTTTATCGCTTTCCTTCTAAAAGTTAACAGATAAATTTTGTTAACGTGTTTGTTGTTACAAGTATGAGAAGTCCATCCATCCATCAACCCTTGGAGGTCCACTGCTGGACATAGGCCTCCCCTAACTTGCGCCACTCTGACCGGTCTTGAGCCTACTGAATCCAGAGGATGCCCGCTGTCTTCTTCAGGTCGTCAGTCCACCTGGTCAGGGGGCGTCCTATACTCCTTTTTCTTAGATGTGGGCGCCATTCGAGGACCTTTCTTCCCCAACGGTTATCAGTCCTTCTCACTATGTGGCCAGCCCATTGTCACTTCAGCCAGCTAATTCTTTGAGCTATGTCGGTTACCCTTGTTCGTCTACGGATCTCATCATTTCTGAGTATGAGAAGTAATTATTATAATTTACTTGAGAGTTTCATACCGCTTCTTCTTTTGAGACTGCATATACGAGTAGTTTGCTTAATATTTGATAAACATAATGCCATTATGTGACTGCATAAAAAGTGTTTAAGAAACTACTTAAAAAAATGATTTAAATGTAAGTTTTGTTTCTTCTGATTTTGAACCTTAGTAAATAAAGCTATAATTGTACGTGCCATTATGTACCCGAATTTACGAACTCTTTTTAAAATACACAAGAGCTCTAAAGTAATTGAAATTTGACCCGTTCTATTTTCATAAATATTTCAAATCTCCCAGCCGGTCAGGGGCAACCCTAAAACAGTTACGCTCTATTTTGGTGGCAATTTATAAAATAAAGAAACGCGATCTTTTCTGCATGTCGGGTTGAACCCGCGACCGGCACATAAATCTGTAGCCAAAGGGTTGTAAATCCACCACCCCTTCTCAACCAAGTGATATATTTGCCTTTCTAAGGAGATCTCCCTTTACCCTCTGCGAGCTTACCAAACAAGGTCAAGCAGGGCTGTGCCTCACGCGCTTAGAGGCCAAGAAGAAATGGTCGCTGTTTTGTAAATAGGAATGAAATTTTTAAGAAGTAAAATATAGTTTAACCCTCTTCCAGTCCATTTGTAAAGTGCGATTGGTTTCGTGTTTATCTCGCATTAATTTTTTATCATTGTTTCAATTATTTACTGTTATGATCGATTGAAGGGTTATTTTATTTTATGGTATAATTAGTTTTATTTTAATAAATTTTTAAATTTAGCTTATACCTATTGGTTGAATTCTTATTTCTTAACAAAAAAAATAAAGTAGATGTACATAATTAATAAATATTTTCATTACAATCTGCTGTCCTTAAGTGTCCATTTCATTTTTTACGTAAAATATTTTGTTTGCAGAATATAAAAATATTTTTTGTACAATTATAGTATTTTTCTAAGACTTATATGTACATTTTCAATTATTATCGTTATTTATTGCAACGGTTTTATTCAATAGAAGATTATCGTTAGCAAAAGAATTTTAAAACTTTAAATACCTTAGCAGTAGTCATTTAGCTTAATTACTTTAAGCTTTTTTAAATAAATATGCACATTTTGTTGAAAAATTATCGCGAATATAGACAAAAAATATGCTTTCACTACGATTTTTTGAATTTGTGTATAAATATTAAAGACGTCAAAATAATGTATTAAAATGTGTATTTTAAATCCCCAATTGATTACTGTAAGTAAAAAAATATTGCCATAATATTCCAAGTTTCTTCAATATTGAATTATATTTTTACCTCTCACAGTTACTTTCTTTTTTCAGTAAGATAAGTTAATATTTGATTATAATGCCATCCTACTAATATTATAAACGTAAAAGTTTGTGAGAACGTGTCATTCTTTCACGGAAAAACTACTGAATGGATTTTGATCAAATTTATTATAGTACACAGGTAGTCAGTGATCTAGATTATGATAAAGAGTACTTATTATACCGGAAAACATGGCTGAAACCACGAGCAGAGCACTAGTTTTATATTAGTGGTGATGTCGTCTTTGTAAAGCGCACTAACTTAGTGTAAACTTGAAGACACCACATCATTAGATCAAGTTAGATAGGACCTGTTATAAGTTTGGAATTTTAGTAATAAAGATTAAATTAGTAATTGGTATTCACGATTTCTGTATTTTACAGATGCACTGACTCATAGACTCGACATGGCCAAAACCCAATTGGTCGAAACATAAAATACATCGTGAGTAATACTCTTTACTTAAAAGTTAAAACCTTTTATTTCTCAGATCCTTCAACAACAAAAACGTACATAAACACAACAACAACACATCTCAAACTCTAAACTGTCAGTAACAACAAACTTGTCTTTTAACCAGTGATTTTCCTCCCAAGCATACATTTTTACTTTTCAGTTTGGCACGATGCCATTAAGGTATTGACGAGATCGACTCGGCCGAACGTACCGCAATAATTCACAAAGAAAGCCCACAGCCAATATCGGAGTAGTTGTGGGCCACAGATTAAATATAGATGGTTACAAGGTATTTTGTACCTAATCGGGGAAAGCATCATAGATGCAAGTATTGCGCACGACAAAAGTTAAAACATCTTCAGGGTGTTCCGTAAGTAGAAGATCACCCTTAGAGGGCAGATAGTTTTAGGATTAACCTATCTCAAAAATAACCGTAGTAAAAGTGTCACCATTTTCGAGATTCAAAAGCTCGAACTCGAACTTTATTTAAAATTTAAGAAATTTGGCTTATTTACCTTACTATACCTATTGTTGAGTCCTTAAATGACTGCATAGACTTCACTGTGTAGAAAATATGCCACAGATATGTTTTTTTATTTTTACGGCTGGTTCTTAATCTAAATTATATTGCAACTAAAAAAAATACGTAATAGTAGCATGGTGCTATAACTACAAGTTTCCAATCACAAGAATAACTGTGTTCTGTATTGGACCGATATCAGGATATGGATATTGTATTATATCTATACTAATATTATATACAGGAAAGATTTGATTTTTCGTTTGCATAGAATAGGCTCCGAAACTACCGAACCGATTTGAAAAATTCTTTCACTGTTGGGAAGCTACACTATCCCCGGGTTACATAGGCTATATAATATATTTTTTACTATTTTTCCCGAAGCGAAGCGAGGGCGATTTCCTAGTTATAAATAATTTTATACATAAAAAATATTACGTAGGTCTTAAATAACTACAAACAGCAAAAAAGATACGAGTAATTTATTGAGTAACTTTTAATAACAGATATAAGAGTGAACGGTTAAATTTAATATTGAATTCCAGTAGTTAAAAGACTACATAGTAATAATTCCTGGTTTAGCCGGTGGATGGATTTTATCATTTTCTAATTCCATCACGGTGTATAAAGGCGGTGTAATTATGAAGATTGAGCCTGTCGCGAAATAACTGTTTCCTGTACTGAGAAGAAAACCAGTCTAGCTATAATTGTCCCCGCATTAAGGTACGGTTGTCATAAAAAGTGAAAAGCTACAAGCGAGAAACGCTTCAATGTAGAATCGTATTTATACGTAGGTATTTGATTTGTCTGCTATTAAAATATTATAGTCACGCGATATTTGATGAAAAATATACCTACTGTGGAATCACAAAATTAACTACAAAACAATTTGGTTATCTACTTTTGAACTAATCAAATGTGGATAACAATTTTTGATTATGAAAATGCAAGTTTTATTTTATATAAAAGTTTTAAAATTTTTGGATAAATGTATAGGAATGAAAAATATAGCCCGAAGAAAGCCTCATGAGAGTACTTGTGTTGCCAGATGTTAAATGTCAAGATTAAAACAAGTGATTATCCTCGATACACCGTTTATAGGCAAATTAATATGTATAAACCATCACAAGATAGTTGAGAGCAGCAAATATATATTTCTTTCAATAATATGAACCTCTGTCAATCAATTTGCCAGAACTGACAGTTGTTTACGCCTGAAGCGAGATATCATTTGTAGTTTCGAAGTTTGCTCTCGGACAAGTCAGTAAGAAAGTCTCAGATATTGTAAATGGGTACAGGTAATGGTGACCACTTACCATTCGCTATTTGCTACTTTATTCGCTTGTAAATATTCTTGAAAGCTCATTGCATAAATTTTTCTTGCGAGGTGTGTTGAAACATTTTTTTTTATGGGCTAAAGTTAAATATGAGGTTATGCGAGTAATTAATTAATTAAATTAAGGCGTTGATACAATTGCTAATTAATTTATCTGTTGATTTCTCTTTTTTAGTAGCAAATTCCAAACCTACAAAACCATTTATGAATTAATTTAAATTATATGCATTTAAATTCCATGTAAATAAATACGAACAAATCTAAACATGTAGGTATGAGTATGCATTTAAAAAAATATATACTTAACCTTCATACTTAAAATTACTCCTTATCCCGCGGGAAGAGATCTATTATTTGCGGTGAAAAGTATTTTATCTTTTAATTCAGGTTACAAATTTTATTATGTATGCCAAATTAATGACAGTTTCATTCAAAATCCGTCGAGCTAATTGTCTAAATAATAAGAGTTTCATTACATTATATAAAAATTTGAGATATACGAAAACTTTTCCTATCAGACACATTAAGCAATGCATTTTCTGTATGAGTTAGTTGTTCTATGTCGCGTAAAAAGCAGTTGGTATAATTCCAAAGTCATACAATATACCGATCGGCATTTTATCGACGCGTAGGGATATCTTCAGTTCTGCGGTTTCCATTTTTAATGCTAAATATTCTTCATCTTTTCTTTAGGTATTTGGCGAGCAAAATAAACAATTCTGTTAGGATTTAAATTTAGATGATTTAAACGGTACCGAATAAGGGATTACTCCAGGGTGATCCCATAAAACATGGTGAAGATCTAATAACGGGTTCCAGAGATATGGATTAGAACTCCTCAATAGACTGTTATTTTAAGTAAAATAAAAATTTAAAGATTTAAAGATTTAAAGATTTTTATTGAACATAATAACACATGTACACAATTGAATTTGTTCGTAAACAACTGCTATAGTTGGTAAACTGTGTTGCAATTGTTTACGCCCATACCGGAGTTACAGGAATTAGTTGTAAATACGGAAATTATTAGAAGCTGTAACCAGTTACAGGTAAATCTTCACACCTTTACTTTGTAGGTACCTAGTAACCTACGGAATGATAAAAGTTTAAAATAATAAACATATATCTATATCTTCGCATGGTATACAACTACTATTCAGAACATCTTTCACATTTGATTCTTCCAAATTACATTGTTAGGAATTACATTAATAAATTAATTCTTCATGCTTGGCCTCTGATCCGGTGTCCGTTAGATTTATGTTTTAAATTGCATTATTTTAGAAGTATCATTAATACTAAAATTTCATCTAAGTTTGTTGCTATCCAATTATAAATAAAACATTCATAATATTTTAAAAGTAAGTTTTTGAACGGGATAAACTTATTAATTTGATGAATTGAGCGGAATGGCTTGAATGTTTTTTTCTTAATTATGGATAGTTTACACTTTGAACTCGTGATTACAAAAGAAATTATTTTTAGGTCCGTGCTCGTGATGATAAAAATAATAACATAGCTTTTCATTTTTGTTGTAAATAACATAAATCACTTCATTTTTTATACGTTACAAGAGGTTACGAAATCGTGTTACTGGTGATTTAAAATTTCGTTAATAATATTTAACGTACAATATTAAAAATTAAGATACTATGTTTCATATGAATTTTAGCTATCCAGTTCTGAGTTCATATTTACCCTCATACTTACTATGGTTTGAAGGTGTGAAGGAGGAACAAACTTAACAATATTGTACTCTTTTATTCCTAGTTCTGGGTAACGTTATTTATTTAAAAATAGAATAATAAATAAAATATTGCTTAAACTTTGCCACTAGCCAGTAGTAAATAGCAAGATTATGGAACACTAAGGAATAATAAATTAGTTATTTGAATACAACATTCATTAAGAATAATATATTACCTCCCGAAATGTGAGTTTCTTTGTTAATTTAAACTTTTGGTAGATAAATAATCTCTCCATTAAATATTGGACGTTAAAATTAATTGACCTCTTTGGAATTAATAAAAAGATGATGGATACAACACTATTAAACGACAAAAGTGTTGACAACATTTATTTTGACAAAAAATGTCGATTTACCAAAGAACTTAAGTTCAATTTATAGGTAAATAGACAAAAAATTAAGCTGGCAATAAATCAAAATTGTTTTGACAATTTTACACAATATTATTGTACTTATTATACAAAATGCGTATTATAGTAAATATATTATTATATTTTTTGTATGCAAGTAAATATTAAGAAGTTGTATTAACTAAATTTAAAAAAATCTGTAACTACAATGTGTACGGAAAAACACGATGTATTTTACTGAAAATTGGACAAAAATTGATGGAATAATCTCCAGAATAAACTCCAAGTTTTGATCGAAACACTCATAATATGTCGCTTACAAGATTAGGGGTCTATTCACAATTACGACAACGAAACGACGTCGCGTCGTAACGACTAAATGTCATACATTAACTACAATTTAGCAGGCACTTTGTAGTTATAGAAATGCATAGCTTTTTTTACACGGACAACTATTGCTCAACATATTTTTGTATTTGCAACAACGCAGCGCAACGAAACTAAAATTCTCCTAAATCGACCGTCGACAATTTTTATACGTATTTCAGGAACGCGTCGGAAATGCCTTTGGTATTACAAATATATTTCGTTTGGGGCCACTAAATACTAGATTTGCAGTAAAACTACCTCTAATATTTTTATTCAAATTGGTTTTATAAATATACTTTCTGGAAGTCAATCTACACCATTGCTTCAACAAAGCCCTACCATGAGTGGAACAGGGAGAAGAAGCAGCAAAAACTCCTGAGTTGTTTTTTTCTCTATTCACAGTTACAGATAGTTCATACCACTTAATTTATAACAACTACTTAAATAGATTATGAAACTCATATCCAAGCGGTTCCGTCTTTTAAATAATCATCTAATTTGCAATAACCTTTCGTCATTAGAACGCTTTTTACATGAGTTTTCAATTTATAGTGTAGCATCTCTGTCCATTCTAATGGAATTTTTAGAGAAATTTTACATATTCTACCCATGAACTACTGTCGGTGTCGTCGCGATATCGTGTCGCACATATTAAAATACACTTACTCGTATAGCAGCCGATATCCACTCCAAGGTCGGTAAATTTACGATTTAACAAGATTATGCTAATGAGATAGTGTCCACTATCATTTCTCACGCGGCGACATCCAGTCTAGCTCTCGAGTCGTTGACCGTAGAAATTAAAAAACAGAAGTCTTATCTATGTTGTAGGTATTTATGACCAGATTGCTATAGTTCGATACTGTTAAATTTCTCGCTCGTGATAATATTCCACCTGTTCTGTTGGTAAAACATTGGAAATACTGTCGGATTCTACTTACGTTGTTTTGTTTTGGGTTTTCACTGTTAGTGTTTTTTTTTCTAGTCTAGTTACAAATTTTTAATAATCTAAAATATAATTCAGCGTTTTTAATTTGAAGGATTTTTGATTTGATTATTGATTTACATTTCGCAAGCGTAAGATAATACCGAGGTAGAATACTTTTCTTAGAAACACTGACTTGTCTGAACTATATAATACCATGTATCAATTTTGGTAGACAATGTATCTATCTAAATATAATTGATTTGAAATAAAAAAGAACATTAGTTAGCGAGTTTTCAAGTACTTTACACAAGATAAACTGTAGCTTCGTTCGTTGATACCACTGAAATAATAAAATTATTATTATTATGTTTAACTTACTTACTAGTAAATAACTGGTAATAATTGAAAATCGTAAGAAAGGTACTTACGATTTACAGCATATCTAAATCTAGATTCATTAACCACTGATCTGTCATTGCATTTTACAACTCACCGTGACCTTAAATAAAAATTACAGACACACTACACACTCACTAATTTTATTTTATATTATTATAACATATACATACGTGTTTTATGGTAATTAAATCAATGCGCGTGTTTTATTGGACACTATCGGCTTAAAGACTGCGATGGAATTATGTACTTTAAATGCAGTGACGTTATTTAATTAGCTATAGAGATAGGTTTGTTTACTATAGAAGCACTTATGAAACCATCATGGCTTTCAAACTTTTCACGTCATAGCTTATTCATACTAATTAGGAGTAGGTATACTTTCTAAACTTTAATATAATAAACAGGAAAGTTTTAATGTTTTGTTTGTTTGTAATGCACAAACACAAAAAGCAGTAAACCGATTTTGAAAATTAATTGAAATCAAATTCATCAAAATTCACCAGCTACGTATCTATTTATTTATGAGTGAATAAATTACTAATTGTCACTTAGGCTATAATCTATAATAATATGGCCTAAGTGACATAGGCTATATTACATTATGATTATAGTAGTCGCATTATCTCGCTGCACTCGCTGCACTCGCTGACATATTGCGCGCTCACTCGCATTTAGGTCTTTGTTCTAAGTGCGAATGAGCGCGCAATATGTCATCGAGTGCAGTGAAATATTACGATTCTATAGTTATTTTTTCAATTTTTTTATTCTTTTTTAGTGGTTTTAAGCACTACCTAGTGGATCCAGGAGCGGACCAGAAGCACAGTTCCCCTCCTAAATATGATTATCCGTGACACAATTTAAACAAACTAGTTTTTCATTTCCTTTTCCAAAACAGATTCAACCCCCAAAAAAAACTCTGAATCCGCTACTAGTTTTAAGGTTAAAAATCTAAACTCGTATAAAAAATAAAATTACCAAAAGCATTCCAACCAGACCATATCGATGAACGCCATTCGCTACAACGCAAAAATAAGCGACGAAAATACGGTAGTTCTTTGGAAAAAGTAACTGAAAGTAACCAGAGCTATTGCCAAAAGGAATGGAATAAAAACCGTATCGGTTCGAGGTTCGATATCATGCTTAGCCATTTGCTAATTAAACCGCAACGGCTTTGTGCGAAGATTTTGTACGCTTAGGACTAGCGCTCATTGTAACGGGCGGACATTTTGCATTTAATAAAATGCGTGACTCGTGGGACATGAAAAAATTGCATATTTTTTCTTAGTAACTCGAACTCCAACATTGAAATATGTTTTTTTTTCACTGGCAAAATCACCTCGTTAACTGTTAATGTATAATAGGGAAAGCACAAATTATTACGTAAATCAGTCTGGCATTTTACACGAAACGTCTCACTCGACAAGGATCTTCTTGCAGTCTTCTTAGGTACTTATTTTAGTTTTTCTTAGTGTTTTTGATTCATCATCAACCCTCATTTAGAAATATAGTAAGTTTATGCAACGTACCACATTTTCTTTACGATAATTTCTAAATGTTTTCAGTAATTCGTTACCGACGAGCCAGTTACAAATAAATTTTAATTTTCTAAAACAGACAAACCAGACCGTCTGTCTTAGTGTGCGGCAACCTTAACGCACACTTTGGTTTAACCATGAGAAACTGTAAAGGCTGCTGAAAGAATCCTCGTTTTTCTCAAATAGTCGATTTCGGTGCATCCCTTTAGAAGTTCATCATGAGATGAGATATTTCCTGTTTTCAATACAGGCTTTCGAAAATTAGCAACTAATAGGTATCTAATGGCTGCACATTAATTACATTAATTTTGAATCCACAGGCTTATTTTTTTAATTTGTTTAAGTGAATTTGCATTTAAAGTCATTATCAAAAATACATGTTAGAAAATCGAAGAGTCATGATATTATTTCCAAAGAATACGAAATATCTCGATAAAAGTAAGTTTTATTTCCGTGTTGTAAATCGTAATCCACATTTACAGATCAGTGATCACAGAGTATGACATCCGTACCAGTCACGTGACAAGCAAGCAATACAGATTAAAAATTAGGGTTGTCAGGTCATCTCTAACAATGTTGCCAACCTTCGATAAATGTATGAACATTGCACATAATATTCAACAAATCAACTAAAAATTCACATATACCTATTCATCTGAGCTACATTTAACTTCATCGTTAGAAGACAATGGCCAAATCATGATAAAAACTTTTGGATGGTAGGTATAGAAACATTAAACCCTTGGTTTTATACCCATTCCTCAATGGAGCAGTGGGGAATGGTGTTTAACCTTAATAATCTTTAATAAATTTTGGGCTATTAACGGTTAAACCATTCATTCTGTAACTATAACTGCATATTTAAACAATTAACTACATCTTACATGTCCCACAGAATCGTAAAGACCTTATTAAGACATAAACAATACTATGTTATGACCCTCAAAAGGCGATCCAATGATCAAGACATGGGTTTTCTTACCTAACGAATAGGCTGAGAGGTCCTGTTGGTTGGATTAATGAAATAAAGTTTAACAATAAAACTGCGTTCTAACGAGCAATCAAACATGGCAATCAAATAACTTTGTTGTAAGTTGGTCAGTTGTAAATCGTTTTTCATAGAATTTCTAACGGTATGGGGTAATATTAGATAGCTATTACTGTATAAATTTACCGTTAGCTGTGTTTATGGGGCCTGATGAAATAATTGTTGCTTGAAAGTGTAAAATCCCTATAGGGTGCGGTTTTATGGAGGTCACGTGAACCCCTAATTTGTTTATCGTAAAATTCTGACGTGTTATTACTTTATGAGTTATTTGCATTTGTAAAGTGAAAAGAGAATCGTCTATGTTATTTTTGCATTTAAAATTTATTCAGATAGGAGAGACAGATTTTAAACATTATAAATTGATTGCGTGACGAAGTAAACGCATACTTATCGATATGGATTAAAATTAAATCTCCGATATATTCTCACCTACATAAAAAATCTTACAAATCTTAATACCTTCTTAAATTTTGGGTATTACTTTTACATTTCATCAGTATTCCATATTTAAAAACTTAAAATAAGCTCACATTAATTGTGCTGGCAACAATTTGGAGTTGACTATTATTATTATTTAAAATTATATCGTTTTAAAATCCTTACCTGTAAATCGTCAGTCGGTGTTTTCATATCCACGGATATCAGCAAATTATGTACCTGTAACAATAAATTATACTTAATAAAACGCAGTAGCGACATAATAATCTACATACCAGTAAAAACAATAGAGCGCACAGTCTGAATTGGCCTAGGGTCATGAAACTTTGTGCAAAGGTTCTTTACGTGTAATGTAGACTATATGACTTGACGCGGCATCCAGAAACTTGTCAGAATGGCCACGGTATGGCTATCTGGCTATATAGATAATTATGTCATGCAAACTGGATGCTGCATCAAGTCGAACTGCAAACTTTACAAGTACACTTGATCGTGTATGGCCAGCTTTACAGCGACACCAAAGGCATCATTGATGCGTTACCAGCTGCGAAAGATAAAGGACAAAATATACCTATCTGAAAGATTGGACCTATCCCAAAATAACATGATCAGACTAATCTCCAAGCATTAAGTATAATCATGCATGCTACACTTTAACATGTATGTGACTTGTTAGCTTCCTTTTTCTATTCTACAAACAAGCGCAAACTGTATAAAAAGCTTGTTTTCGCTAATCACATAATGCGCACTTAAAATATTAGTCGTTCAATCACTCGCCAGTTATGCTTTGAGATTCACCGTGGACATTGTGATCGCGCTACTATCAACTGATTGTTGTACTGGCAGCGACCAGCTATAAGCTATCGACTATTAACGTTTAATTGTGAACGGATGTGATCTGGCTCAAACTACGCTAGGAGCTATTAAAAGTCTTTTTAGTCGATTATATTTTGAGAGCATTAGTGTGATCATTTAGTCAGCTGCCAAACATATCGTCGTTTTTCGGCTAGGATTTGACAGCCAATTCTTTCTGTATTTATTTTCTTACCACTTACAATAACATTAGGTACGAGTAATTAAGTAAATATTAAAATAACCACTAGTCTTCTTGTTATTCCATGTTGCTTTATATTATACCCTATTATAACTGAAGGTAAAAAAGTGATATGATATGATACATGATTTTAAACTTAACGTCGTTGACTGAATAACTGTGTAATACAAAATAAATATACTTAGTGAGTATCCGCATTATAATAAAAAGTGATATGATAGTACAATCAATTACTCGCACTATCTCATCGCTGACGAGTCGACAGTCTGGCATCGCAATCGATTCTTGAAGGCGGTTAAATTAAAAAAATATATTAAAAACCACCGTCAGAACAAAGGGACCGCCTCTTTGGCAAAATTCGCAGATTACCGCGGCATCCGATAAACCAATATCGCGTGTTGTCGACTCGGTATGGACTGGCCTGTGGCGTGGAGACCGCAGGTGATTGTTGTCCAAATTAGAGATTGATAGGGAGATTGGGGTAAGTGGAATTGTTGAAACAGTTTTTTTAATGTTTGATTTTTTTTGAGAATGCACGTTTGGGACTAATAATGTTGATTATTCTGCTTGCAATGGATTTAAAATGGATTCAAAATCATATGAGGAATGGTACAAGTATTTTTTAAGTTGTTTACAAACCGAAAGACAAAAATTAACGTATTTAACATCATCAAACTTTGTAGGAGTCCAAAGAAAATGAAAAAATAAAAAAATATGACATACATTTTTTAAAAACATCAACGTTTAGTTCAAGTTAATTATGTTTAAGAATTCTTCCAACTATAGTTCTTGATCATAATCATATATGATTTATGAAGGACATAATAACAAACATGCTTCCTTATTTCCACATGATCAACAAATTCACACACAACGCAACAAAGAGACAAAACCAGACAGGATCGAAACACAACCGACATCTGATCAGGGTTTAATTATTGGATAATTCCCGCAAGAGGCCAGTCCGCGCCGGCGTCACTCGCCGACAGTGTCAAGATGAAAGGGGCCGCCTGCGATTGTCGCGGCATTGTGTCGTCACTCGTTAGTCCGCATTATCGTACTAAGATTTATTTTAACGATTAAACGCGGACAAGTGATAGGCGGTAGCGGACGGTGACAAGCGACTTTGGATTGATTGACATATAGAATCTATCGGGGTAAGGCTTAACACGCATTACGATATTTCACCGCGCGATTTTCCCGCAAAATTCTGTGAGATATGGAAATTGTATGAAGCTGCACGCACTTGCGAAAAAAATTCGTGTTGATTATGATTCAGTACGCGGTTTAAAAATCGTCACAAATAAAAATCGCGCGGTGAAAAATCGTAAGCCTAAAACAGTTTATTTTTGTTACATTGTACGTTTAGCATTGATCTTAAAAGTTTAAGATTCGATTTCATTCAACTAAAAAACATGTGAAAGTTGAATGAAAATTTAAAAGAAATGAGAATGATAATACAAAACTTTATTTTTTGTATTGCAATATATTAATGGTTATTAATTATAATAATAATAATAATAATAATAAAATTTTAATTCAGGCATTTTCAGCCAATAAATTGTTAGTAACATTTTTTTTTCTTAAAAACTAAGGGTTAGTAAATACAGTTACATCTTAATATATCTTAATAATATAAAAGGGTCAAGAGTGAGCGTTTCCGTCCCTAGGGCACGGCCGCTACCGCTCCGTTCACATGCAGGCCAATCCAGTGCCTCAGAAACGGAAAGTCCCACCTATCCGCCAGTGTGCTGAGAATGTTGTTGGTGCTGCCGCGCAGGCGGCTCAACAGTGATGCGCATCGCTTTCTTATAATGGCAAAAAAGTCATCAGTGTGAGCTTCGGCGAACATCCCTGATGCGCTGCTAATTATAATAATATTTTAGCACATTTCATCTAACAAAGATTGCTTCGATTCTATTTAACTGAGAAAGGTGATAGTTGGATAAAAATTAAAAATAATAATATATTATATGCCCCTGTTGTACTTTAGTGCTTTTTAAGAAGGTTATGGTACTGATCACGGTGTGGCGGTGCTACATTTGATGATTGCATGCAAGCTGCATATTGAAATATAGGCAATCGATAAAAAATGACAATGCACACGACGACAGAATTCGTACTTTTGCTACGGAAAATGCAGACAAGCGACCATGGACGATTGCATGCGTAAAGTTCACGTAGACACTAGTCATACTCACGCTACCGTCAACTGCTTGCATCTTGCGTAGTAAAAGTACAAAATCTGTCCATGGAGCGGCATCCTCGCGTTTGCTGATTGCTATTGTTTCATTATGAAGCTTGCATACAATGGTCAAATGAAGCGCCGTGGACAGTAAGCCTAAGATATGCTTATACATTGACGGAAGGCCTAACATACCAAATTCTGATTTCTATCTTATCGTTAGATCAACTTTTCATTACTTCAATAAATATTAAAACATATGTCATTCTCTTATGAATTACGCCACACCCGATTAACGATTAACGCTCAAAGGAGCAGTCATTTAACCGCAATTGGATTGTATGTGCATTCGGTTCTAGCAACCACAAGTCAGTATTGTTGAGTAAACAATAGCTATTAATTATTCATAGTCTGTGAGGTGTAATAGTTAATTTCTATGGGAATAGAACACCTTGATTTAGTCGGTAATGTGGTTTAGAATCAAAGACATTTTAATACAGTTTTATATTATTAACTAATTTTTAGGCAATGTTAAGAAAACAAATATTAATTTGTAATTTACTATTCAGTTATTAAATTATAGTACTCGTATCTAGTATAACTTCACGTAAATCTTGGATGAACAAATATAACATCATTCTGCTTAAGTAAGAAGCTTACGCTTCATTTTGTTAAATACGTATGAAATATACAATTCATATCTATCAATTAGCTTGCGATTATCGTAATTAGCATTTTTATTTTAGCAACTTTAAAGAAGTATTTTAAGACGACTTCTTGAGCAGATTTATTTTAAAGAAAACCGCATACGAAAGGATTTAACATATAATTATAGCTTTAATAGTGCTTTTTACGCGCATAAAAATTCAGTGTGAAAGCTGTAGACGAGTAAGAACAGTAATTAAGACAATAAAATTTTAAGTTCTTCATAACCTGAATAGCGTTGAATGGAATTAACTTCATAAACGTAGCGACATCTCCGTATTAATGAAGATTTCCGCAATGACGATAATTATCAAGTTTTTCCTTCACACTTGAATAAGCCATTACTCGTTTATGGAGAAGATTGTTATGGCTTTAGAAGTAGCAAATAACCATGCAATAATACACCTGCTGGTATATAATGTATATAAACAAAACGTATACCCTTATGCAAAATTGGTGGTCCTTGGTAAAATACGAGGATTCCCTGTGAGTAGTAGGTATTCGCCGGTTCTAACTCAGGAGCT